>CM073572.1:20974391-21391891 GCA_037074715.1 Magnolia kwangsiensis
TGCATCCATTCCTTCTTTATGAATGAATGATTTATGACCTAAAAAACTTTCCTTTTTCATGCAAGTCACTGAAATCAATAAGACAATGAAGGCAAAGTAATGGAGCTTTTTTCCAATTTCTGGTGAGAAATGAAATTTTATTTGCATAGATTATATGTTTTGTACATGTCTTGCAGTACTTGGATTTACACCTTGTGTACATGCATTGTACAATGATCCAAATGGGCAATCATGTTGGATAGCTAATTTTAGTATCTTCAACAAATTGTCACGGGTGAGTTTGGTTACACCTAATACCTTAAAATTTCATGATTAATGCAAAATTTCATGATATCTCATGAAATTTTCTATGACCAAACGCACAAAATTGCACTTATTGGCCAAGTTGCAATCATTAATATAGACATTACAAGCAAGATTTTATTTCTCATGAATTCATTTATTTTATACTTGTAAATTGAAAATTAGAAAAAAGTTATTTTCTTTCCGTTGAAGGAATTATAAGGTATTTAATCAATAATTTTCTATTTGAGTTGTTTAAAACATGATGACATGGAGAGATGTTTATTAGGAAATATTTTGAACTTATATTTAAAAAAGGAACAATTTTTTTTATTTTATTAAATTGAATTAACTAGTAAAATGCACATATCTCCATATTTATGGAACGTTTTGTTAAAATTATGATGTTTACAAACATGGGAAATACTTTAATCAGGATAGTATATATAGAATAAACATTAACCTTTACATTTGTAATAAGCCTGTTGGGAGTTGAAATATGAGCATTTTGTTGAAATTTCCAGTAAAATTACATTTACATTCCTTTCCATGCATCCAAACGCGAATCCCCCCCCCCCCCCCCCCCCCCCCCCCCCCGCCTCCTTCTTGCTGATGGCCAAAGCGAACATACAACTAACTGCGTCTAGGACCCACAGTGGTTTATTTATGATAATACAACTAACTGCGTCTAGGACCCACAGTGGTTTATTTATGATAATACAACTAACTGCGTCTAGGACCCACAGTGGTTTATTTATGATATCTGACATTCAATGAGGTTACTTTACTATGAAAATGAGATGCACCAAAATCAAATTGATCTAATCATCAAGTGGGCCATAATGTGGAAAGCAATGGCAACCACCAAAAACCATTAAATCCACATCGTGGCCCACTTTATGGTTGGATTACTTGACTTTTGGGAGCAACATCCACTCAGTGGGCACAGTCCCTTTTCCATGGTAGGTACACTGTTACACATGTTTTGTAGATTATATGTGGCCCATGAAACTAAAATGGACACATGCACATGTTTACATATATGGATGTAATTATTCTATACATGCGATGATGATATACACACATTAATTTTCATATGATCAATGCAATGATCTTTTGTTGATATTCGTCACATATAAAGGAGTGATCTACTTCTCACATGAGATAAACCCTTGTTTGAGCATGCACAACAGTAGAAGTCCATGCTGAAATGCATGTCCATTAGAGATGTATCTCTGCCTTAATTTATGAGATGATCTGAATGACATTTTATTACAATTGGTACCATACCCCATTAAATCATGCCAGCCCATAAGCTGTATCATGGATAAAGTATTTATTAATTAGGCATGTCTTGCATGATGAGCACTTGATGATTTGCACGTGTCGTGAGACTAATTACCATCAAGTGATGGAGCGATTACATTTCTATTGTTGTGTGAGTTTGCTAGTCTTATAGGTGACTTAAATGTCTTTATTGCAATATGCTAGATGGCAAAGGTCCTAATAACTTGATGTTATTTTGGTGTGCATTCTGAAGCTTTAGGTATAAGAACTTAATTGGCTCAAAAGTATTTTATGAAAGATCTGCAGAGATAGGTTAGAAGTAGATGACACATGATTGCATATAATGATTATATGAAGAATACTTAATTATGATGTTAGATCGAATGGGTAGTTAGATTTTATTATAAATGACTTTGAAATAATTATTTATACATGACATATGTAATTATTTTCAATGAGATATGATGAGGTAAGAACTGATGGGCTCAAATATATAATACTCAGGCATTTACGACGGGCCTAAATAGTACACCTGTCATGTCTTAATTCCAATTGAACCGACTAAATTGCACTCACCTGTCATGTCTTTATTCAAATTGAACCGACAAAATTGCACCGTCGTTAAGTCAAACTAAGATTGAATAAATAATTCTAAGCTTTGATTCCTGGACAATTGTTTGTTAAAATAAGATCATTGGATATTTTTCATTTTTAGCTGTCCACTAAATGTCCACTAATTAGATAGTCAAATGATGAGAAGTGTCATTTTTGGTCAATGAAGCATGTGAACTAGCAACAACAATTTGGACAGTTTAAGAAATTGGAAATAAAAATTATGAAGAGGGTAGGTCGAACTTGTACAATCTCTCGACCGAGTATTGTGTAACATTTTAGGTGAAACTGAACAATGGTCTACATCCAACGTACCTGATTAATCCACCAGTTACGGGCTGGCTCGCACACGCCTTGCATTTTTCGCATCCAAGGTACTCATGCAAGGTGAGTTTTCAGTAATTACGGCTCTTTCTGTGGAGAGTAAGTGCAGTGGACGCGGACTGTGGAGTGAGGAGCTCACCACGCTCTAGCGTGGTGTGGATTCTCTGTGGAGCCTATCATGATTTATATGTTTTATCCATGCCGTCCATCGGTTTCTTCAGCTTATTTCAGATCACGAGATTAAAATTTAAGCATATAAAAAGCTCAAGTGGACCACACTATAAGAAATAGTGGGGATTGAACATCTACCGTTGAAAACTTCTTGGGGCCACATAAGTTTTCGACCTTAGAACAGGTTGGATGACAAATAAACATCACGGTGGGCCCCAGGAGGGTCTCAGCAGTGGACATCATTATCTCCACTGTTATCTCTGGTGTGGTCGATTTTAGCTTTGGATATGCTTCAATTTTAACCTCATGCTTTAAAATGAGGTGTAAAAACAGATGGACGGCGTGGATAAAACACATACATCACGATGGGCCCTACATAGAATCCACACCACGCGTCCTCACTACACAATCCGGGTCCACGTGCAGCGACTTTCGGTCCACGTGCAGCGACTTTCGCGGTTCATTGAACCTCCACCGTACACGGTGATTGTACCTATTGAAAGGATGGGGTCCGTGTGAAAGTATGAATGGGAAGATCCTAACCATCAATCCAATCTGCTTTAACGATTGCCTTGTTATTTTGTTTTGTTTTAACCGTCTCTTTTCAGGCCAACGATTGGAAAGCTAGGGTTATGTGATCACTGCTGTTTTAATGAACTGTCTCGATCACCGACCAGTGTACTGCGTCTTCGGACGATATTGGGTGGGAGTGAATTAGGTGCGGTCCCGGCCTCACTCAACACGGTGCGCCCCCGACCATGGGGCCCACCTTGATGTACGTGTGGTATATCCACGTCGTCCATCCGTTTTTCCATATTATCTTAAGGTAACAACCCCACTGTTTACTATAGGGTAATTACCACCGTTTCCTGTAGCTTCCATGACCGTATAGCCCACAAGAAGTTTTTAATGGCCAATCACCACTGTTTCCTGTAGTGTGGTCCACCTGATATGTCGATCTGCTTCATCATTGGTCTAATTCTCTAAAATGAGCTGTAAAAACGGATGAACGGCGTGGATATACTTCACATACATAAATATAGGCCCTACGGTCAGGATCGGCAACGTGTTGGGTGAGGCCGGACGCGGGTTTCCTGCGGAACCTTTCGCAGCGAGGTACTGCGCTGGGATGTCAGGTGGGGCCCACTGTAATGTTTTAAAAATCCACTCATCCATCTGTCTTAGTGTATCATTTTAGAATATCTTACCATAAATGAGGAGTATCCAAAACTTCAGTGTACCCCATGAGAGTAAAAGTGGGGATCAAGGACGACCGTTGAAACATTCATACGGCCACAAAAGTTTACCATCAGGCAAAGTTTTTTGTGATCCCAATCTAAATAACTTCGTAAACGGTTTGGATGCCATATAAACATCAACCTAGAGCCCAGAAGTGTTTCAATGGTAAGAAGCTCCTTCCCTAATTTTCCCTTTATACGGTTTTCTCGAGTTTTGGATCCAATTTATTTTTAGCTTTTCTCAAAAGGATGGATAAACAGGGTGGAATCCTCAAAAACAACACGGTAGATTCCACGTTCCATGGTAGGAACATCCTGCAAAGCCTATAGCACGAAACCCGCGTCCTTTGAGACCGGGCCGCACATAATCCGCTCCCACAGGCTGTGGGATACAGCCATAGACCAGATCGGTTGGGAAGTAAAGAGAAAAGCTCGATGCTCTGGCAGCTATAGATGGTACACAGGCAGGTAAAATTACTTAGAAAATGCATACATGTCACATAGGAAAGTCCAATTAAAGTGTCGGAATTATAAATCTCAGTTTAAATGTACCACGAACCAAAAATTAAATTTATTTGGGCATCTGATTATTGGATTGGTGGACAGTTACTTAACGGTTGTGAATAAAAATATTCAACGGCCATTCAGCAACATACAGGTTTCCAGAAATTAGAGGTCACGGTTTTTAAACATTTTTTTTGTTTTTTGTTTTTTACACGTACACACACCCCACACACACATGGGTCCTTGCTCTTGCCCCGATGGTAGACTTACGGGAATTTCAACTCCTAGTTGAGGGTTCGAGTACCCATAGGTGGTAAAATTCCAACAGCATGACTGTGTGAGTTGTGTGTGAGTCGTGTGTGCGTTTGTAAAAAAAAAAAAAAAAAAAAAAAAACACACTCACGCACTCACACCATAGTGAGAGTTCACCACCAATGATACTGGAACCCTTTACCGGTGTTGAAACGAATCTGATTTTAGGCTTAAAACTTATTTACAGCGGTTACCACAAATTAATTTACGATAATGTATGCCGCGTTTACAATTATAAGTGCCTCCGTATCAAGCGCCAAGCTGCCCGAGTACCATATAAAAAGGAGAAAATCTTTGATAATGTGGCAGACTGTGGTGTTCCATACGGATGCACGTAGACATTGTGGACATGGAATACATTTAACTTGGATCAAACCGTACAATTAATAGGCTCCACTATATAAGGATTATAATTAAAAATTTATACTGGATATCTAATAAGATTATTTGATTTATGCACATCCAATGGACAGCTTAAATTGACTAATGGTCCAGATTCAAAGAATAGATTTTCATCCCTCCGAGTGAGAAATCATCTAATCAATATGATATCTTGGGACATGCGCTATCTACATTGGGCCCCACTAGTTGGATGGTTTAATTTGAGGTATGTTTCCGCCACGTCTACAATATCTGTGTGCATGCGCATGGAGCATCCGTATCTGCCAGAGTACAGAGCATCACTTAGGTCACGGGCAAAAAGGCCGGGGGTAAGAGTATCATTTTGATACTCTAAAGGGCAATTATTAGATACTCTGGCTATGTAAAGGTTTGATACGCAGGCATATGGAAATGGTATACGTAACATACGTTAACTCAAGTTAAACCGGCTAAATGGTATAACATACAGTCGCTAAATTACAATCCAAAAATCAGTTTGGATAAATAAACCTAGCCTCTGATTCTTTGACACTTGTTTCAGGAAATAAGACTGCTGGATTTCTTTCATTTTTAACCGTTCCATTAGTTCCCCACAAGTTTGAAATTAGGCAATTAAATAAGTATAATTTTTGGTTTCATAATACATCTAAAATGGTGTATGTTATAGAAAGATCCGATATCACTACTCGAGCCGACTCAATACCGTCCCGACTAAGGCACGGTCCGCTCAAGCCAGACTCAGCGTCTACACCACAAGTCTTAAGGCAGAGTCCAGTTCGAAGAAGTGCCACATCCGATCGGACGACAATATATCCTCGACCGGCCGCATGAACTCGGACCTGCGGGGGGGTCGGATGCTGACACTTCGGTCAAACTGGCAGAGCCGAGGCAACGATCAGAGACGCATATCCCACTCGCTCAATATGGAAACTGCCACATCGAGACGTGACCGGTAACTTCACCCGCAGATGCGCACGATCCACCAGATACGCCGCGCAATCAGTAGATTACGGGCGATATCTCCATGATCCTAGAATCCCTTTGATCGTGCCGAGATTATCGGAT
Source organism: Magnolia kwangsiensis (assembly GCA_037074715.1). Classification (NCBI taxonomy): domain Eukaryota; kingdom Viridiplantae; phylum Streptophyta; class Magnoliopsida; order Magnoliales; family Magnoliaceae; genus Magnolia; species Magnolia kwangsiensis. The sequence goes on from CM073572.1 coordinate 20,980,568, forward strand.
TCATACCCTCTCACAGGCAGGTATAAATAGTACGCATCACTATGTCTACAGGTACGCAAAATCGAACTCTCCTCTTCTACTTTACTTAGACCCTGATTCTCTTGTCCTAACTTAGGTATCGGAGGGTCCCTCGACTTAGCCAGGATTACCTTTGCCCGTCTTCTCAGTACAGGTTCCAGGGGTAATACGTAGACGGAGAGCCGATTAGATTTTGGCATCAACATTTTTTGGCGCCGTCTGTGGGAACCTGAAACTAGAAGTCAGGTTCTCATTTATCCAAGCAATGGCGAAGAAGAAGAAAGTTGCAGTGGTACAACCGCAACCTGATGGGCAGACTCGGTCGTCGTCACCGCTTCATGCCGAGTCCGCACCAAAGCCTTCCCAACGATCGCGTAATCAGTCGAGCAAGTACCGTGCCATGCAAAGCGAGATCCAAACCCTCCGCAACGAGATAAACTGAATAAAACAACAGAGAGAGCTAGAGCTAGCCCGGCTCAAGAACAACCCGTTCTCGAGCCGGTGGGGTTATTTGTGAAAACTCGCTCCGTACCGAGGAGTGTGAGACCCGAAGCCCCCCAATGTTCGGGGGTACTGCGTTCAGATCAAAATCTTCCTGCGGCACGTGGCGAGGTATCCGCACGGAACGAGCCCGCTTGGGCTCCAACTACCGTCCACTCGGCCACATCCGCTCTGCCACCCATGGACCTCCGTCATTAGTTAAAGCGAAGGAGGGAAAGGAGGACACCGGAGGTCAAACATGCTCCAGAGGTCGTCGTAAAGAATAAAGACCCATGGAAAGCGCAGTTTGCAGAGTTGAAAGATAAGTTCCTGACGTTGGAGAAAAAGCAGGAGCAATCGACGGTTCCGGCCACGATCCAAGCGATGATGGAAGAGACCGAGCCTCCCTTCACTCCAATTATCATGGCCGAGGTGATGCCGCAGAGGTTTCGGATGCCTCCCGTCATCCAGTATTCGGGATCGGGGGATCCATCCGAACACTTGGAGTCCTACAGATCGTGAATGCAGATCTAGACAGCAACGGATGCAATGATGTGTAAAAGGTTCTCTATCACCCTCACAGGATCTGGTATCGCCAGCTGAAACCTAATTCCGTTGGTTCATTTGCGGAACTGAGTTGACTATTCCTTATGCAGTTCATAAGCGGTAAGAGAAGTCGGAAGCCCAACACCCACCTGCTTACCATTAAGCAGGCACCGAAAGAATCGCTGAAGGATTACGTCGCTCGCTTCAATGAAGAAGCGTTACATGTCGAGGACTACGATGATAAAATGGCCTTCGCCGCCATCCTGAGCGGACTGAAGGAAGGAAAGTTCGCCTTCTCCATCGGAAAGAATCCGCCGAAGACGCTAGTGGACTTCATGACGAAAGCTCAAAAGTATACCAACGCCGAGGAGTTCACTAACGCCCGCAAAAGTATACTAGTATCCGACTCGACGAATAAAGGGAAGAGGCCTCGGAACGAAGACTCCCAACCGACCGGCAAAGGGATCGATGACTACGCTTCCAGCGATCGTTGACCAAGCCGTAGGCTAGAGGGAAAATTTCGATCATATACCCCGCTCAACACATCGACCGAGAAAATTCTGCTGGATATCCGAGGAGACAGACTGCTCAATTGGCCGGTTTGCATGAGAGCTGATCCAGAGCACTGAGACAAACGAAAATACTACCGATTCCACCGGGACCACGGTCATAACACGGATGATTGCATCGATCTGAAGGACGAGATTGAGTCCCTCATCCGCAAGGGACATCTGCGTCGTTACACCAAAAAGGAGAAGTCCGCCCAGAGGGAAGAACAGCCCCGAGAGCAGCCGAACCCCCCAAAGGAGGTCGCGGAGATTCGCACTATCTTCGGAGGGTCGGCTGGGGGAGGAGATTCAAACAGGGCTCAAAAAGCCCATTCCCGAAGGTCCGAGTCGGAACCCCACATCCACCTGGCAGAACGTCCCAGTAAGGAACTCCGAGTCACTCCGTGCAGCCTGACCTTCACGGAAGAGGATGCGCACGGGATACATCATCTGCACGATGATGCGCTTGTGGTCACCATGACCGTAGTCAATCACAAAATGTATCGCATCTTGGTCGACACAGGAAGTTCGGCTGACATAATGTATTCCGAGGCGTTCGAAAAAATGAGAATTCCACAGTCCAAACTCTGACCTGTGAAGACTCCCTTGCACGGCTTTACCGGAGAAAGAGTCATCTCCGAAGGAGCCATTTCCCTCCCAGTAACAGCAGGAGAAGGACAACATCAGGTCACACTTTTGGTGGACTTCTTAGTTGTCAATATTCCATCGGTCCACAATGTGATCCTGAGCCGACTGTCGCTCAACGCGAGGAGAGCGGTCGTCTCAACTTATCATCTGATGATGAAGTTCCCAGCTGAAGGTGGGATCGGTTATCTCCGAGGCGATCAACGCTACGCCCGGAGATGTTATGCGATAGCCGTGAGAAAAGGGGCCACCAAACAAACGCTCGTCGTGGACGCCTTAGACCCTCGAGGACCAACGGAAGAAAGCTCTCCAGTCGAAGACCTGATAAGAGTGCCGCTCGATGAATCAGACCCAGGCAAAACTGTCCAGCTCGGGTGAATCCCGAACGGAGGAACGAGTTACTGGTCTTCTTGAGTCAACACTGTGACGTCTTCGCATGGTCACACTCGGATTTTCCGGGTATCTCACCCGATGTGCTGGTTCACAGGCTTAATGTGGACCCGGACCACCGCCCAGTTAAGCAAAAAAGAAGACCGTTCGACGTCGAACGATATGAAGCCATCGCCGAAGAGGTCTCAGTCCTGCTCGACGCAGGCTTCGTAGAAGAAGTATATTACCCGGACTGGATAGCCAATGTTGTGCTCGTCAGAAAGTCCAACGGGAAGTGACGGGTCTGTGTAGACTACTCCAATCTGAATAAGGCGTGTCCCAAAGATAGCTTCCCGTTATCCCGGATAGACCAACTGGTGGACAGCACGGCCGGACACGAGTTACTCTCGTTCCTGTACGCCTACTCCGGGTACAACCAGATTGCCATGCATCCCCCAGACCGGCAGAAGACTACCTTTGTCACGGACAAAGGGCTCTACTGTTACCGGGTCATGCCGTTTGGCCTGAAAAATACTGGGGCAACATATTAGAGGCTAGTGAATCAGATGTTCGCCAAACAGATCGGACACAGCATGGAGGTGTATGTGGACGACATGCTGGTGAAAAGTGTCAAAGCTTCCGATCACCTTATTGATCTCGAAGAAACATTCAACGTCCTCCGTGAATACCAGATGAAGCTTAACCTCGCCAAGTGCGTGTTCGGGGTTGAGTCAGGAAAATTCCTGGGCTTCCAAGTCAGCCAGCGGGGTATCGAGGCAAATCCAGACAAGATCAAAGCCCTCCTGGGCATGAACTCGCCTCGGACTCTCAAGAAAATACAGTGTCTCACAGGAAGAGTCGTAGCCCTCGGACGCTTCATATCTAGGGCTACAGATAAATGTCTTCCTTTCTTCCAGCAGCTGAAGGGCCACAAGAGGGCGGAGTGGACGCCGGAGTGCGAGTAAGCCTTTCAACAGTTAAAACAGTACTTGGGATCGCCGCCTCTCTTGTCCAAACCGGAAGAAAGAGAGCCCTTATTCATCTACCTCGCCGTTTCGACTTCAGCAGTCAGCTTGGCTCTGATCCGAGAAGTCGGAGCCAAGCAGTATCCCGTTTATTATGTAAGCAAAGCCATGGTGCCAGCTGAAACGAGATACCAGTCTTTAGAAAAATTGGCGCTTTGCCTTTTCGTCTCGGCCAGAAGACTGCGGCCATACTTTCAAGCCCACTCCATAATTGTGCTAACAGACTCCCCTCTGAGGCAGATCCTCCAGAGACCCGAAGTGTCAGGTCGGATGACGAAATGGACTGTAGAGCTCGCAGAGTTTGACATTCAGTTTCGGCCCATGACGGTACTCAAGGGATAAGCCGTGACCGACTTCATCGCCGAGTTCACAACTCCGGATGAAGAGCAAGTCAGGAGGGAAGTCGAGATGACACCGCCCGCCCCGCTGAACAATCAAGAGCCCGCATCAGATCCGGGGTGGGTCCTTCATGTTGATGGATCTTCCAACATTAAAGGAGCAGGAGCCGGTGTCGTCCTGGTTGCGCCTGATTCAACGACGATCCAATACGCCATCAGGCTCGGGTTCAAAAGTTTCAAACAATGAGGCCGAGTACGAAGTGCTGCTAGCTGGGCTCAGACTGGTAGCGAGCCTGGGTGTTCAGACCCTTCAAGTCCGCAGCGACTCACAGTTAGTGGTAAATCATATCTCCTCGGAGTACGAAGCTAATGAGGTCAGAATGACCGCCTACCTCGAAGAAGCGAGGAAATTGATCGAGAAATTCTGGAGCTGCACCATCCGGCAAGTCCCTAGAGCCAAGAACTCATGGGTTGACGCCTTAGCAAGGCTCGCCTCGGCCTCCGAGGGTAAGATCCCACGTTTTGTTCCGGTCGAGTTCGTCAAATGCCCGAGTATCAGCCAGTCAGAGGAGGTCAACTCCGTCCAGCCCATTCCTAGCTGGATGGACCCGATTTTCAGTTACCTATCAACTGGCGAGGCCCCCTCAGATAAGTTAGAAGCAAGGCGACTAAGGATCCGAGCGACACGTTACGCCATGTTGGACGGAGTACTGTATAAGAAGGGGCATTCTCAGCCTTACCTTAGGTGCCTCCGACCGGATGAAGCAGATTACGTGATTTGAGAGATTTATGAGGGAATTTGCGGAAATCATTCAGGCAGTCGTGCCTTAACCACGAAGATACTCCGGCAAGGGTATTTCTGGCCAACTCTTAAACAAGACGCCAAAGATTTTGTTCGGAAGTGTGACAAGTGTCAGCGTTTCGCTGCCGTGCCGAGACAACCGGCAGAAGAAATGACCCTCATGAGTGGGCCATGGCCGGTCGCCCAATGGGGGATTGACATCATCGGTCCCTTTCCCACTGGGAAGGGACATGTCAAGTTTGCTATAGTCGCGGTCAACTACTTTACTAAGTGGGCCGAGGCCGAGTCAGTTGTAAAGATCACTGAACAGAAGGTAATCGACTTTGTGTGGAAAAATATCATCTGCCGGTTCGAAATTCTGAGAACCATCGTTTCTGATAACGGCTGTCAATTCGACAATGTCAAGTTTCGCGGTATGTGTCAGGGGCTTGGCATTATGAACGCCTACTCATCGCCTCGCCACCCGCAGTCGAATGGACAAGTAGAGGTGGTCAACAAGATCATCAAGCATCATCTCAAGATGAAGCTGGAAAAAGTAAAAGGAAATTGGGCCGAAGAGCTCCCCTTCGTCCTCTGGGCTTACAGGACTACAGCCCAGACTTCGACGGGTGAAACCCCATTTTCGTTATCCTACGGTTCTGAGGCAATAGTGCCAGTAGAAATTGGACTCTCTACGGTGCGGGTTAGGGGCTTTGAAGAAAGTCAAAACTCCGAGCAGATAGTGGCTAATCTGGATTTGCTCGAGGAACTCAAAGAAGTCTCCAAGCTCCAAGCAGCGGCTCGGCACCAGCAGGTAGCGCGCTTCTACAATTCTAAAGTCAAAGTCAGGCGCTTCCGACCAGGAGACTTATTCTTTTGACGGGTCTTCCAGAACATAGCCTAGCCAGGGGTAGGAGCGCTCGGACCCAATTGGGAAGGTCCATATCGTGTGGTTAGATCTGTCAAACTGGGCTTGTACCACCTGAAAGACCTCGAAGGCCGTCATCTCCCTCACCCTTGGAATGTCGAGCACTTGAAGATCTACTACTCCTGAGGGACTAGCCTTTAAGGCTCACAGTAAAATGTATGCCTCTAAGCGACTAGCCTTTAAGTCTCTTAATAAAAGATCGTCTACTTTTAAATGCGTCCGATTGTCCTATTCGTACAAGCACGAGTTAAACGGTCCGATCCTTTGAGGGAAAGATCATTGAAGAGGTCGGGGCAGCTTACTCAGAGATGTGGCCAAAGACTGAAATTTGCAGAGCCCGGACCAGTAAAGGTTGGCCGCAGTTATCAGATCGGCCCAGGAGCGAAGCGACTCCGACCGCCCTCTGGCCTTTGCGACCTGATTCTTCTGGTCCGGGTCTAGGAGTGGCAACCCTTTTACGAAAACTGTAAAATAAAAAAAGAGATGTCACTTCTACGAAAACATGTGAAAACCAAGACAACGACCCGGACGTCAGATGAAATCCGACCTGGTTTCGTAAAGTGGGTCAGGATACGAGCCGTCGAAGCCCTAAGCTCAGCCGTTGGAGCCTCCCAGTCACCTGCCTCCCAGAACCACTTGTTCTTTCAGTCCTTATTGGAGGACGGCAAGTGCATTACTAAACCCGACCCCTTGCTCCCCCGAGTCGCGAAATAATACCAGGGATCGTTGCTGTCATACTTCACCAAGTATAGGCTCAGCAGCTCCTCTAGGGTCAGCTCGGAGTTATCGACTTGCTTCCAGATGATATAGGCAGAGATCATCACCCTCCAGGCGTTTGGGATAAACTGCCCGGGGGCTAATCCGAGATGAGCCGCCACCTTCCTGATGAAGGGATGTAAAGGGAGTCGGAACCCACATTGCAGCGCGCAGAGGAAGATATCCACTTCACCCTTAGCTGGAGCGCCAGCAACGTCTAAGAGACCGGAAGCCCTTATCTGAACGGAGTCCGGGATCTGAAACTCCGACCGAATCCACTCTATTTGGGATTCTGACATGACAGAACCCCCAGGGACAACCTATGTGGTCCGCAGGCTCGCAGGCATTTTGGTGGCGGTAGGAGTTTCGACTCGGCGGGCTCGGGAGAGAGTCTTCTTACTGGGCTGCTTGGTCTTAGAAGCTAATATTTTTTGCTTCCGAGGCGGGGGGTACAGTCGAGTGGTTTTGAAAGGGCCTTCGAAAGACCCGCCCCCGCTCTCAGTACTCCCCGGCTCGGAGTCATCGCCGTATCCACGAACCATCTCCATATCGGAAGACATTGTAGAAACAAGGATGAAGGTGAGCGAGACTCACCGGATGATGGCCGAAAATCGCCTTTTTGCTGGAAACCTCGAGTTTGGCCGGAATCACCTCTCGCCGAAAATCGCCTCTCCGGTGCGCTGTCGTAAATCAGGACGTCAAAATGACTAACCAACGTCCGGAGCGCCTTATATAAGCAGTAAACGATTCTCGCATTGATGACAAGCTTTAATGGCAGCAGCCGAATCGGCACGAGCCGACCTCCGAGCACACGTGGCGACACCGCATTGGATGCGTACCGAACCGTTGGTACGGCTCTGACATCGGGTAGTGCACCTCGATACACGAAAAGATGCCTCAGCAGTCGGAGCCATCATAAATACGTCGCCTTGAGCCTGCGTGACAGCTTCTCATAGGCTGTGAGAAGATCGGGGATCGTAACCGTCGCCACGCGTTAGCCGAAGCGACCAGCACGCTCAATTCGAAGCCCGCCATCATTGCAACGAGGGCGGGTAACTTCTTGTGTAAATACTCTCCGAGCCCGTAGGCAAGCTCGAAAAGTAGGGGGCTTCTGTTATGGAAAGATCCGAGATCACTATCCCGAGCCGACTCAACACCGTCCCGACTAAGGCGCGGTCCGTTCAAGCCGGACTCAGCGCCTACACCACAAGATCAGAGATGCATACCCCACACGCTCGATATAGAAACTGCCACATCGAGACGTGACCGATAATTTCACTCGCAGATACGCACGAACCACCAGATACGCTGCGCAATCAGTAGATTACAGACGATATCTCCATGATCCTAGAATCCCTCTAATCGTGCCGAGATTATCGGATTCAGACCCTCTCACAGGCAGGTATAAATAGTACGCATCACTATGTTTATAGGTATGCAAAATCGAGCTCTCTTCTACTCTACTTAGACCCTGATTCCCTTGTCCTGAGTTAAGCATCGGAGGATCCCCCGGCTTAGCTAGGTCACATTTGCCCGTCTTCTCGGTGCAGATTTCAGGAGTAATACGTGGAGGAATAGCCGACCAGATTTTAGCATCAAAAGTGTACATAATTTGGACGATTTATTTTGGATTTCATTGTCTACGTGTTCAACCTTGAACTGTTTTATAAGTGAGTGCGTATCATCGATCACGCTTTACCAGAGTATTAAGGTGTGTGTCTCTCTCTCTCTATATATAATCATCTAGAGAAAACTAGAGCGAGGACAGTTTTTCGGCAATCATCTTTCACACGTGAAAAGTTAGGATACGTGTGAGAGATCCGAGGCTTTCAGCAGACGGCCCTACTGTCTAGATTTCTTGTCTCTGGACGGTCTGATCATCAGGCCCACTACAAGCATAACAGAAATTGCCAACCGTCCAAACATAATTTATTTATTTCACCTAACCGATTTTCGGATCTGCCTGTATTCGAAGAAATATATCAAAACAGGACACGTTTCTGATGAGCGGCTTGGATCTCCTCCAAATTTACCAAGCTGCGTCCTGCGTTACTAAGTTCCAAAATAAGTGTCCGTACTCGGGAGTGGATTGGGTGAGAGACCCTGATCCACTTAAAAACAACTATATGGATAGACCACACAAATATTATCTTGATCTAAAGATTTTTTTGACCCACGAGAAGTTTTTAATGGTTAATTACAACTGTTTTCTGTACCATGATCCATCCTACATTTGGATCTGTTTCATTTATCTAGATCATGTCCGAAAATGAATTTTAAATACATATGAATGGCATGGATTTAGTCAAATACATCAATGTAGCCCCACAGTCAGGGGTCTCATGCATCTGGATCCTTCGAAGCCGCGCTCCTGGCTTAAATTGGAAAGTGGGATTCAAATCCTCGCACGTGCCTCATAAATACAAACTGTACTCGAGCGATTGTATTTCTTTGTCCCTCGCCCGCTCAAGGCAACCAAGAAAATGTGTAAAAGATCCCATCCGCTCATCGGAATTAACACATCATCCAGATGCCCCCAATTAGTCAGGTGATCGTCTGATTTGGTATGCCATACCCATCTAGTGAATTTCTACTACACGTCGATTTATCTCAACCGTTCATTTATTTTGTAAATATCTGGCCAACCTAATGAGTACAGCAATCTAACTTTTTTGCAGCTGCATCTAGTGGTGGGCCTATCAATGAAGGATTCCATTTGATAAACATCTGCCACGTTGGCGCTACTATTGCGTGAGTTCTGAAAACGTGTTCTCGTGCGAGAGTACACTTGCGAGTACTGTTAGCAGTGTCCACGTGCCGGCCTGCACGGATAAGAAAGGCCGAATCAATTTCAGCGAGCGTATCTTCCCGTCAAAACATGGAACGGGCAACCCAATCCAACGGCCCAAAAAGCCCTTTCCAAATCCATCCGTCCAAGGTGGGCGACTCCTTCCATGAGGAGGGAGGGATAAAAGGAGAGTTATATGATATTCAGGTAGCGTATGAAAATGAAGCTTGATACACGGGCACTCAGAAATTGCATACATCAAATTCGTTAACTCAATTTAAACCGACTAAATTCTAGAACCATCCATCGATAAATCATAATTCGAAAATCAGATTAGGCGAATAATCCTAGCCTTTGATTAGTGGACACTTGTTTGTTGAAATATGACCATTGGAAACCTTTACTTTTAACCGTCGAATATATGAGTGCCAATCAGATAGTCACATAATTAAATAAGTGTAAATCTTGGTTCATGACACATCTAAACTGGGGTCCATAATTTGGACCGTCTAATTTACTTATTTATGTGCCACGTATGCATTTTGAAAAGAATTTCTAAGTGACTGCGTATCATTCATCGCACTCTGCAGACTATCAAAGCTCTTCTCAAAGACGAAAAAAAAAGAAAGAAAGAAAGAAAGAAAGAAAGAAAGGGCTGGAACCATTCCTCCACCGTCCGATCCCCAATCAACGGCTGCAATTGAAAAGTAGCGGCCCGTTGGGAGGCTCGCTCTCCTCCCAATTGACAATAATAAAATCCGGTTTTTTCCTCTCACGCTCAAACGGTTTCATGTCCTCTTCTCCGCCGCTCTCACTTCTTCTATCCTTCATCCCTTCCTGCTAACGTGCACCGCCTCATGCTAACCTGCGCACCCTGAGATGTCACGACCCTCTTTGTATCTGATAAGAATTTCTCGTTACAGAAAAACCCATTGAAAGGAAGGAGAAAGAAGAAAAAGAGGAAAAGAATCAGCCATGGAAGTGCAGAAAAGCCAGACCAAGCTGACAAGAACATCATCATCTCTTCTCCGCTCTCCAACCGTCCGATCTTCCATCCACAGCCTCTCATCAATTGATGAAGAGTCACAGAACAAAACCCACAAGCCAGTTTCCGGAAACGGCGTCCCGAACCGCTTCCTCCCGTTCCTGGTGGTGGCGATCGTCTTCCTGCCGGTCTTCTTCTTCTTCTTCTTCTACCTCAGAGAAGAAATTCCAGTCCTGAGCAGCTTCTTGATGGCTCCAGTCGTCGTCACTGCCGCTGCCTTTGCTGCGAGAAAGGGCTCCATCGTCCGGAAGATCACGCTGGTGTCGTCGCCAGTCTTCAGGCATTTATGGGAAGAGCGGAATCGGAAATTGCGGTTCAGGAAGGACGATTCGGTCCAATGGTTTATCGGTAGTGGTGGGGAGAATTCATCCTTGAAGACGGATCAGAAGAAGATTATCCGAGAAGGGGTTGAATTCTACAGTAATGGGGATTTTTACGAAGGTGAATTTCACAAGGGTAGGAGTAATGGGAGTGGGGTTTATAACTATTTTGTGAACGGCAGGTACGAGGGTGATTGGGTCGATGGGAGATATGATGGATATGGGATCGAAAGCTGGGCGAGGGGGAGCCGGTACCGTGGGCAGTATCGGCAGGGCTTGCGGCACGGGCTCGGCATCTATCGGTTTTACACAGGAGATAGCTATGCTGGTGAGTGGTTTAATGGGCAGAGTCATGGCGTTGGAGTTCAGACATGTTCGGATGGGAGCTGTTATGTAGGGGAATTCAAGTGCGGCGTCAAGCATGGATTGGGTCGTTACCATTTCAGGTAAATCTATGTTTTTTTTTTTTAAAAATAAAAAAAATTAAATTTAACTTTTAATAGTTCATTTTCATTGGTTTTGCATCTTTTTGGATGTGATCGAGTTTTGGATTTGATTGGATTATGAATTTTTGTCATTGATTCTTGATTGTTTTATTGGGGATCTTGATCAATTGGATGGCAGTAATTTGCATGTGTTCTGTTTATTTGATTGCTCTCTTGAAGAATACCAATGGTGGGGGTTCAATTCATTGATAGTTTTCCTGGAGACCTGGATAGATGAAACATTTTGAAAATTTTCTAGTATAGACTATCATTTTCTTTGAAACTCGGATGAAACTGCGAACATTTAGGTTTTGTACTGTGTATTCGAATCTTTTGTTGGAGATAACCCATGTATGAAGCAGACAAGCCTTTGGGGGATTATCTTTTTAATGGTTTTCTTGCAGATGCAGATAGATAGAACATAGAAGACTGTGCTTGGTCTCAAATTTGGATTGTTTCCTTGGAATCACATCAATGGAACAGCAGAAATATGCATTCAATACTGATTCTTGATTCCTTTCTTTGAAACTCAAATTGATGGAACAGTAGAAATGTTTTTGGCACTGTATTATGTTTGTTTTCCTGTGGACCCAAATTGCTGGAACAGCAGATTGTGTTCTCACAGACGTAAATTGGTGGAACAATAGAAGTTTGTGGTTGGTATCAAGTTCCGATCGCTTTTGTCATGGACCCAAATCAATGGAACTGTAGATATGTGCATTTGGTGTTGATTTCTGGTATTCCGGGAGACTCAAATCAATAAAACAGTAGAAATCTGAGTTTGGTCCTAGGGATCCCAAGGATGGAATTGTCGACTTTCAGGGTTGTTTTTTCAATTGTTTTCTTGGGGACCAAGATTGGACGTACGGTAGAAATTCTTTGATTCCATTTTTATTTTTATTTTTATAAATTGTTTGGCTTCTTCCATGTGGATTCTTCAATGTTTATGTTTACGCTTGTGTATGATATTTTGGACCATTAGCCTTGTGATTGTTTTAGCCTCACTAATCCCTCATTTCCTGCAACTGGATTTATTAAAAACATTCCAGTTTATATCTTGAACGAAATATTAATAGCAAGATTGCATTGCTGTAGGAATGGTGATAGGTACGCTGGAGAGTATTTTGGAGACAAGATCCATGGTTTCGGGGTTTATCACTTTGCCCATGGTCACTGTTACGAAGGATCATGGCATGAGGGCCGAAAGCAGGGTTTTGGAATGTACACTTTCCGAAACAGCGACACAAGATGTGGAGAGTGGGATTGCGGAGTTTTAAAGAGCCCCCAACCACCATTAACTGATGTGGTACTGCGTGCTGTTCAGGTATGTTAACTTGCTCATACCTAAGTTGTTACCCTTTCATGTGATATTTTCTTTTGAATAAGGATCATAACACTCAACCTATCATATCAGTCAGCGAGAAAGGCCGCGGAGAATGCTATTCAACTTCCCCGCGTAGACGAGCGAGTAAACAAGGCAGTCATGGCAGCGAACCGGGTTGCCACTGCAGCCAGAGTTGCCGCCATCAAGGCGGTTCAGAATAGGATGGATGGGAAATTTTGTGAAATGGATGTTTAAGAACAGATGGATGGAAATTTTTGCAACACAGATTTCTAAGAACAAGCATCTCGCTAATACTGTAAATTGACTCAATTATAATTATCAGAGAGGTAACGACAGACCCAAGTCAGCAAAATGCTGACTGGGCATGTGTGTGTGAGGGAGAGAGAAAGAGAAGCGGACAACCAGAGACGTTTGAGATGTAGATTAACATTCTTGGTAGATGCTGTCATGACTAGTGTAACATGTAAATAAACCCGTATGTATATCAATTGAATATGATTTTCCAGAGCTTGTTTCTTCTGTTGTTTTTACCACTCTGTTCCCCTTCTCCTAGCTACACTGCTTGCATTAATGCATGGAGCCCATGTGCTCTCTCATCTTTTGGCTGGGATTTTGCTGGTTTTACAAGCACATGGGAAGGGACAGTAACTTTTGGTGCTTGCTCTCTTATATTTTTTTAATGACTGCTACGTCCATTTAATTTTATTTTTTTTGATGCTTTCTCCTTTTGGGCTTCAAGCGCATGTTATGTTAGACACCTTTTTTGCTTCGATATATACCCACACGATTCGCAGCACATGCACCATCGTGTCACACTTATACTGGATGAGGCTCACCGTCAGCTTGTCCTCGTGCGAAATCAGATCAGCCCATTCAGTGAGTCGGTCACATGTGTATATTGAGTCAGAAGTTTGCTCGGATACCTCCTGACTTGATACATTGGGACTTTAGCCTTTGAACCTGGATCATCTTTCAATGATCCAAGCTGTTTATTCGATGGGCGCCGTCAACATGTGTGGTAGATGTGACAAATAAAATCTCTTAAATTGGATTATTTTAATCATTTGAAATTTGGCTCTTTGCTTTGAAAATGATCGGTCACACTGATCTTTTTATAATAAAAGGTTTGAATGATTCAATCTCATAAATCTTTGGGAATCCCTTATCCAAGGAAGCTCTATCATGTAAACGGTTTGGGTCATTGGAAATCCTAATTCATTGGATATAGTCCCAATGAGTCAAAGGCTATGTGGTCTTTCTTTCATTCTTTCTTTTTCCTTTCTCTAACTATCTATTTTTCTCTTAAAAATGCGGCCCACTTAACAAACGGACGAGCCTTATTTTCATTTGGTCCTGCCTGATGAATGCCCAGATCTCATACACGTGCAGCGAAATCACCTCTTCAACCTTCCACTGCATGAATGGCTTAGCAATCCTTTTTCCCCCTCCTTTCATGCAGCATCCACCTTGAATCTGGTCTTCTCTTCATTTGTTTAAAGATTTTAAGTCAGGAAGGTGAATAAAATAACTAAAGCTAGCTCCTCACCCTTTCCATTTCTTGCCATCTCTTCAACCACTCCCACCTGCTTCTCACGGAATATATCCATGTGATTAATGTATGGTTGCCATCATTTTGACCCAAGTGGATTTTAGTTGGGAGAATGGTTTGAAAATCAAAGCCCCCACATGCATAGGTGAGAGATGACTTGAGGGAGGAGCCATGCTCATGACTAGGTCTTGTCTACTAACATGTTTTTATTTCTATATTAGTCAACAAGGGAAAGGAGAAAAGCAAAGAATACGCTAGATCATATAACATGTTCTTACTACTCCTATATTAAAATATATAGCTAGTGAATTAATTATTAGGGAGTACTTTGGGTGTGCCTAAGGAAGTGCAAACTAGCCAGTGAAGTGGTGTCCAGATCCTAACTGAGATGTCTACTTATGGGTATCAGATCAGCCATTTTCATGGTGGGTCGATCTCTGTTGATTTTCGGTGGGTCTAGGATTAATATATTAATGCTAGATGCACTGTATTGGACTGTGATTATTGAGATACCAGCACGTGTCTTAATTTGAGCATGCTCGATCATGAGAAGCGTGTGATGAAGGTGAGGTTCCATGTGCTTAGAGATCTTTAAGAGCAGTAGAATTTTTTTAGGCCTTTATTTAATAAATGAGGTTTTGGAGAAATCCTTTTAAAGGGATACTAAGTCATTAATGATTTTCTATTTTGAGAGGCTTGTGTCTGGGAAGATCTTGAGTGGGATATAGTAATATCTTATGGGAATTTTCAATAAGATAAGATATAGATAAGCATGAGAGATTAAAATGCAGGGAAAGACTTATGTCCTTGCATATGTGATAGTTCTTGTTCTTTTCTTAATAATTGAGTTTTATGGTAATTAAAATTGGAATTTAAAAAAAAAAAAAGTGTTAGTTTTGGAAGAAAGTATTTTATTGCAGAGGAAGAAAATCCTTAAAAAATCAAATCTATGAATTGTGATGAATGTAAAATCCATGCATTGTCGTATTTCTTCCTTCATGACTCCTTGAGGCAAGAGGACATTGTGGGCCCACATGAACTGGGTAAATTATTGGCAAGATGGGTAGATGCATGACAAGTCTGGCTTCCCCAGGTGGTGTGCCTTTGCATTCTATCTTGTAGATAAGGTGGGGACTTGCCATGGATTGAGAGCTACTGTTGAGGTAGAGTTATAGTTTGTTGGTGGCTTGTGATCAGAACCGTTTATTTGGTGGGTGTGAGTGTTGATAGGGGATGACCCAAAATTGATGGGAAGATCCTAACGGTTTGATCGTTTTGCTATTATTGGTTTGTTGACATATTGCATAACGTACATGGGGGACTGCGGTTTGGTAATCTGAACCATTGATTTCGTGGGCATCAATGTAGATGGGTGTTTGAAGGCTTTATTGAAGCAATTGGCACCCATAAATCTCACGATAGGTACCCAGAGATTCATCCTTATGTAGGCTACGCTGCTTTTCTCTCTTCAAGGGCATGGAAGGTACTGTCCTCCTACATCATTTCCATACACGTGGCGGACATCAGTGGATTCGGGCAGTAGATCAAAAGGCCAGTTGATGGAGGACAATCCTAGCCGTAGATTTATCAGTGGTCCATACATATAGAGAAAAGGCAAATATGCAATTGGCGGAAGTTCACTAATCGGATGGTCAGGATTGTCAATTAAGGCAATCATTAGTCAGTTGCTATATGTGGTGGGCTCCACAAGAGATCAGTGCAGCAACGGTCCACGTGCAACAGAGACTAGAATAGTCTTGGGATAGTAGTATAGTAGTTGTTTGAGGCATGCCCCATCCACGGGGGAGCCCATCAAATCAACTTATATATATATAGGGAAACGGTATTATGCGCTCGACCTCACGAGTCCGTCCCATGAGGTCGAGCTGTGTGGGCCCCACCGTGATGCGTTTCAAACATCTACCCCATCAGTCAGATGCACCATTCCATTGTGGGGCTAGGTCTCAAAAATCAAGTCAATCCGTGACTTTTGTGGGTCACACCACATACAGAAGTAGAGAGGGGCCGTGCACCGTTAAAACATTGATAATCATTTTTTGGGCCCACCGTGATGTGGTTTGCAAATCCAGCCCATCCATTATGTGTGTCCCACTTGAATGAGGGTTCAGACCAAGTTTCAGATGCAATGAGAATTTCAGGTGGGCCTCACCAAGTGCTTTTATATGTTTTAACGGTGTCTTCACATGATTTTAGATGGTATGGCCCACCTGATTTCCGTATACAGCTGATTTTTGGTATATCCCATAATTTAAAGGAGACCCATCAAATGTACAGTGTTAATGGTGACAGGCATCACGGTGGGGCGCACACAACTTGACCTCACGGGAGCTTAACTTTTCCCACGTGTATATATATATATATATATATATATATATATATATATATATATATATATATATATATATATATATATATATATATATATATATATATATTGAAAAAAGTAATACTACAGATATTGAACCCTACATCACCTGTGCGCACTGCGCTCTCTACCAGCTTTACCAGCTCATTTAATTAGCAAAAGACTTTAAATGACGCGTTTTGTGGAAACAACTCGTGGGCCTGTTTAGTCCGTGGCATCAAATGGTATATAATTAAATTAAATAAAATTAATATCATTATTGCACAATAATTGTATGTCTAAAAATATCATAATATTTTCCACATCCAATCTCCACATTTTAGATCAAATTCTTTCTATGGATCATGGAACTATAACCACCAGATCATATTTACAACTGATATACATATGTAATTCAAATGTCATGTGTAAAGGCGCATATAAATGAATGACGTAAATAAAATACATACATCAATGTCAGGTGGGCCCACACATATAATGGATTAAAAAAATCTAGTATGAGACCAAAATTCAAATCTATCATCCATAATCCCAATCCATCCTCCGGTCTCCAATTGCTTGGTAGAATTTACATGGGATCAAATGCAAGACCATCCCACATACCAAATAGGGATGCATTTTGTTGCTCCAAATATGGTGAAATTTCATGACTAACCAGTCTAAATTTGGTGCAAAAATCCATGAAGTTTCGTGAAATGTGGCAGCCAAACTCACCTTAGAAACTAACACAATTCAATTCTTATTTAAAAACTCTCATGTCTTGCATGTTAGTGTGTCACTTGCACTAATCTTTGTGTATATTATCGATTTTACAGATCAGTAAGTTGACCGAACTGATGGGACGTGGATTGCATACTGCCCTCTCCCGACTGATCTCCTTCCATCAATTGCAGGGCGGAATTTGACAAGACGGTAGGCGAATAAGTCTGTTCCAATCAAATTCTGTCACATCAGATGGGAGGGAGCTCAGTCCAAAGTGATGGCAGTTCTCAGGGTCCACCTAACAGTCTCAATCGATTTAAATAGGTTACGCTCAAGGCAAGGCACAAGTGGGGTGCCGGACCGTCTCGTTTGATTTAAATAGGCTTTGGCTCTAAGGTTAAATGCGAGATTGTCTCTCTCATAGATGTTAACTTGTGTGGTTTGAGGTGGTCCAAGTAGTAGGTTGGGGTCCACACTATGTATGAAGATCTCATTCAATGGCTGAGATGGATGGAAGACTTTTTCAGGGAGGCTTTTCTCCCTCTTCTTCCCTTTTAAAAAGTCGTCCTTTGGATGGTATATTGATATTTCTTTTTAACTCCTCGGAGGTGAAGGAACTTCTTCATCTTTCATATTTTATTTTTATTTTTAAAAGAAAATAAAAGAAAAGGGTAAGGAACTTCATGCGTATCTGTCTATCCTTTAATAGTTTTAAGTATGGCTTATGGGTTGGTGAACCACACGGTTCTTTGATGGGCCTGTAGTTAATTGCCCATCTATAAGAATTTTAAGTATGACTTATGGGTTGGTGAACCACGCGGTTCTTTGATAGGCCTGCAGTTAATTGCCCATCTATAAGAAATGCTCTAGTGCTCACATAACACTTACAAGTTATAGTGCTCCTAGTTGCATTGGGACCCTTAGTCTAATCCCTCAATCTGAACTGTCTATTAAGTCCGGGACACATTTCATAGCCTGCCTTATAAAAATGGGACTAGTAGGATGATCCAATCTGCTTATTTTTGTGCACATACTTTAAAATAATATGAAAAAAGAAATGAACGGTGTGAATAAACAGATATAGCAGGGTGAGCCCGCCCACAGAATTATCCTTTCATGCCTAAAGACGGCAGGGTTAGGACGCAATCCGCTTCCTATACCAGTAACCAAGAAATAGGAATGCCGATTAGGTGACACTGCTAATACCAGGGTGCTGTGGGCCCAAGTTGATGTGTATGTGTTCATGTCCACGCTGTCCATCCGTTCTCCGTATATTTAAGGGCATAACTCAAAAATATATAGTTTATCCCACTGCTCGTCTATTTTCCAGCTCATTTAAGGGGTTTAGCTCAAAATTAGAGCAAATCTACAGTTCAAGTGGATCATACCACAGGAAACGGTGGGAATAATGATTTCCGCCATAGAAATCTTACTACGCCCCCACGACGATTTTTATTTATCATCCAACACGTTCACGAAAACATACAAATATGGATGAAAGGAAAACACAAATATAAGCCTCAATCAAAACTTCCACGGCATCCCAGAAATTTCCAACGGTAGAAGTTCAATTCACACAATTTCTGTGGTGTGGTCCATTCGATGTTCAAGTCCTAAAATTACTTGGTATAATGGATGTACAGAGCGTATAAAATACGGAGTTTATTCGGTGCGTAAGCTTACTGAGTTGCTTAGTACCAATCGGCTTCCACAGGAAACGGCGGGGATAGTGACACCCACCGTTGAAACCTTTCTAAAGCCCACTGTAATGTTTACATATCATCCAACCTTTTGATAAGGTTATTCTGACCTGGATGAATGGAAATCAAAGAGATCAGCCTGATCCAAAACTTGGTGGGCCCTAAGAAGTTTTTAATTGTAGTGTTTAATCGCCACCGTTTGCTATGATGTGGTCGACTTGAGCTGGTATTTTCTTCATTTATTAGATTTTGTTCTAAAATTATCTAGAAAAACAGATGAACGGCGTGGATATAAAACATATACATTAAGGTGGACCCCACAGCACCCAACATATCACCACAGCGGTCGTGTGGGCAACAACACTTGATCCGCGCCAAGAAATACACCGGAGAAAATGACCACTGTAGACAAAACCTTTTACCCAGCGGTTTTTATCGACGAATACAAACTTAAGTTACCAACTTAGACTAGCACGTGCGGACAGCGACTTTGACGACGGAACTACCCCTCCTTTTTACTGCCGTTGCTTTTCCTCTCCCTCCCTTCTCTCGCTCCATTAAAAAAAATAAAAAGACGAAAACTCCACCGCTACATCTGTTGCTTGGATCGCACCACGCTCTAGCTGGATCCCACCCTCTCTATTCGTCAACATTATCTCGTTCAAGACAGGTATGATATACATTTACCTAAACCGGTAAATTTTTTGTGGGCCATTGAAATGCCGAATGAAGCTCACATCTTGGTTTTCTGTTCATCCATGCGAAAATCATCCTGCGAAAATCATCCTCTGAACACGATGGATTACAAGTAAAACTTTCATTGTAGAGGCATAACAAGGTTTCTACGGTGGAAACACTGTTTCCTGTGGTGTGATCCACTTGATATTTCAATATGCCACCATTTTGGGCTGAAACCCTTGCTTTAGATGGACAAATGGATAAACGTCATGGATAGTCCACATACATTCAAGGCGGGCCCAACTCAATATTTTTTATTTTTTTATTTTTTTATATTTTACTATTAATTTTTTTTTTTTGTTTTTTTTAGGTTAGCTTGTTAGTACACACCCATGTCAATACACACTCCATGTTAGCCACCCCCGCTAGGAATTGATACCAGGACCTCAAGTGTTAACATGAGGTATCTCTACTCAGTCTGCCAATTGAGCTATGGATCTGGGTGTGCCCAACTTAGTTAACTCAGTACTATAAGTGCGTACTGAAAATTTTATGAACCGCTTGATCAATTTCATTAATTGCTCGATCAAATTCACTAAAGAGAATTTCATGTAAATCTCGGTCAATTTCATTAACTGATCGGTCAAATTCAACAAAGCAAATTGTTAGGCTAGGTCAATTACATTTAAAGTTCATTCCAATTCATGTTAGCCTCACCCAATTTCAAGCTTGCCTCACTCAAATTGATGTTTCCCTTACTCAATTTCTCAGTTGCCTCGTTGAATTTTTTCGTTGCCTTGCTCAACTCTTAGGTTCTCTCGCTCAATTTCTAGGTTCCCTTGCTCAATCCTCGCTCTAATTTCTACGTTGCCTCGCTCGCCTCACTCAATTTCTAGCTTCCCTCGCTCAATTCCTAAGTTGCCTCGCTCCAATTTTGATGTTCCCTCGCTCAAATCCTAGGTTGGCTCGCTGAATTTCTAGCTTCTTTACTCAATCCGTAGGTTGCCTCGCTCAATTTCTAGGTTGCCTCGCACAATTTGTAGCTTCCCTCGCCTCGCTCAAATCCTAGGTTGCCTTGCTGACTTTCTTAGTTCCCTTGTCAATAACTAGAATTCCTTGCTGAATTTCTACATTGTCTCGCTCAATTCCTAGCTTCTTTCGCTCAATCCCTACATTGCCTCGCTCAATTTCTAGGTCGCATCGCTCCAATCCTAGGTTCCCTCTCTCAATTTCTACCTTCCCTCGCTCAAATCCTAGGATTCCTCGCTCAATTCCTACGTTGCCTCGCTCAATTTTTAGGTTCCCTCGCTCAATTTCTAGCTTTCCTCGCTCAAATCGTAGGTTGCCTTGCTCAAATGCTAGGTTGCCTCACTCAATTTCTATCTTCCCTCGCTCAATTCCTAGGTTACCTTGCTGAATTCCTACGTTGCCTCACTCAATTTATAGGTTCCCTCGCTCAATTTCTAGCTTTCCTCGCTCAAATCCTAGGTTACCTCGCTCAATTTCTAGGTTCCCTCGCTCAATTTCTAGCTTTCCTCGCTCAAATCCTAGGTTACCTCGCTCAATTTATAGGTTCCCTCGCTCAATTTCTAGGTTTCCTCGCTCAAATCCTAGGTTGCCTTGTAACACCCCGGATTTTGGCTAATCTGGGATTTGACGTCCTTAAGCAATGGGTCAACTAAAACACCTGAAAAATCGCTCAGAACCCAATTTCATAGCCAAAGAAACCACTTAGGATTAATTCCTTTAGAAACTAAGCATAAGTTAGCTAGCGCAACGTTGGAGTAGCTGGGAAACAGTCCCTGATCACTTTAAATACGTTCTACAAGACCCAAATCGAGTAGAACCAATGACTCCATAATACTCTATAACCTTGGATTAAACTCTAAGCCGGTTTGTTCTCTGGACCACTTTGAAATTTTGTATTGGATCTAGACCACGCGTCGAAAGTCCGATACCTCCTATCTTAGACCGTTAGAACCGCCAAGCTGGACTTGACAATCATTTCGAAAATCAAGTCAAACCGATAATCACAGACTATTTCATTGAGCCCGGACCGAAGAGAGTGCGAATAGGGACAGATTTGAAATTTCAAATTCAAATCTGGCACACGACTTGACGCGTCAGTATTAGGCGTTCTGACCGTCAGAATTCATCCAGATTACACCCTCGGATCAGGAAAAATTTCTATTTTATATTATGAGACTTCCAGCCCTGATCTACGTGCGATGACCGCTGAACTGAAACTGGTCCTCCACGTGCGATCTGCGAACCCTGCCGGATTGAAAACTTAATGTGCGCTAGATCTGGTACGCATGAGCTTAAGTCCGATCGCATTCGACCAGGGGACCACCAGAAATGCCCTTTTGGACCGAAACAGCCCCGATTTGGTTACCCCTCAAGTGAAACTTGTTCCCGAGCCTATTTCGGGCAAGTTTGGGCTTATAAAAGGGCTTGAAACCCTCACTCCTCTCTCCCATCCGAATTTGCAAAAACCCTAGATTGGGAGAGAGGAAAGGTGAGAGTTTGTGAGAGAAGGTGGGAGAGCTTTTCCTGCTGCTGCTGCACATGCTTAAGCGGAGTATTCCAATCACTTTGCCGGTGATTTCTCCGCGTTTCTAGGTAAGAAATAATCCTAGAAAGTTGCTGATTTGATGCTTCTTTAGTTCCATAGCTTGTTAGTTAATAAATCTCGTAAATCAGGTTCTCTATTCGCCGTAGACGAAGCGTATACGCTCCGTTCGAATTCTCATCCCTAAAAGGGAAAAGGTGCGGATATTAGACGCTTTGATTGACTGTTTCCAAAGCTTTCAATGTCGTTTAATAGTAGATTCTTGACGGCAACGCCGTTTGACATGTACAACATGCTGTCCGTTTCCTGTTTCGTAAACTAACGAAGAATATGAGATTTATGGCATTTTAGTCATTTGTAGGAAGTACTGTTTTCATGCACATTTTGCTGATGTGATTGACATGGTTTATTGTCGCATTAGAATGTTAGGAATGCGTGCATAATTAGTTTGGCGAAGAGATTCGCCTACATGCGCACTTCGGGTCGACATACTATATGTAAACTTAAGTGTGTAGTGTAAGTGTTTGTATAAATGCTCGTAGTAGTATGTATTGAATTAAATGGTGTTATGAATTAATTTGAGATTGATTTCTCAATTAGTATGCTGATGTAAATGATTTCCTACATGTTAGCCGTATGTACGATTTCATTATATGTATGAAATGCATATGTTTGATGTTGCACTTAAGTGGTATGCTATAACATGTACTTGATGTTTTCATTATGGTTTAGTTGAGATTGAATTCTCAATTAATAGGCTAATGGAGAGGATTTCCTATATGTTGGCGATATGCATAATTTCATTATATGTGTAAAAGACATGTGTAGGATGATTTACTTAAGTTGTACGTTATAACAGGTGTTAACATGCTCACATGGTTGTATTTCATTTCCATTACTCTTACATGAATGCTAACATAATTTCATGATTGTTTGGGACTATACTTAGTCCAGGCAGTCGGTAACCGAGCGAATTCGTGGCTGACTGGTCATAGCCACAAACGACGCGTCGATGAACGTGATTCGTGTTTAGAGTTGGCGGCAGTGGTTAGGTCACGCGAAGTGTTTTACGTACTTCATGTCGTTCGACTTGAGATGCGATCGCGCTAGTCGAGCCCGTCAAGTAACCCGACTGGCCGATGTATGTTCACCTTGTATGTGTCATAACTGCTTGAACCTAGGGTACTGAACTTACCATTGTAAACCCTGTTAACCATGGTACCTTGATCCACGAAGACTCATGAGCCGGGCATGGTGGTATGGGACACCGTGGTCGAGCTGTCGGCCTACGCTGGGGCCACAAACCTCCCCGTAGTGACCAGTGAGCACCTAGACTCGTGAGCAGATTATGGTGGTATGGGACACTATATTCTAGCTGTCGGCCTACACTGATCAGGCGACGAGCCCTTTGTAGTGACCGCGAGCGTATTCTGAGTCCACGGGAGGCGACGACCCTTCTGTTGCAGTAGAGTACGGTAGGCCTGTATTGATAAGGTGATGGGGGAGCGGTGCAACGAGTGCGAGCAACAGCCCTGACAGCCCTTGCAGTGACCTACGAAATATACATCGTATGAGATTACTAGGAGTGACGACCTTAGACAGGATCTGTGTTGGGATTGATACAAGGGAAGTACCTTAGTTTCCCAATCCTGCTGTTTGAATGGACTAATAACAACTTGAAATTCATATCACCATAGCATTGCATGTGCCTGGAAGATGTGGAGCACTCTAGGGAGTGTGGCATGCCGCGGTCGTAAGATGTTGCCGCATGAGGGTGATCGTCGGTGAGGGCATACATCACGTCATGTCATAATTGCATTAACAACAGTATTAGAATTGTTTGATTTATTGCTTTACTATTATCGCGTGATTGATTTGAGAACATGTTAATCCTTGCTCTATTATTCCACTGAGTTAGCTACTCACTCCCACGTTACGGGACGGTGTTCCTGGACACCCACCAGACCTTTTTGTGATTGCAGATGATGGTGCGGCCTGTGAGGCGGAGCCGGACTTGATAATGATGAGGAGGATCCCTCCTTTATGCGTGTTCTGATCGAAGGGATTACAGGGAGGTTAATTAGATGCCTTGACACTTATCATTTTATATTTTTAGAGCACTCATGTATATTCTTTTGTTTACTTTTGAAGTATACATGTATGTATATAACCCGGTAACATATTCACACTCTAGAGACATACAACAGATTATATATGTTATACATACTATCACAGTCTTCCGCTTGTAAATTTAACTGTCTCTGGAGCGTGATATGCTGTTTTAGCTTAATCTCACTCATGTTTAATACATTATCATAGACAACATTCAATCATACATATCTATGTTGTATAAATAACATTTTGAAACTCGGGAGTTGGGTTTTTGCTCGACCCCCCGATTTTCGGGATGTTACATGCCTCCCTCGCTCAATTCCTAAGTTACCTCGTTGAATTCCTATGTTGCCTCGCTCAATTCCTAGGTTGCCTTGCTCAATTCCTATGTTGCCTCGCTCAATTTCTAGCTTTCCTCGCTTAAATCTTAGGTTGCCTTGCTCAAACCCTAGGTTGTCTCCCTCAATTTCTAGTTTCCATCGCTCAATTCTTAGGTTACCTCGCTAAATTCCTCTGTTGCCTCGCTCAATTCGTAGGTTGCCTCGCTCAATTTCTAATTTCCCTCGCTCAATTTCTAGCTTTCCTCCCTCAAATCCTACGTTGCCTCGCTCAAATGCTAGGTTGCCTCGCTCAATTTCTAGCTTCCCTCGCTCAATTCCTAGGTTACCTTGCTGAATTTCCACGTTACCTCACTCAATTCCTAGGTTGCCTCGCTCAATTTCTAAGTTCTCTTGCTCAATTTTTAGCTTTCCTCGCTCAAATCTTAGGTTACCTCGCTCAAATTCTAGGTTATTTTTTGTCACACCTCCTACACCACCCCCTTTTTATAGATCTTAAAAGACAATGCCCATGAAGATATAATGAAGATCTCCCAACTATTGTATTGATTTCAGATCAATCTAGTTTATTTAAGATAATAACAATCTCCAAAGATTTGGCCTAAAATTGAAAAATGCACCAAACATCTCAAAATCTTCAATAATGTTTTTCAACAGCCCATAATTTAGCTAATGGTATTACTTGCTTTCCTCGCTCTATTCTTGATCATTTGGACATTGTGGATCAAAGAGTTTGTGGAATGGTGCAATGGGAACTTCACTTTGTTGTTAGTGCTTGAAATTATAGAAGATGTCCTATGTTCTACCATACAATTGGCTGATTCATGTTGGTTTTCTCTTCCAAATGGGCCTGTGTAGACTAGCGATGCAATACTTACTCATTTGGGCCATGTATCAGCGAACTGAACTATTAGAATACTTCCTAGATACATTCAAATGTTTTATGGATGTGTTAGTGAAATACATGATTTCTTATTAAGCTCAGTAAGCACTGTTACCTTTATCAATTAACTTCTCCTGTCACTAACATGGTCATGGTGCAGTTCTTGTATTGATTACTCAAGCATGACGATTATGCGCATTCTTTCAGGTGGATGTTACATGTGAGATGATTGGAACTGCATATTTCAGATTCAAGCATCCGGTACATCTCTTGTCAAGAAAGCACGTGATTGGAGTAGCCTGACCATTTGGACAGGCCGTATTTATGTATTTGCTCAACATTGATGGAGCAGACCCGAATGTGCTTCGGAGCTATCTGGAAAAACGGGGTCCCTGGAAGGTGGGAATCGCTGTTATGACCATGATGAAGCTGTCTATTTCCTATGGATGGAATTAGAGGTGCCTGACTATTTGGACAGACCGTGTTTATTTATTTGCTCGAAATTAATGGAGCAAACCCGGATGTGCGTCGGAGCTATTCGGATGAGCGGGGGTCCCTGGAAGGTGGGAACCGTTATTATGACCATGATGAAGCTATCCATTTCATATGTACGGCATTGGAAAGGCCTGACCATTTGGACAGACCGTGTTTATATTTGTATTTGCAGGGACCACACCTTTAACCTAAACCCGAACCCATTCTCAAATCCAAAAACCTATAACATAAACCTAAACCTTAACCTAAATCAATAACCTATAACCTTAATCAAAATCAAAACCAAAACTTAAACTTATAACTTATAACCTAAATTAAAACCTACAACTTAAACCTAAACCTATAACCTATAAGTAAATCAAAACCAAAACCTAAACCTATAACCTATAACATAAATCAAAACCTATAACCAAAACCAAAACCAAAACCTATAACCTAAACTCGAACCCATTATCAAATCCCAAAACCTATAACCTAAACTAAAACCAAAACCTATAACCTAATCCGAACCCATTCTCAAATCCCAAAACCTATAACCTAAACCTAAACCTTATCCTAAACTTATAACCTATAACCTAAACCTAAACTTGAAAACCCAAACCTAAACTCGATCCTGAACCCGAACCTGATTTCCTAAACTTAAACTTTAACCTATTCTCAATTCCCTAAAGCTATTACTTATAACCTACACCTAAACCTAACCTAAACCTATAACCTTAATCTAAACCTAAAACCTAAATGTATTCTCAAACCCTTAAACCTAAACCTACTCCTAATCCTAATCTCAACTCCTTAGCCTAAACCTAAACTTGAAAACCCAAACTAAACCCGATCTCAAATCTGAACCCGATTCCCTAAACCGAAACCTTAACCTATTCTCAATTCCCTAAAGCTTTAACCTATAACCTAGAACCTATAACCTAAACCTAAACCTAAACCTAAACTTAAATCTTAAACTAAACCTAAACCAAAATATATAACCAAATTTTCAGTTTGCCCCGTTCAATTTTTAATTTGTCCCGCTCAATTTCTAGTTTGCCCCGCTCAATTTTCAGTTTGCCTCGCTCATATATGGACGGTTTGGATATAACACATACATCATGATGGGACCTACAAAAGAATAAAAAAATTCAGTTTGCCCCGCTCAATTTCTAGTTTGGGTAAACTAGAAATTGAGCGGGGCAAACTAGAATTTGAGTGGGGCAAACTGAATTTTTATTTTTATTTTTGTTATGTTACTTTTGTGGGTCCCATCATGATGTATGTGTTATATCCAAAGTGTCCATATATTTTACGAGCTCATATTAAGGCTTGAGATGAAAAATAAGATAGATCTAGCTATCAAGTGGACCACACTGTAAAAGGCAATGGAAAATTGAACGTCTACCATTGAAATCCTTTTAGGGGTTACAGAAGTTTTGGATCATTATGAAATTTTTTTCCCCTCTTCATACAGGTCTTTTTGACCCTATGAATGAACTTAGACGAGGAGGATTTCTCACAAACATCACAGTGGGCCCCCAAAAGGTTTTTAATGGTTGACGGTCATTCAACACTATTTCCTGTAATGTGGTACACTTGAGAACTGGATATATCTCATTTTTGGTCTCATACCATAAAATGATCTGGAAAAATATATGAATTGAGCGAGACAGCCTATGAATTGTGCGAGGGAAGCTAGAAATTCAGTGAGGCAATATATAAATTGAGCGAAGGAACTTAGGAATTGAGCGAGACAACCTAGCAATTGAGCGATGCAACGTAAAAATTCAGCGAGGTAACTTAGGATTTGAGCGAGGTTCCCTCGCTCAATTTCAACGTAGCCTAAACCCCGCTCAATTTCTAAGTTCCCTCGCTCAATTTCTAGCTTTCCTCGCTCAAATCTTAAGTTGCCTCGCTCAATTTCTAGCTTTCCTCGCTCAAATCCTAAGTTGCCTCGCTCAATTTCTAGATTCCCTTGCTGAACTCCTACGTTACCTCGCTCAATTTCTAGCTTCCCTCACTCAATTCATACCTTGTCCTGCTCAATTTTCAATTTACTCACTCAAATTCATTTTTGCCTCGCTTAATTTTTAATTTGACCATGAAGTGATTGAAATTGATCGTGAAGTGAATGAAATGTATTTTCGACCATCAACCTGATGGAATCTTGGAAAATAACTAGGTTGGTTGGCTAAAATAGCTTCTCCTACCCTAAAATCATATGTGGTACGTCAAATAACTAATTTTAGTTTAGAAGATATTCTTATTAAATGAATAAAGAAAGAAATGAAAAAAAAGAGAAAATTTTTTATATATATACACACACACACGCACACACACACATATTTATATAAATATGTATTAAAGAAAAATGTAGGTACAATAAAATTCTCTATGTAAAAAATAAAAATAAAAAAGCAAAAAAAATGTATAGCATTATAGTTATGGCTACGGTTATAATCCATATCTATAGGCTGGTCGACCGGGTCAACATGTATAGCATTATAGTTATGGCTACGGTTATAATCCGTAGCCGTAGGCTGGTCAACTAGGTTGACCGACCGACCCAACTCACTGTCTTCTTTTTCAAAATTTTTTTTTTTCATTTTCCCTGTTGTAATCTCCATTGATTTTTGTGGGTCCCATTATGAGGTATATGTTATATCCAAACCGTCCATCTATTCGGTGAACTCGTATTAAGGCTTGAGATGAAAAATAAGATAGATCTAGCTATCAAGTGGACCACACAGTAAAAGGTAATGGGGAATTGAATGTCTACCGTTGAAATCCTTTTAGGGGTTATAGAAGTTTTGGATCATCATGGAATTTGTTTTTCCTCTTCATCTAGGCCATTGCGACCCTATGAATAGATTGGATGGAAAATAAATGTTATGATGGGCCTTACAAAAATTTTAACGGCGAAAATTAATTTCCCGGCTGCCCTTTGTGGTGTGGTCCATTGATTTATGGATATGATTTTTTATTTTTATTTTTGGATAATGCTCTGAAATGATTTTGAAATATGGATGAACGTCGTGGATATGATAAATACATACCTGTGGGGCCATGTAACTTTGATCTCTCCTAAGCCGTTCGTACAACTCTCAGTTGGAGGAGCGTCAGCTCTCGTCTTCGCAGTGAAAAGGAGGGGTAGTTTCGTCCTCAAAGTCGCTGTCCGCACGTGCTAGTCTAAGTTGGTAACTTAAGTTTGCATTCCTCGATAAAAACCGCTGGATAAAAGGTTTTGCCTACAGTGGTCATTATCTCAATACACCGTAAAAGCAAAAGCGTCTTTCCTCCTTCAACAGAAGAAAGTGCACCTGTCAACGGTTCGCATCCTCAACTGTGGACGCCACACGCATGTAGGTTGGATGGGGAGCGGATTAGGTTAGACCCCGGATCCACCGGGGTGGGTGGGATCCCTGATTGTGGGGTTGACAGTGATGTATGTGGCTTAAATCCACGCCGTCCAACCATTTTGATAGCTCATTTTAGGTCATGATCCTAAAAATTAAACTGACTCAAATCTTGGGTACACCATATCACAGGAGAGAGTCTGTGAATTCCACCGGAATGTTTTTTTTTTTTTCCATCCAACCTGTTCATAAGGTTCAAAAAAACACCTAGACGAAGTGACCACACAAATATCATCTTGATCCAAAGCTTTTGTGGCCCACCAGAAGTTTTTAATGGTCAATCACAGCTGTTTCCTATACTATGTTCCATCTGAGATTTGAATCCGCTTCATGTTTTAGATCGTACCCTAAAATGAGCTTTCAATACAGATGGATAGCGTGGATGTAATCAAATACATCACGGATGGGCCCTACAGTCAGGGGTCCCACCCACCTCGGTGGATCCGGGGCCTCACCTAATCAGCATCGGGTTGGATGGGAACTAGACCGTCCAATCTTTTTGTATAATGGCAGCCCGCTTGATGACTGGACCAACCAACGGGCTGGATCGGGCTCTGCACTACTGGCTTTTGCCCGGTCCTTGGGCCTTGTTTAGCACTAAGCCCTGGTATTGTGGGCCGGCAGGCCCATTGCAATCCCTGAGAAGCGCGTGCCCTGAAGGAAATGTAGAATTCTCCATCACGCAATGTACTTGAACAATCCGACCAATGAATTCCACACGTGGAATCCATCTCTTCGTGTCTGGTCAATGCCCAGCAAATCTCGGCTTTCGGATGATCCTGATCAACCGTATGAAATGAGGACCGTAGTCTGTAATTATTCATTTCCAAGCCACCATCAAGCGGCTAGGATAACTGGTCCGGTACATGTTGAGGCATAGGAGCATCCCATAACGAGCTTCATCAAATGAACGGCTTAGATTATCAAAAGTTGTGTCCCACTTTACCAATGGTTGATAAACAAAGAGAAATGGTTACTTTAGATATAACTATGCGTTCCTAGTCGCACCCAACAATGGTACGGCTGAGCTCACTTTTCAATTATTTAAACAGTCCTTTGATGGGCCCCACATCCCTTACCGGATGATCCTAGCACTCCAATTTGACATCTGACAATGAACAATCAGATGAATAAGACAAACCCGAGGGGAAGAATTATGAAAACCCCACCCACGACAGATCTAACCCCATGAACCGTGTGGATCACCAAAAGAAAGCCTTACATGCAAGAAAATCATTGGGGGTTCAGAGCGCGTGTACAGATGCGGCGTGTAGGATTAGAAAACCTCTTCAAGAAAGTTTCCCTCCATTTTTTATTTTTTTTGAGTGAGGTAACGGAAAATACAGAAAGAAAGGTTCCTTTCCCTAGTCTTGGGAAGACTGAAAGATGGCCAAAGAAGACAGAGAGAGAGAGAGATGGAAAGAAAGAAAGAATCGCTTTCTGCATCTCCAAAATCCATTCTTTCTACTCTTCCTTTCTCCTCATATACACCTCCCAATCTCTTTACAACACAACAGAAGAACAAAACCAACCTATTTGAACAAAACCCATGTCTCTGAATCCCCATCCTCGCATCAGACTCAATCCCATCAGAAGCTACAGCCTCTATTGGTGCTACCAATGCCATTGTGCGGTCAGGATCCTCTCTCCCTCCCCCACCGAGATCATCTGCCCCCGTTGCTTTGGCCAATTCATTTTCGAGATCGACTTCGCCCGCCCCCGCCTCGTCATCGACCTTACCGCCCTCGACCCTTCCCCCAATTCCCGTCTCCTCGAAGCCCTCTCCATCGCTCTTGGCCCGCCGACCTGGCGCCAACCCTCCGAATTAGACCACCGGAGAAGGAACCCGCTGTCCCAATCCGAACTCGGAATTGTCCCTAACCATTGGGTCCTCTTCCGTACTGAGGGCCCCACTCGACCGGCCCGGACCCGAACTGCCCGGACAGCCTCCCTGACAGAAAGTTCTAGCTCTTCCCCTGCCCCAGCAGTCAATCCCAACGATTACTATGTGGGGCCCAGGTTCAATGAGCTGATCGAGGAGCTGACTCAGAACGACCGCCCTGGCCCACCTCCTGCACCTGCTTCGGTAATCAATGCACTGCCGATGGTGAAGATCACACCAGCCCATATGACCGACGGTTCCCATTGTCCGGTCTGTAAGGATGACTTTGAGGTTGGCGGGGAGGCGAGGGAGATGCCGTGCAAACATGTTTATCATTCAGATTGTATTGTACCTTGGCTGCATATTCACAATTCTTGCCCAGTTTGTCGACAGGAGCTGTGTATTCCCTCTAACAATGACCTGCCTGTTCCCTCTAACAATCACCTACAGAATGATGGCAACAGTTCACGTGAGGAAGGGGGTGGGCACCACAGGCAGAGGAGATGGATTCCTTTCTCCTTGCCATGGCCTTTCCGTTCACCATCCAGCAGGATCTATCACTACCGTGGTACTCTGGATGATGGTGCCTTAAATGCTCATGGTGGTAATGGTTCAACTTACTTTCTCCTTCTTATTAAGAATTGTAGGGTCCTGATTCTTAAGCCGGTTTGGGATTGCATATGTCTGACGTGGGATTGGAATCCAGAATGTTGATCTGATGGTCCCCACCTTGATTGGGGATTCCCCAAAACTCACTTAGATCAGAACGTCCTGACCCTTCGATTAGTGGCCTATAAATAAACACTCATGAAAAAAAATAAATTTACAGTAATGTTCCACATTTAACAGAAATAGAGCCAAGACCAAAAGGATAGGATCTCTCAATCTGGACCTCTTTTTGGCATCTCCCATCCATAGTGAGCCCAACAGATCAATGGTCTGGATTATTGCACCATGGGCCCCACATGTCTCAGAACTTCTGCTAACCGCTGAGGCTGTGGACAACACAATCCCTTTTTATTCAGTATGGTGAAAACAGGATAATTTCTTTCTTTCAGTCACTAATGTAGTAGTATCTTTACAACTGTAATTGACCATTGCACACCCTTGTTTGTGATTTTTGTTTTCCAAAATTTTCATATTGACATACCATTTGTGATCATTTTGCATTTGGTGGTTTGAAATTTCATCGCATGCTATGCAATTCAACTTATGAAAAATAGCATTGGCGTCCTAATTCAACTCATCACATTTGCAACCATTTCAGGTTTTATGTGGTTTTGAAAATCTACAAAGCCTAAATACAGATATAGAGAGCAGTGGCATGACTTCAGTTTTCCCGTGAGCTATGAATACAACAATCCTAGTACAAAAGGATAGTTTAAATATTATATCCTTCAAAGTATCTGCAATATCCCATACCTATATTGATGTTCTGTCCATTTATGTACCCTAACCATACACAAGTATCCATCCCAGTTAGAAATCCTTCTTACATGGCCCTACAAAGTTCAAGCTGAACTTGTTACGAAGGCTGGTTTGGTTGGTTTGTGTTCTTCTTGCTGTTGTTTTTATACCTTTTGGTTTTATGGCTGTTGTCTGCTCATTCATCTTGCCCTTAATTTTACTAGGATGAAAATCATAACAACTGTATATTGAATTTTTCTATGTTCCTTTCAGGATTTAGATCCTGGTGGTCCTCTTGGTTTATTCTCTAAACCTTTTATATGGTGCTTCTTGGGTTTGAAGCAGTTCATATCAGCTTCATCTTTAAGCTGTTCTTGGACAGGTCAGTAAGTATTTAATTCGATTTTAGCTGTTATCAATACCCAATTTCTGCCATCTTTTTTTTTCCCCGTTTAGTATGCTTGGTCATTTGATTGCAACATTTTCTTGTACCTTCTTCAACTGATATGTATTAGGGCATTGTAAGGTATTACCATCATTTGCCTGTGAAGTTCTTATTTAGCCAGTTCTTATCGGTTCATCTCCATTTTACTGGAGGTTATTTACATTGTGTATCTGTGCTTGCTTATGTTTGCAAGGTTTTTATAGATACTCGCAGATAATGATTCTTTTTTTCTTTTTTCCAATTCTTCTGTTGTGCTTATCATTGCCTTTGGGTAATAATGTTCATTACAAGCTCTGATTGATCTGATTGCCACAAGATTTATACAACAAGAATCTTAGCTGTTCTGATTGAATGTTGTTTTAACTGATCTGACCTTTAAACTGGTACCCAAAAGGTGTGAAATTCATGCAATTATCTTACTGCTGGCTATTATAACTGCAACCAACCTCAGTTCCTTGTCCTGTCGAACATATATGTGAAATTCATCCAATTCTCTTATCATTAGTCACTATGTAGAATTGCACTTCTAGCAGTCGTACACTATAATACGAACTGATTGGTTATAAAATAAAAACTAAAAAAGAGGAAAAGACCTCCTCCTTTTTGGCCTTCTGCTAGTTCAGTAGCTTTTCATTTCCATTTCTCTTAATAAAAAGGTTTTCAAAGTTCTTCAGATACTAGGAAGTGGACTTTAATATTTTTTATATACCATTTCATGATTTATTTTCATGCTGTTGTTACTCTATTCAGTCAATAGTCCTGAATTTCAAGTTTTTCCTGACAGTTGAGGGTGCATTTGGTTGTAACAAATATCATGAAATTTCATGATATTCAGTGCAACCAACTGCACCATAAAATTCCACCAAGTGCAACCAAGTGCATTTGGATCCTTACTCTTGCTCGCGTGGTAGACTCTCTGGAGTTTCAACTCCCGGTCAAGGGTTCGAGTACCCATAGGTGGTGAAATTCCACTAGCGTGAGTGTGTGGGGTGTGTGCGTGTGTAAAAAAAAAAAAGTGCACCATAAAATATTTCAGATGTTAATGATATCCTTTCACTGCATTTTATTGAATGATGAACAGCTCTGAGTCTATTTCCTTCAGATACTCTTGCTTCATTGTGTTATTGAAATTACCAACAAGGGATATCCTTAGTTCCTCACAAGCATGCTCAAATGGGGATGCTTCCACTAAGAAGATTCATTATAAGATGAAAACATAAACTTGTTGAAAAAACAAATCAATGTGAAATACAGCTTGAAAGTATGCCAAGAAGTTGCATTTTTAAATGTATTGGGGCCAAAAAAAAAAAAAAAAACTTGTTTATGGCAACTTGATGAAGTAGCAAAAACAAATTAAAAGAGTGTCCTATCAAGTAACATTTTATAAAAGTCACAGAGACTGGCATTGCACAATTACTAAATTACCTGATATGTTAGTGGGGTTGAGAAAACATGTTTACACAAAATGAAACTAAGCCGAGAGGTCTTGCATATTTAAATGTATAGAAAAACACTTTTTTTTTTCAACCATGGTGAAGTATGAAAAAAAAAGAAGAAAGGAACGTGGGTCCCATCTTTACCAACATTTACAGAAGTGACAGGTAGATCAGCATTTCATAATCACCAAATTACCTTTATTAGTTAAGAGGGAACTACTGCTATATCAACTATAGGTGTTTGACTGCAACTGTGCCGAAGAAAATCAAACTGTGCAACCTATTCAAATAAAAATTAAAAAATTAAAATTCAAAAAAAAGGGAGAGAAAGAAGGCTACATGCTACAGATGCGCGCACACAGTATTCAGCTTGCAAAAATGCTAATTGGGCAGGAGCGCTTCCTTCAAGAAATGGTGTGGTCCTCTGTTCACGCTGCCTTTTTACCAATTTCCAAGAACATAGCAGGAATTCTGTTTTAAACTCCTACTAAAGCACTCCTGGAATATCAGGCACATGAATTGCTAGGGATCAGATGAATATGGATATGGATTTTCAGATGAATGTTCAGCTTCCATATGAGAATATACTTCCATGCAGTCTTGTGCTTTGCATTTATACACAATTAATAATCTGTTTCAAAGGCTACTTTTATTAATCAGCTGGTACCACTTTGATTCTTTCTAGGCACAGCACAAGATGGATTTCATACTGTATAGGATTGTGCAGCAGTTGGTTCGATCAGTGGAATGTGAAGTAGGGACTGAAACAGTTATGTAGTTCAAATGCATGCTCATCGTTCCATCTTATGTAAGAATTGGCCCTTTGGGTCCATGTTTATCATATTATCTGTTCTCATGCGTACCCTCAAGCTATTAAAACATTTTCAAGATAGGGCGTGAAGTGCATTATAGTGAAATTAATATATGTCCTTATGATGTAGATCCGTCTCATCAGCATCATCTAAGTCTTATGCCAACTAATTTGGGTTGGCTACAGGAATCCTGTTCTGCTCAGGAATCATGAGAATAAGCTGTGGCCATAGTTTGACATCAGCTGCCAACATTTCCCAACCCTCCTTTATTTGGGTTTGGAACCGGCAATAAGAGTAGCGGAGTGTATTAAATATTTATATCATCATCATCATCATAGCCTTATCCCAGTTATTTGGGTGAGTATCCTTTTGCCATCCATTTCAGGCCCTTCATCCTCAACTGAAACTCCCTTACCATAGTCGATATGGTGCACTGGTGAACCATCTAAACAGAATAATTAATTAATTTTTATTTTTTTTTAAAGGATAGCATTGTCACTTCTAAGTTAGTATCAAGCACTCTCTCTATGTAAGTGTTGCACGTTCATGAGATCTGGATCATTCATATGTGGACCTACAACAGATGGGTCGTGCCACATTAACCACACTGTTCAGATGATCCTAAGCACCAATTGGACATCGTTCACGGATTATGCATGGACAGTTTTTTTTTTTTTTTAAAAAAAATTATTATTTTTATTTTTATAAAGGCCCAACAATGGTTGATATTCAACAAGCAAAAACCTGCAATGGGCACCAAGATTCATCCAACTGCTGTGGTCTCGAGTGTCTGGTCTATCCACTATAGGGGGCACTAGAGATGAATGTTCTTGATCTTGTAAATGTAGACGTGTTTAAAACCCCTTCCATGTCCTTAAATAATGCAGAATTTTATCAGGGTTAGTGAGCTCGCCTAGAAAAAAAAAAAAAAGGGTTATGTCCTCATTCCATTATTTTATAACACCTTACTAGCAGGTGAGCTGCATGTGAAGTTGGTGAGTATCAGGGACTAAAAATAGTTTTTTTATTTCAGACAACTAGACATTTTAAGAAAAAAAAAAAAGGGATATATTTTTAAATTTGCCAAAAAGGTGGTGTGATACACGCATTAAATGGTTTCTTTTTTTTAAAAAAAAATAAAAATTCTTTTCTTTTTCCTCCCTATTGATGGTACCACAAAAGATTGAAGGTTCATCTGAGCCACCACCATGGATGGGCAGTAACCCAAAATTCACGTTGATCAGACAATCGGAAGTACTCCATGGGAGACCTTTTGTCTTTGAATGTGGGAGTCCCTGTTTGTGCAAACACGGATTGAAATCGATTTGAATTCTGGCTGACTCTGACAATCAGATTCATGGCTTCATGTAAGATATTTGTACGTGATTTTGTGGAAAGGGTCTACATGACATAAAATGGCATCCACTTACTACACGGTGCATCTCTTGCGCATGTGTGCCATGTTGACACGTCCCATAGGATCACCACTTCAAAATATGCTCCTGCGGCACACTTTAAAGCAAAATGACATACAGAGGTACCATCCAAATTCAATCTTGTCCACATTCCCAAACGCAATACATGGTTTGATCAGAATCCAAATCCATCTTTCGTGGGGTTTGAAAATTTACCAATTCATGAATTTGGTGTGCCATCCAAACAGGCCCTTAATAAATTAGACATTAGTCTGGTTGAGACAATAGCCCAAGATTTTTAATGCGACCTTGTCCATTACATAAGGGTCGCCCCACTATGGTGGTCCAATCTAGATCATATGTCAAAGTTAGTGTCTAGATTTGGTTACGTAAATGTACCAGGTCATCATCCGACCATCGGATTGGTGGACATTTGTTGACGGTTAAAAAATAAAAATATCCAATTGTCCTATTTCAACAAACTAGTGTCCATTTGAGCCTTGGAACTACCTCATTTTTTGCCCTGTATCCTAAAATGATATGGGAAAATGGATGGACGGTGTTGATAAAACCCATACATCACGGTGGTCCCTAAGAACCTGTCCATTCCTAGCTAGGGATGGGCTGGGTAGGACCCAATCCGCGTCCAGTTTGCAGTGGTGCAGTCCAACAGATGTGATTTATGGGTTGGAAATTCGAAATAATCGATGGTACCATGGATGAACGGTTAGGATCTTGTACATGTGTGTCGTCTGGGGATATCGTGAGTTCAATAAACTGGGAATGTCAACTGGTTGAACATGGGCCAGATCAGGCCCACATGTTCTTTTATTCCAGAGCCCAACCTTATTGGAAGGTTACTAGCCTAGCCCGTTAAGCAAGTGGCCCAAGCCGAACTTGTCAGGGCCAGGGCCGAAGACCCAAAGCAGGCCTGATTCATTGGCACCCTGAGCCGCATCCTACGTGGCGGCACATACCACTGTGGCACATGTGCCAAGTCAAGACAGCTCACTGTTTCTTGTGGTGGGTCCACTCGAGCTTTGTATCTACTTCGTTTTGGGCTTATGCCTCAAAATAAGCCGGCAAAACAGATGGGACGGCCTGGATAAAACACATACATCATTGGGGCCCACAGAGCTTTGGCCACGTGGTGCTGGAGGGATATCCTGAGACAGGAAAGCGAATTGCCTGCTGAGTAAAGTCTGTGGAGCCCAACCGTGATGAATGTGTCTTATCCCCGCCGTCCATCCGTTTTTTTTCCAGCTCATGTGGACCACACCACAAGAAACAGTGGGAATTGATGCCTATAGTTACTGGGGCCACAGAAGTTTTGGATTAAGCTGATGTTTTTGTTACCTTACGAACACATCACTGTGGGCCATAGGACGGTTTCAACTGTGGACGTCACTATCCCACTGATTCCCGTGGCGTGGTCCACTTGATGTTTGGATATGCTTCGATTTTGAGCTAATGCCGTAAAATGATCTGAAAAAAACGGATGGACGGCGTGGATAAGACTCATACATCACAGTGGGCCTACATGAGCAGCCGCCTAATAACAACACAGGTCCATAATGCACGAGAACATGAACAGCCGTCTCATTCATCTGTGATTTTTTTTAGGGCATACCACCTCTAGTGGATACCGAGCTGTGTGTTGCACCTTTTTCTCAAGTAGAGTTGATATTTTCTTCATCCGGACCGTTCATAAGACCGAACCCACCATGGATAGAACATGCTCAAAAAAAGTTCCTGAGTATGTTTTTAATGATCACATATGACTGTTATTTCGGATAGTTTTCCTTTTTTCTCCTTAACCCTTTGAGGGCAGAAGAGCAAATGGAGGGATCATAAATGATGATTGGACCTTCATTTTCCGGTCCAGAAGATGTTCATGTGGTTCTCATGTGATGAGTGGCCTGGATCTCTCAAGAATTTTGGCACGTGTGCCGCGAATGTCGTCACAATCCATTCGCGAATATCCCTTTTAGCGACGAAGATAAATTAAATAAAATTAAAAAAATAAAAGCTAAACAGGGATAAAAGAAAATACACGGAGAGACAAACGTCATTGCGAGACCGCGACAGGAACCCTCTATACGCGCTTGCAACTAATGTTGAAAAGTTATAATTTTAAAATTGGATTGACCGAACAACTTTATTATCCGAGTGACGAACATGATTGACTATTTTTATGGACCATTCATTAGACGTTCTCCAATCAGCCAATTTATATATCATCTCAATTCAATTTTTGGTCCATAAATAATCTATAATGGGACCCACGACTCCTGCGGTAAATATGACCTAAAAGTATGCCACGAATACACTTTCTTGGTGCCTGCCTATGAACCATCATCCTCTGCCAGAGTAAGGTTTTTGCCTATTTTCATCACATACCCGTAGAGCGCGAGTCGTCAACGCAACTAGCATTTTGAGAGGGAGATAGAGAGAGAGAGAGCGTTATCTACATGGAGCTGCTGTATGCTAACCTGCGCCACTGGTTAGTAGAGCACCCGGCCATAGCCAACTTCCGATGGATAGAGTACCAGACCTGGGGCGCGTCTCCACAATTCCTCGTGACCGCCCTCCTCTCCTACCTCGCCCTAACCCTCCTCCTCCACCTCACCCTCCCCAAATCCCCCTCCACGTCAGCATCACCACCAACCCCATTCCTCCGCCTCATCTCAGCCGTCCACAACCTCGCCCTCCTCCTCATCTCCTTCACCATGGCCGTAGGATGCTCCCTCTCTTCCATCTCCCAAATGCCCAATCCTAGCTGGCTATTCTGCTTCCCTTCCAACGCGGCACCCCCATCTGGGCCCGTCTTCTTCTGGGCCTACATCTTCTACCTCTCCAAGCTCCTCGAATTCTCCGACACCCTCCTCATCCTCTTCAACCCCAACAAACGGCTCACGTTCCTCCACGTGTACCACCACGCCCTTGTCGTACTCATGTGCTATCTATGGCTCCACGCGTCGCAATCTCTGATGCCCGTGGCTCTGGTGACGAACGCTTCGGTCCACACGCTCATGTACGGCTACTACCTGCTGTGTAGCATTGGGAAGAGGCCGAGGTGGAAGAGGATGGTGACGGACTGCCAGATCGTGCAGTTCGTCTTCAGTTTCGGGTGTTCGGTCGTGATGATGTGGCTACATTTTGCGCGGGCGGAGGGAGGAGGGTGTTCGGGTCTCGGAGCTTGGGCCTTCAATGCGGGTTTCAATACCTCGCTCCTGCTTCTTTTTCTCAATTTCCATTCGAAGAATTACGGATCCAAAGAGGACGAGAAGAGGAAGAAGAAGCAACGGTGATGATTTTGTTTTTATTTTTGGTATATCTCTCTCTCTCTGTCTCATTGTAATACTTTGGTCATGTTCCATCCATGATTGGGTCATTTGATTCGGCTGTCCGGCTTTCCCGTGCAACTATAACATTTGTGCGATTGAAGATTCACCGCCCATTTTTATGGGAAATCAGATTGCATACTGAATAACTCACTACACTTTTATCGTACTGAGTAAACTCTGTTGGGCCCACCGTGAATGTACGTGGTTTATCCACGCCGTCCATCCGTTTTCCCAGCCCATTTCATGGGTTGAGCCCAAAATTGAAGCATATCTAAAGCTCAAGTGGACCCACCACAGGAAACAGTGGAAATAATGATTTCCACCGTTGAAATGTTCCCAGGGCCACAGTGATGTTCATTTGTCATCCAACGTCTTCATAAGATCACACAGACACGGATGAAGGGAAAATACAGATATCAGCTTGATTCAAAACTTCCGTGGCCTTAAAGAATTTTTCACGGTAGACGATCAATTCACACTGTTTTCTGTGGTGTGGTCCATTTGAGTTTTGGATATGCTTAATTTTTGGGCTTAAGCCCTATAATTATCTCGTAAACTGGATGGACGGAGTGGATATAATAAATAAATAACAGTGGGCCCCACAGAGTTTACTCAGTACGCAATCCGCTTCGCATATTTGGAATATTGGTGAACCGCACTGTATTTGCTGCTTACGAGGCACGTTTAGAGGGAGCGGCTTCGGTGGATCCTTGACTGCGGGGCCCACCACTGTAATGTATTTATCTTATATCCACGCCGTTCATCCGTTTCTCCAGCTCATTTTAGGGCATGAGCCTTAAAAATTGTAGCCGATTGAAGTCTCATGTGGACCACACAACAGGAAACAGTGATGAAGAGACCACACAAATATCAGCTTGATCCAAAACTTTTATGGCCCATAAGTTTTTAATGGTCCATCACCACTGTTTCCTATGGTGTGGTCGACCTGAGATTTAGATCTGCCGCAAATTTGAGCTCGTGCACTAAAATGAGCTGGCGAAACGGATGGACGGCGTGGATATAAGACAAATACATCAGTGTGGGTCCCAGAGTCAGGGATCCACTGAAGCCGCGTCCACCATGTAGGGGATCTGAGCCGT
Organism: Magnolia kwangsiensis; assembly: GCA_037074715.1. NCBI lineage: Eukaryota > Viridiplantae > Streptophyta > Magnoliopsida > Magnoliales > Magnoliaceae > Magnolia > Magnolia kwangsiensis. The sequence continues at coordinate 21,021,642 of CM073572.1, forward strand.
AAACATGAAGATGACCTGGCTCATAATATTTGGCCAGTCCAATCATCAGGCGACCTACATCATCAATGGACAGATGATGATGGCCCACCTAAAGAGATTTTCTGGCCATCTGATCTATATTCCATGGTGGCGACAACCCTTTGCACGGCTCAGATCTCCTGCCACATGCATGGATGGGGAATTGTGGGTTGCATGTGAAGTTCCGACACCATGGGACTGTATGTGAGCATTATAAAAAAGCACAGTAATCCGAAGGCTACGCACGAGCGCGAATGTGATAATGTGACCCATTTATGTGTAACGGTCCTATTCATCTGGTGGGCCCTATATGTACCTTGTCCAACAATGGTCATCCTTGTAAGAAAAAATGGGCATCTATAAAGAACTGACCAATGTACCACAATCAATGAACTCTATAGCCCATCTGATGAGTGGACCCACCTGATTTATGGACCACAGCATACTCTCTGTAGGGCTAGCCTGATGAACAGCCAGGATCTCAATCTGCACGTATGTCGAGAGTAGGATTTCTACCTTGGCTAGCCAAAAAAAAAAAAAAGCTAGCCAAATTGGACTTTTTTCACACTCTGGCATAGTGTGATGGTGGTGGTCGCTGTGGATAATCCATCACCGCACGTCTGCAGAAACTGGAATTAAACCGTCTGAATTGTGGGGCCCACTGTAGATAATCCATCACCGCAGATTAATGGTAAATGGTTTGTTGAATTCAGACCGGTCTACAATTACCCCCAATTAAGTGTTGGGGCCCACCTAACGAACGGGCTAGTTATGATCATGAGTCCTCTATAGTCCACACTCATCGTGGAGATAACCTTTGGGACATCCACTGTAGGACCCAACTGATGAACGGTGTAGACGTCATCACTTGTGCCCCATGTTGTGTTTTTGGATCAAGGACCGGTGTTTGTCACATAGGCCCACTTCAAAGTGGAGATGTTGAACAGTAAACTAAGAATATTGAGGAAAAGTTAAATAGGATTCAACTTAAAAGGCTATAGATGAACCTTCACGTGGGATTCCAGTCCATTTTCCAATGGATCAAACTGAATGGATCCACTTTTAAGGCAATCAAGACTGTTCATCTAGTGGGCCTATATAGACAGTCAATTGCATCCCTATTAGGATTGCCCTAATATTCCCTCGTTCAGTGTGCATGGGCCACTGCTCTTTTGTTGGACCCATTACAATGCTCTAAGTTTGGAGTAAATGGAGGTAGATAGTATTGATGTGCGTTTGGATGGAAGTAAATGCATATTAATGACATGAAATTGGGATAAATGAATCTGTAAATGAAATCCTCTCTATAAAAGAAGATTTGGAAGTAAATGTGATGAAATACCTTTTAAAACTCTCCCAGAGAGTCGCACCAGTAAATAAAGGTGGTATTATGCACACGTCCCCCATGAGCATTGAAAGTTGGTCCAAAAGAGTAAGCTCATAGGATCTGACATTCTACGTAATATAAGACCTTTACAAAAGCCAATGATAAACAGCGCAGGTCTAGCGGTCCACCTAGCCACCACAGAAACAAATGGGTTTGATCACCCATCTAATTCGAAGGTATGGATGGCCTCATATATATTACAATCAATGGTTTAGATCGTATGAGGGACATGAAAGATGGACATATATTGAAAATTTTTAATGCATTCCAATTCCTCCCGTGTATTTCCATTTAAATAAAATATTTGGATTTCAAATGCATTTCATTTATTAGCATCCAAACAAAATTGAGTAAGCCATTTACTCTTAATTCATTTACATCCTATTCTATTTCATATTTATCTTTATTAACAAGCTTCCAATTGAGCCCCAAGGGAAGTTTGCTTTACCTCAAATGGCACAGCTGGCCCTAAGATCACTAGGATATGTGAGAAATAGACCCTTTGCAAGTGGCCCACCAGATCAAACTGCTACGTCTCCCAGTGTCTAGATCCAAATATCATCTTCAAACTATTACCAACGGCCTCTTAATAGTTCCAAAGTTTAAACTAGTGATAAAGCTCCATTAGGTCCATGCACATTCTGCTCTTTTTTCTTTTTTTTCTTTTTTTTTTTTGTTTCTTTTTTAAAAACATGCGCACACACCGCCACAACTCACGAAGTGGGATTTCACCACCCTTGGGTACTCAAAACCCTTGACCAGGTGTTGAAACTCCTAAGAGTCTACCACTGGAGCAAGAGCAAAGACCCAAATCCTCTGCTCTCTTAATAAGACCCAAATCATCTGCTCTCTTAGGGCCTGTTTGGCTGGTGGTATTAAGTTGTATTTGTTGCGCAGCATGCCAACAACGCAGTGAGCCGAGATCCAATCTCAGACCTCATCCACAAACGATAAACGGATGAAAATATAAACTAGAAACAGATCAAAAGAATCCAAACAAACCACAAGATAAGATATACGTGGAAAAACTCCAAACTAGGATAAAAAACCACGGATGCAAACTTCCACTATGAAGAAGAACAAAGATTACAAGGCAATATACTAACCTCTCCCTTGGAAGAACAGAGAAATCCCTTAGCCCACACCTTAGAATTACTTTCCCCTCTTTCTCATCTACCTAGAAAAGCCTTAAGAACTCCTATTTATAGTTTAGGTAACTTCCCTTCCGCACCCTTGCGAAAGGCGACACCAAAATTTGCAATCCGTATCAGTTTCGGAAACAATCTACGTAACCTACGACTAGTCCTATGAGAGCTACGACCAGTCGTAGGATCCCTACGACCAGTCTTACAGTCCCTACGACTAGCCCTAGGGCCCTAAATAGCAAAAAACAGCATCGCTGGACTTTGAGTCGAGCCAGTCCACAACCGGTCGAGCAAGCCCCTACGACCGGTCGAAGGCAGCCTAGATGTGGCTCCACATTCTCAACAATCTCTCACTTGGAGACACATCGCCAAAACCTTCGTCTTCTTCATCCGGAGTGCACCACCTCCCCGTCTTCAAGCCTGAAGACCAATCAAAGCTGAACAGAGCTTCATCTTCTCCCTTGTGACCGCCTTGGTCAACATATCTGCAGGATTCTCACTTGTATGAATCTTCTCCAGAACAATCGATCCATCTTCCAATAACGAACGTATGAAGTGATATCTAATAGCAATATGCTTGGTCCTTGAATGAAAGGCTGAATTTTTAGCCAAGTATATTGCACTCTGACTGTCACTGTACAGATTGCAATCTACTTGCTTCTTACCCAACTCTTTCATAAAACCTTGAATCCACACCATCTCCTTGCATGCTTCTGTAGCCGCAACATATTCTGCTTCTGTTGTACTGATAGATACTATCTTCTGTAACTGAGAGACTCAACTGACTGCAGCACTACCCAGAGTAAACACATAACCTATAGTGCTTCTTCTGCTGTCGATATCTCCTGCCAAATCTGAATCCACGTAGCCATGTAGCTTGATTTTCAATCCACCATAACACAGCCTTACATCCTTAGTACCTACCAGGTATCTGAGGATCCACTTCACAACTTCCCAATGTTCCTTCCTGGGGTTGTTCATGAACCTGCTAACAACTCTCACTGCTTGAGCAATGTTTTGCCTCGTGTTTACCATAGCATACATGAGACTCCCAATCGCTGACGCATATGGGACTTTGGCCATGTAGTCCCGTTCCTCCTGCGTCTTTGCACCTTGCTCCTTAGATAGCTTGAAGTGGTTGGCTAATGGAGTGCTAACTGGCTTAGCGCCTCCCATGTTGAATCGATCAAGTACCTTCGCTATGTACTCTGCCTGTGACAAAACCAATTTCTTATTTTCCCTGTCACGCTTTATCCTCATGCCTAGGATTTGTTTTGCAGCTCCTAAATCCTTCATGGCAAATTCTCTAGACAGTTGTCTTTTGAAATATGAGATGTCCTTCATGCTTGAACCGGCAACAAGCATATCATCAACATACAGAAGAAGGATGATGTATGACGTATCAAACTTCTTCAAGTAACAACAGTGGTCTGCATGACATCTCGTAAAACCGTTTCCCGACATAAAACTATCGAACTTCTTGTACCACTGCCTCGAGGCCTGCTTCAGGCCATATAGACTTTTCTTTAGTCTGCACATTTTGTTCTCATTAGCTGGTGCCACGTATCCTGTCGGCTGATGTATATATATTTCTTCTTCAAGGTCCCCATGAAGAAAGGCTATCTTAACATCTAACTGCTCTAAATGTAAGTTCTCTATAGTCACTATACTCAAAACCATACGAATCGTAGACATTTTCACCACAGGTGAAAATATTTCAGTGAAATCGATACCTGTCTTCTATTGAAACCTTTTTATAACCAGTCTCGCCTTGTACCGTTTCGAACCATCATGCTCCTCCTTCAGTCTGTAAACTCACTTATTATGAAGAGCTTTCTTACCCTTGGGTAGAGTGACTAACTCCCATGTACGATTAGACTCAAGAGAGTCCATCTCCTCATCCATGGCCTGTTCCCACTTAACCCGTGTATCTAACTGTAATGCCTCTTCAAAACACTCTGACTCACCATTATCTTTCAGCAGTAGATAATGTAAGGAAGGTGAGAGTATCGGACCGCGGGTCTCCTCTCCCGAGTAGACCTCCTCACAACCGGTGTCTGTGGCTCTGCCTCATAATGCTCCTATGTACGTTCATCCTGTGGCGCTGTAACACCCATGTTCGGTAACTTTTCCAACTCTACGAATTCTTTTTTCTCGGCCTTATTATCTTGCACATTGTCCTTATGCATTACTTTTTCATTGAAGACTACGTCCTTGTTTCTGATGATTTTCTGTTTTCTGCATCTCAAAACCTGTAGCCAAAATCATCCTGCCCGTAGCTTATAAACTTGCACCTCTTAGACTTCGCATCCAGCTTGTTTCTGTGCTCTGCATCGATGTGAACATATGAAGTGCAACCGAACACTCTGAGATGTGTAAGGTTCACTTCTTTCCCAGTATACGTTTCTTCTGGTAGCCCATCATCCAATGGTGCTGAGGGACTTTTATTGATAAGATATACGGTAGTATTTATAGCATCTGCCCAAAAGGTCTTGGGTAACCCTGCATGTAACCTCATGCTCCTGACGCGCTCAAGGATGGTCCTGTTAATGCACTCAGCCACACCATTCTGTTGCGGTGTTCCTAGAATCGTTTTCTGATGTTTAATTCCACTTGCTGCACCATACTCCTCAAATCTCTTGTCACAATACTCTCCTCCATTATCAGATCTGAGACACTTTACTGTTTTACCTGTATCGTTTTCTACCATAACTTTCCACTTCTTAAACACATCAAATATATCAGATTTATGCTTTAAAAAATAAACCCACAGTTTTCTACTAGCATTATCAATAAATGAAACAAAATAACGTAAGCCACCAAGAGATGATACATGTGCCAGTCCCCACACGTTAGTGTTTACAAACTCCAATAGATGCGTCTTTGGAGCGCGTTCTATCTTTTTGAAGCTTACCCTCTTCTGCTTGCCATATACGCAGTCCTCGCAGAATTTTAAGTCAAAAGACTTCAGCCCTGGTAGCTTCCCCTTTGACAATAGCACTTTCATCCCTTTCTCACTCATATGTCCCAACCTCTGATGCCATAACTGCCCATTCACTCCAGTTGATGCGACTACGAGTGAACTATACGATCCTGAAGTCACGTACAAAGTACCTTCCTTTTTGTCTCGAGATATCACCAAGACACCTTTTATGATCTTCCAGGAATCACTGGTGAATGTCGTCACATAACCGGTGTCGGCTAACTGCCCCACTGAGATCAGATTCCTTCTCAAACTCGGTACATGTCTGACATCCTTCAGTTTCAAAACTGTTCCGTCTTTCTGATTGACCTGAACATCCCCCTTTCCAACAATACTGCACGGCTCATCATCACCCAGGTAGACTCTCCTAAAGTCCCCTGACACATAATCACGCAGAACTTCCTTACATGAAGTGGCATGAAACGAAGCACCCGAGTCTATAACCCATGACTCATTCCTCGCATCAAGAGACAAGATCAACGACTCTGTGTCGCTCTCCTCAGATAGATTCACTGAATCCTTCCCTCCTTGAGAGCTTCCTTCTTGTTTCTTAAGCACCCTGCAATCACGTTTCATGTGTCCCTTCTTGCGGCAATGCCAACACCCGTCTTTGTCTTTTAGTCCCTTGGACTTCTTATTCGACTTAGAACGCTCGTGTTTATTGCCTCCTTTGTTCTGCGATCTTCCTCTTCCTTCAACGTTTAGAGCATTCCCTGAATCCCCTGAAACTCCCGATGCGTTCCTTCTAGATTCTTCGCTGAGAATTAGACCGGCCACATCATCAAATTTCAGCTTTGTCGACCCTGAAGAATTGCTCACAACAATCACCAAACCATCCCAACTGTCTGACAGATTGGATAAGATCAATAGCGCCCTCATCTCATCGTCAAAAATGATGCCAACGGATTCCAACTGGCTCGTGACTGTATTGAACTCGTTTAGATGTTCAGCCACGGTCCCACCATTTGACATATTCATGTTGAATAGCTGTTTCATAAGATGAACCTTGTTGGATGCTGAGGGTTTTTCATATATGGTGGCTAGGGTTTCCATCAATTCTTTTGTCATTTTCACCTTGGATATGTTGAAGGCGACGCTCTTAGACAAAGAGAGTCGGATCGTTCCTAAAGCCTTCCTATCCAGTAAAAACCATTCATCATCTGTCATCTTTTGTAGTTTCTTCTCTTTTCGTTCTAGAGGAATGTAGAGGTCCTTCTGATACAGATAATCCTCCATCTGCATCTTCCAGAAGGCAAAGTTTGAACCATCAAACTTCTCAATTCTAGTTTTTCCATCTTCCGTCATCGCTCCCAATAAAATTAAACCAATAGCTCTGATACCAGTTGTTGCGCAGCACGCCAACAATGCAGTGGGCCGAGATCCAATCTCAGGTCTCACCCACAAATGATAAACGGATGAAAATATAAACTAGAAACAAATCAAAGCAATCCAAACAAACCAAAAGACACGATATACGTGAAAAAATTTCAAACTACGGTAAAAAACCACGGATGCAAACTTCCACTATGAAGAAGAACAAAGATTACAAGGCAATATACTAACTTCTCCCTTGGAAGAACAGTGAAATCCCTTAGCCCACACCTTTCTCCTCTTTCTCATTTACCTAAAAAAGCCCTAGGAATCCCTATTTATAGTTTAGGTAACTTCCCTTCCACACCCTTGCGAAAAGCGACACCAAAATTCGCAATCCGTATCAGCTTCGAAAACAATCTGTGTAACCTACGACTGATCCTAAAAGAGCTACGAACGGTCGTAGGATCCCTACGACCAGTCTTACAGTCCCTACGACCAATCCTAGAGCTCAAAACAGCAAAAAACAGTATCGCTGGACTTTGAGTCGAGCCGGTCCATGACCGGTCGAACAGGCCCCTACGACCAGTCGAACAGGCCCCTACGACCGGTCGAAGACGTCCTACGACCGGTCGAAGGCGGCCTAGATGTGGCTCCACATTCTCAACAGTATTAATTGGGAATACATTGCTAATCCCACTTCAAAATTGAGAATGACATGTTTGGAAGGAGTGTGAAATGATATTAAAATTACCTTTATAGGCTTTGAAAAATGAGCCTTGTGTTGGAAAGTGTGAGATGGGATAACAAATCCCATGCATGATGAATTTTTCCTTTATCCAAGTTCAATCCAAGTGTAATTTGAAAGTAAATCCTGAGATTTATTTTTTAATGCGTACGTTCCAAACATAGTATTAGAAAACATCGGATACACTCAATCCAGGGACAATACCTTACACATGCATTTATTGTTACTTTTACAATTTCATCCACCTTAATCCCACCTAATGCAATTGGCCGAATAGGCCCTTAATAACTCTTTCCCAGTATCCAAACAAAAGAATTAGATTTCTAAGAACTTTTTCTCTACCAAAACATGTAGACAGAATCCCTTTCATTGGAAAATCCCAGAAACAGATTCATGAATCCTTCTAAGATTCAAGAAATCCATACAACCTCTTATAAAGTAATCGTCGTCGGCATGTCTGATCAAAATGCATAATTCTCTACATGGAAAGTTGGTTGTTTGTTGAAAACTTGAAATGTTTATGTTCATGTGTATGTTTTTGGAGGAATATTAACATGTAGGTCACCGCCTATTACTTTTATATTCAGTTCCCTCCTTACAGCGATCATATCTATTGTTATTGTGGGCCACCACATGGACAAGCCATATCTCAGCAAGGGGATTGAACTCTGGTTCATTGTATCAATGGCCTGCAAAAAGAACAGTTAGAGGAACAATCCAGATTCACCAAGGAAAAAAAAAGAAAAAGAAAGAGTTTTCCTATCACTGTTTCAACCATAGCTTATCCACTTGGTGGGCCACCAAGATCAATACCCCCAATTAGCATAAATGTTTGCCACAGGTGTTGCAAGGAGAGCTGCATTGAACTTTTATTTAACAATCTGTTTATTAGCATTCCTGTATTTTTAATAGCTAGATGTGTTCTGCAAGAGGTAATATACGATGCTCAATGCAACAGTGAGTACAGTCTGTGATGGGGTTTTTTCCCCGTGCTCGACCGATCATGAACCCTACACGACCGGTCGAGGGCTGGTGAACGATCAGTCGTGGAGTCGAGCACTTACTCGACTAAAAGTCCAGCGACTTTGGGTTATTTTTCTCCGGAGTGCTCAACCGGTCGAAGGTAGTTCTCGACTGGTCGTGGCTTCGTTTCGACCGGTTGTGGTTACGCAGATTTGTTCCGTGATTTTATGGATTATGAAAATCTGAGTCCTTTTGCAATTAGGATGCGGAAATGAGTTTCCTAAAACTATAAATAGGGTTTCCTAGGATTTTTTTAGGGATATGAAAAATACAAGAGGGCTATCAAAGGTGTGTGTGTGTGTGTGTGTGTGTGTGTGTGTGTGAGAGAGAGAGAGAGAGAGAGAGAGAGAGAGATGAAGCTTGTAGAAGGGAGGTTATGCTCGTGAAGGTTATCTACTGTGCAATTTATATCTTAGTGTTTCTATGTCCTCGTAATCAGTGAGATCTCTTCGTTTTTCTTTTATTCTCTCATTGTTTATCCACTCCTGCATGAATGAAGAAGGTTGTAACGTTCTACTTCATAGTGGATTGTTGATCTGAACGAGGTCCTGTGGTTTTTACCTCTTTGAGGATTTTCCACGTAAAAATCTCGTGTGATATGTGATTTATGCTTTGATTTATTTCATTGTTTTATTATCCATAATTCTGATTTGTTTTGGGAGGCTATATCCTAAGGTTTTGTGCAAGGCCCCCAACAGTATGCCTAAGTTTTCAGTTTGTACAAGAGGGTCCCAGTGGTTCCATGATCCAAACCACTGAAATGATTGGACCCACTTTGGATGTTGCAACACAAATCTCCCATATTAGTAGATCCTAACTGTCTGGTTCGTCATCCCGCAAATAGACATTTAAGAAAGAAAAAGAAGCAACATCATATTCAACCAAAGAAAGCCAGATGTTTCGTAGCTAGAATCATCCAATCTGAGGAATTGTTGTCTAAACCAGGGCCCATCCTACCATCGGCTGGGATCTCGCTGAACGATGGGCCCCACTTGTACAAGTTGAAAACCTAAACACGCCATAGAAAGCCTCAGGCGAAGCATTATATATACCTCAGTTTATAAACAAAAAACGGAAAATAAGCAAACTTAACTATTCCTTGTTAATACAGCAAATCCATCTTTGAGTGCCTTCAGATATACAACATCCTTAAAAAACATAATGCAGCAGAACTCGAAATCGACAACAACACTACATTCTTTTTTAGTTGCGCATTAGCCAATACCACTCTATTTACAGGTAAATGCAACTGACCAGATCACTTACTTTGCTGTTACTTAGGATTAGCTCTCTACCTACCTTGCTGCAGACAACTGTATGGCTTCTTTGTTGTACGTTGAATCTTCGGCCCAGTCCAAGTGGTGGGAGAAGGTCGAATACTCTTGATGGCGGATCACTTCGAGCTGCTCCCATTCGGCCCACCGCTCGGCCAGCCCCTCTCCTTGCAGCATGCTCACCACTTCTCTCATCTTTGGCCGGTCCTCAGGCGAGCTTTGAGTACATAGCAAGGCCACCTGGACGATCACCTCGACTTCTTTGGGATTGTAGTTTTGCTTCAAATTGTTGTCGACAATGTCATGGAGCCTGTTCTCCCTCAGTAGCTTTTTTATCTGTTTAGCATGTGAAAATAAATAAAAACCACAATTGAAGGAATGCATCAAGACCTTTAACCAGTAAAATCCTTGCCATTGTTGCTTAGTGTGATCTAACCAATCTGGCTGAGAGAAATACTCTTAGAAGGGGTGATTCCAAGCACACATGCAATCTGGACCACACTCATCAGATGGGGCAGATTTTGTGAATACTCCCTGACCTGAAAATCATGTAGCCCACTCGTAGGGTGGGCCACACATGACCATTGGTCATACTTAACCATTCATTTTCACATACAATGTGCAGCACTCATCAATACAATGTGCAGCCCACCTGATGAGTGAACTTGCTTGATTGGGCCATGGCATGTTTAAAGCATAGATCAAAAACCCAAAAATTCGACTCGACTTTATGTCCAGCTAGGTCAGGTTGACTCTAAGCCTCAACCCGACTCAACCCGAAATTTAATTATTATAAATAGAAAATATTAGGAACATTAATAAATATTTTAAAATGCTATATCTGTTTGAGTAATAGAGGATGCAGTATAAAGCAACAATTCTGCATTTTCACTGGTTGAGGGCATTCCTTCCCTCAGTTGAGATTGAAGGTTTGAATCTCACTCGCACTTTTTAAAATAATAATAATAATAATAAAATCCCGCCTTTAAACCAAGTGACTAGGTTCTGATGCTGGACATGAAATTCAAATATGATGTGCGAGATTTCAAGCTTAAGAACACGTTAGTTCAGAAACAATTATATAAATTCCATATTCCACATAAAAAGTCCAAATATTCAAGTAAAAGAGAATCTATGGGGTCCAGGCCTACACAGTCTAAGACTGGACCAATAAAAATTATAAACCAAATGATGCTCAAAGGGAAATAGAAAACAACCACATATGCATAACAAACAGTTCATAATCTAAGGGATTCCCCAATCTCAATTCAAGGAATCCTGTGGTGAAAAATGGGGCAAAGAAATTAGGGTCAATGTAAACTAAGGCTAAAGTTTATGAAATATGAATGAAAAGAGGAAAACTTGACCCGGAGAAAGCTCCTGAGTGTAGATGGTAACCCTGGGCTGACGCACGTGCGCGAGTGGGCTGACCACACATGTAATGGAAGCCTGCCTCCCCAAAGTGACACTTAGGTCTTGCTCGACCATGGGAGACCTCCAATCCCTCCAAGTTTGACGACGATCCGACATAAGGTCAAGGTGTAGTGCTCCACCGAAGTTTCAGCCCTCCTACAGGTCCAAATTCTGGAAACTGGCTGTGGGGGATGAATTGCTGCAAATGCTGGGAAATTCAAAGCAATAATGATAATAGAATGTGAGATATATAGATGGGAGAAGATAGGGATGGATGGAGATAAATGTGGCTTCACACCACGTAGTTAGCCTTTCGAAAAGGGAGGGCTTCGCACCCACTTTTGAATTCTTTCACAACTCACTAAGAGAGCAGAAAAATAAAGTAAGAATTTTTATTAAGCTTCAATGAATCAAAAGAACTATAAGGGGTACCTATTTATAGGGAAAATCCTATACTCCTAAACTCGCGCCATGTGCGCAACGTATTACTTGGCGAAGAAGTAAACTAAAATAAAAAAGCAAATAAAGAAATTCAAAGTGTTCATGATGTTCTAAATAATAATAATAAGAAAAATCTAAAATATGAAATCAATCCGATTAGTAAGCCACGATCATGAGATCCCATGATGGGCTTTTCTTGACTAACGGGCCCACTTTTTTAAATCAAAACTTCGTCCTCTAGCTACGAGGCCCTCCCTGGACGTCGTCATCGATCCAGATTGACGGTGGGACTTGTTACAGATGTTTTAAATTTGAACGTTCACGACCGGTGTCAGGTTCGACCGGTCGTGGGAGCGGCTCGACTAGTCATAGTCCGCTCAACTCAAAGTCCAGCAAGCATCAAATTTTTGGAGTCTGACGTGCTCGACCGGTCGTGGGTTATGCTTGACCGGTCATGGGTGGCACTCGACCGGTCGTGCAATCTGCTCGACTAGTCGTGGTTACGCAGATTCGTTACACGATTTTGTGCGGATTGCGGATTTTGAATCCTTTCACAACTGGAATGCGGAAGGGAAGTTGCCTAAACTATAAGTAGGGGTTCTTAGGGTTTTTCTAATGTATGAAAAATAATTCTAAGGCTTTCTAAAGGGGTTCTAGGGAAATCAAAGGGTGTAACAAGGGTGAGATTCAAGGTTGTTCGAATCAGGTAAGTCTTCTCTCTTTGTAATTTCTATTTTCATAGTGGAGATCTGTCGCTTTGTGCCATGATTTTTTTCCGAAAGGATTTTTCATGTTAAATCTGTGTGTTTTCTTGTATGTGCTTGGTGCCATTAAATCGTTACCCTAGATCTAGATCTGTGTGATTCCGCAGGCCAAAATCCCAACAACTGGTATCAGAGCTATCGTTGGGGCACAGATCTGAATCTGAGGGATTAAAAATAATGGCGAGCACTAGGTATAAGATTGAGAAGTACTTAGAGAAAATAATTTTGAGTTATGGAAGATCAAGATGATGAGTTCCTTAATCAAGCAAGGCGAAGATAGTGCTCTTGAGGAGCGAAAGTTTACTATAACTGATGACGAGTGAAATGCTCTTGATAAGAAGGCTTTATCATTAATCCGTCTATGTCTCACGGATGAGGTTCTCTACAACATCATGAGGGAGAAAACTGCGGCTAAGTTATGGGCGAAGTTAGAGGATATCTATACAAAAAAATCCTCTGAAAATCACCTGCACTTGAAGTGGCATTGGTATAACTTCAAGATGACAGAGGGTGGAGATCTAGAGGCTCACATCAGCAACTTTAATAAATTAGTTTGCAAATTGTTGGATATGGAGGAAGTAATGAAAGATGAAGAACAAGCATGTATGTTACTGAATTCTCTTCCGGCATCATATGAATCATTCAAGGACACTATGTGCAGCATGAATAAAACCCTGAGTGTCGACACTGTTATCTCAGCCCTTCAAGGAAGGATATGAGACAGCCAAACAGCGAAATGGGGACATCTTCTGATGCACTGTTTACAGTGGGTAGGAATTCTGGACAAGGTACAGGTTCTTCAGGTTCTACATCTAAATCCAAGGGCAAGGGCAAAGGAAAGGTAAAGTCCTAGAACTGTGGGAAGGAAGGACATGTGAAGAAGGATTGTGAAAATTCTAAATTGGAGAGGGAAGATTCGGAGGCTTCATGCAGGGAGGTCAACGCTGTCACGTCAGATGGATGTGATGGTGATGTTTTATCTGTGTCTTCGCTCAGATGGCCATACGATGATCGTAAGGACGAGTGGATGCTAGACACGGGAGCATCTTTTCATATGATTCCTTATCAAAGTTGGTTCACCAACTACAGGGAGTGCGATGGTGGACAGGTATTTATGCGCAATGACATTGTCTGTAATGTTGTAGTTGTTGGTTCGGTGTACTTCAGGATGTTTGATGAGGTGAAGCGTACCTTGACAGATGTGAGGCACATTCATGATTTGAAGCAGAATCTGATTTCTCTTGGTGTGCTTGAGGCAAAAGGATGCAAGTACACAGGTATTGATCGTGCTCTTAAAATATCTAAGGGGGTACGGGTAATCATGAAAGCGCAACGACTTGGTACGTAACTTATACAGGTTGATCAGGAGCACTTCAAAAGGTGGAGTTGCAATGGATGTAGCGGATTCCACCTTTTCACGTGTTGGCATGTTGAGCATTACCACATGAACGAGCAGGGCAGGAAGGCTGAGACGCGGACTGAGATACAGAGCAGGTGGAGCAGTCACCTTTGAAAAGAATCACATGCCATGAACGCAAGATATCGGCGAGGTACATGAACGACTTTAATATCGCAGGGGATTCATCTTCTATTCATATGGCTCTAGGTAAGCCTGGTGCTGAAAAGTGAAAGGTGACTATGGGCGATGTGATGGATTCGTTGTACCAGACTGATATATGGGAGCGGGTGGAGCTTCCAGTGGGCCTAAGAGCGGTTGGATGCAGGTGTATCTTTAGGAGGATGCAACATAGATACAGGGCAAGGTTGGTAGCGAAGGGTTATGCTCAGAGAGAAGGGATCAGCTTCTCAAAGATATTCACACCGACGGTATAGCACGTGTCTATTAGATCCGTGATTGGCGCTGGTTGGCCAATGTGATCTTGAGCTGAAAAGATGGATGTGGAGTCTGCACTTCTGTAAAGAAAAGTGAAAAGCAGATCTACATGAAGCAACTAGAGCGGTTCGAATTAAAGGGGTTAAGAAAAGACTTTGTAGGAGGTCGTGGTTCGACTTGTCTCCTAGGCAGTGGTTTTATTCCTTCATGGATGAAGGATCGGGGGGTTGCAAAGATTGAGACTGAAGGAGGAGTAGGCTTTGATAATCACAGGAGGAATACCTTCTGTGTAGGTATTGATCAAGCATGTGATGGGCCAGGTAAAGTCAGAGAGTATTCCCTACGCGTCTCTGCTCAAGTTTTCTTCAGGACATGTCCCAAAACAGATGAGAAAAAGTAGGATATCTCATGAGCCTTATTCGAATGCAGTTGGCAGTGTATGCTATGGTCTGGATTAGACCGGTCATTTCACAGGCTATCAGTGTTGTGAGCAAATACCCCGACAAGCAATATTGGGTAGCGGTGAGATGGTAAGAAGATTACATTTTTTCTTTTGAGAAGACAGGAGCAAATGTGGTTAAGCCTGTGGATTTTGATCCGGCAGACAAGCTCACCTAGATCGTTCCTACAGGGAAGTTCAAGTTCTGTGTAACTTCTCTGGACTTGGTAATGACGTAAAAGAAAGGCAGAGTGTGCACAAGATGCTATGATGTGATACAGAAATAAGAGAAGAGGTAAAGAAGCTACACAGTTCAAAATTGAAGACATGGTGGAGATTATTACAGATATCTTAAATTTGAACATTTACGACCGGTTGTGGGTCTGGTTCGACCGGTCGTGGGAGTGGCTCGACTAGTCATAATTCGCTCGACTCAAAGTCCAGCAAGCATCAAATTTTTGGGGTCCGAGGTGCTCGATCGGTCGTGGGTCATGCTCGACCGGTCGTGAGTGGCGCTCGACCGGTCGTGCAGTCCGCTCGACTGGTCGTAGTTACGCAGATTCGTTCTGCAATTTTGTGCGCTTTGCAGATTTTGAGTCCTTTCGCTACTGGGATGCGGAAGGGAAGTTGCCTAAACTATAAGTAGGGGTTCCTATGATTTTTTTAGTGTATGGAAAATAATTTTAAGGCTTTCTAAAGGGGTTCTAGGGAAATCAAAGGGCGTAGCAAGGGTGAGATTTGAGGTTGTTCGAATCGGGTAAGTCCTCTCTCTTTGTAATTTCTATTTTCATAGTGGAGATTTGTCGCTTTGTGCCGTGGTCTTTTCCCAAAAGGGTTTTCCAAGTTAAATTTGTGTGTTCTCTTGTATGTGCTTGGTGCCATTGAATTGTTATCCTAGATCTAGATCTGTGTGATTCCGCAAGCCAAAATCCCAATAGGACTCTCCTTCTGGTGTACGAGCATAAGGGAGGTGGTGTGCATGCACGTGTGGACACCGTGCGCGGGATGTCCCCATCAGGTTCAAGTCACATTGATTTCACCAAGTCATCTAGTTGGCTCAATGAGTCTCTCGGAGTCTCAGCTGAGTCACAGTACCAAGTTTCTCATTAACCCAGCTGAGTCAAGTTGGCTCAGTTGAGTTTTGCATCAAGTCAGAAAGTTTTAGAAGTATGGTTTAAAGTGGGAAATGGAACAGGCTACACACATGTGCCGCCTGGGTACGTGGGCCCAAGAATCATCTCTTTAATCTCTCCTATTGTGATTTGCCTTAGCACCAGACATCTTGTAAATTAAGCCTTTGACAGGAGATTCCGGAAACCACTCCCAGTAGCTTTCAGTTCAGGAAAGATGGTCAAATAATCTCAAATAATGAAACACAATTCGCAGATAAAACGTGGGATAACCAATCAGCTGAAATCGATAAAGATTGTTGATCTTACATGATCAAGCAGTAGGACATCCTCCTCCTCTTCGAGACGTGAAAAATCTATTGCACGTTGACCAGTCACAAGTTCAAGAAGCGTAATGCCATATCCAAATACGTCCGTCTTCTCTGATGATTTCCCAGTGGATAGATACTCTGGTGCAATATGTCCCATGGTTCCACGGATCTGGGTCGTAACATGGGTCAATTTCGTGTCAACCAGCTTTGCCAGTCCAAAATCCCCAAGGACTGCTTCAAAATCATCATCTAGCAGGATGTTAGCCGCTTTCAAATCACGGTGTATGATCTTAGGATTGCAGTGCTCATGCAGATATTCCAGCCCATGGGCTATGCCAAAAGCCACTCGTTTTCTTGTGGGCCAGTCCAGACCTTTCTCTCCAGGTTTTAAATCTGTACAAATGTTCAAAATGTGAAACTGTCCACTTGGTATTTCATATAAGAATAGCATCAAAATGAATTTCATATAAGAATAGCATCAAAATGATAGTCGATAGAACATATTCAAATTCTCAAAGAATGGAATTGTTGCTGATAAATAGCATACCCCGTAAACGATATGCAACACTGAGATTTTGCATGAATGGATAAACGAGAATTCTCTCCGAAGGGGTGGTACAGAGTCCTATCAGCCGTAGTAGATTCCGATGAACTGCTACACCTATCAGCTCAACTTCTCTCAAGAATGCAGCCTCCCCACCCGGATTATAATAGTCGGTTAGACGTTTCACAGCAACCTTTGTATTGTCTGAAAGAGTGCCCTTGTAAACTTTTCCAAAGCCCCCTTGTCCAATTACATTGCTTTCACTGAAATTGTCAGTTGCGAGTTGCAGCTCACGCCATGAAAATCTTCTTAATTGGCCGAAGAAAATTTTGCATTCATCTTCACCTGAAGTGAGAAAAATAGACAGAAGCTTAGATCCATCGAAGTTGAAAGTCTATAGAGATAGAGATACAAGAAAATTTTTACAATATCCCCTTATGCAATCCAAGTATTGGAACGACTGCTTTGAAGGGTTATGGTAAAGAGGCAGAAATTACCAAATTCCTAAAATAATTTCCTAAAACACAGATTTGAAACATAAAAATGAGACTGAACATAGAAAGCTTCAAAATGCTGTATTCAATCACACTATTATAAAAGTTTTGAAGTTGTTTGATTCCTTGTAAATACACGCAAATCAAAACCCCACTAAAAGGACATAAGGATTCTCTCATCGTCCAACAAATGACATCACTGAAAAATAAAGAAACCAACCAACCATGATCCAGCGAAATTCCATCCAACTCAAATATATTCAGTTATTCACAGGTAGAAGATTACCTTAAAAAGATCAGTTCTAAGAAGGAATATTAGGTAATTCCTCAACATACAAAGGAAATTTTACAAATAAATTCATGAAGTTGATGCAGTCAGGTAATCTATTTCCAATAACATATTTGCTGAGGATTATGAAATGAAGTTGATGCAGTCAGGTAATTTATTTCCAAGAACATATTTGCTGAGGATTACGAAACATATCTTTATGTAAAATTATGGAAGCAGAAGAAGAGGTCATGAGACTACCAGAAACATCAACGAAGATGTCATGTTCTAGCGGATGCATTCGGCGGTACCAGTATACAATAATAGCCCCAATGGACAAAACTAGCAATGCCCCACCAACAGCACTACCAACCACAACTACTAGTTTTGACTTCCTAACTGAACCTGCCAATATACCAATAAACCGCCCACTAATTCGAACATATTGGTAGAAAAAGGAAACTTAGAAATATGATAAACGTACAATGAATGAACCTGGTCTTGAGGAACTTGATGCACAAGGTTGTTGCAAGTTAGACCCACAAGCAAGACGAGTTCCTGTAAAACTGCAGCAATAGCACTGTCAGCCATTAGAGTATCAAGCATCATCTGAATGGTTTGTATCACCCAATATGTACCAGTATCAGTGGTGAACTATACAATACCCGATTCATTAATTTAAAATCACGGATATAAAACTAGGTACAAATGCGGCATTTTTGAGATTCATGATGAAGGCACTTGGTGCAGTGCCAAAGCAGCAAAGAAATACCAGAAAAAAGGCTCTTGAAAATACATTAGCAGATCATGATACAAGAAAACATACCCATCCAACTTGCAAGTCTATAACCAGTTGATAGTGCTGGTGATCTCTAGAGACAATTTAGTAATTTTTGGGGTCCAATTGGAATGCTGGACGTTTCCCAACTACTAGTCGTAGCAAGTTTCATTAAGTGACATTTTTGTACACAATCAGCAGAAGCAATTTTTTTCGTTTTTCCCCCCAAGTACAAACTCTGTAAAGGCCGTTCTTGCATTTATTGATAATTGGAGGTATTTTCATACTTCCACATCTGATCTATGTATTCTTCATACACTACCTAGAACAAGTTGATGAGATAATTTAGGCCCGGTTTGGTAGACACCTAAAAATGAGTTCATTTCATTCAGTTAACTGTAGTTATGTATAAGAGACTTTTATCTCTAATTCATAATTACATTTAACTAAAATGAGATATACAAATTTTTACGTGTCTACTGAAGAGAAGCTTTGTATATGCAGATGAACTAAAAAGAAAATAATATGAAGAATTCAGTTTTGAGAGAGAGAGAGAGAGAGAGAGAGAGAGAGAGAGAGAGAGAGAGAGAGAGAGATAGTCGGATTCTGTTGACATTATAATCATGGTCAAAAACAGAAGGGACATGTATAGAGAGAGAGAGAGAGAGAGAGAGAGAGTTGGATTCTGTTGACATTATAATCATGGTCACAAACAGAAGGGACATGCATAGAGAGAGAGAGAGTCGGATTCTGTTGACATTATAATCATGGTCACAAACAGAAGGGACATGCATAGAGAGAGAGAGAGTTGGATTCTGTTGACATTATAATCATGGTCACAAACAGAAGTGACATGCATATCCACCATAACATTCTTAATAAAATGAACTTCAGCATTGATATATCGCCAAGAACAAACTGTTTGGGGAGCCCAAAAAAAAAAAAAAATCAATTCCATGAAAGATAATAACAGAAGAAGGTACTAAACTGATCCCTATCACAAGTACAGTAATAATATCTTAATATACAAAAACATTCAACTGCATCTTGCTATAGGGATCATAGTATACAAAAACAGTAATCATATCTACATGATAGGTTAGAGACGAGCGGAGATAGGAATTTGAGCATCGAATTTACTTATATGTGGGAACTGAAAATAGTTTTGTCGGAATTCTCCCAATAAAATCATTGGAAGAAAGATCCCTGCAAAAAAAAATAAAAAAATCAAGATTAAAATGAACACGGAAAATATGGCTATTTGAAGAGGAGAGCATTCATAGACAATAACAGGGCACCATCAACAAGTAACATAAAAATGTACCAGAGAGGATTCCTTACATTTCTATTAACCCTGTAATATTTGTAATTGAATCTGGAATTTCTCCACTTAGGTCATTCGTGCTTATTACCCTGAGTCAAATAACATTTCTCTTTCAAAAGAAGTGGAAAATCAAGATTTTCAAATTTAACCAATTGTGTTTCTAACATACAAAATGGAACTTTAAATCATGATCAAGAACTTTGTTAAGCCCACACACGTGCAATAAATCTCATGTACATGCCACACATGCCAACATGGCATGATAGGTCCGAGATGCAATCCATCCATCAGAAAGGCACCACCATATTGATGCCCTAGCCCAAGAATAGGTTCATCCATTGGTCAGGTGGGCCACAGTTTTCAAAATAAATTAACAGCCATTTTAGCAACCCATCCACCCGTTTACAATATTAGGGCCCACATGCTGAATGGACCAGATTTATTTTGGGAAAACACTTAGAAGGTTGGATCAACCTGATGGATGGACTGAATCTCACACCTACATGCCATCTGGCACGTGCATGGCATGTACATGAGCTTTATTGCACATGCGTGTGCACTTACCTAAGCTCCATGATCAAATTAATAAAGAGTCTAACATCATAATTCATAAGGATGAATTAACAAGAAGTGCAATAACATGCTCTCTGTAGAGTATTCATTCCGCACACATTTAGTGAGAGCATCATGGGATACAAGGGAAAAATACATAAGGTACCCATCAAGTTTCTACATACAGCTTGGATGGTACAAATGGAAAGAACATGAAGAGAAACAAAGAAAAGCAAAAGATACAAAAGGGAAAATAATCAACATTGCTTCTTATCACTTACAAATGCTTGAGGTTGGAAAGTCGACCCCAAGAAGAAGGTATAGGCCCGCTAAAACTATTGTTGGCCAGATTCAGGTACTGCAGGTGTTCCATACTGCTGAGGTAATCTGGTAGTGTACCAGACAGATGATTGTTCTGCAATTCCCTGCATAAAGTATATGACTAGTGAAGATTCTTTTAAGCAACGAATTCAGTATCCATCATCTAGAAACTAATACTATTCTTCAATGAATGTATTGATAATATGGAACCAAGTTATCAACTACAACCTCCATAGTTCAGAAAAGTTGCAAAAGTAAGTATATGTTACAAGAAAATATATATTAGCTAATAAAATTAAATACAATAGTTGCACTAAAACAAAACGCTGCATTTCTGTAGTTATTGGCTATAAAACATGCTTTATGGGACAAAATGTTGGGCGGTCAAGTAACAACATGTTCATGAGATGGGTGTAGCTGAATTGAGGATGTTGAGTTGGATGAGTGGCAAGAGCACGAAGGACATAATACTAATGAATGCATTCGAGGGGACTTGGATGTAGCACCAATAGGTAATAAGATGAGGGAAAGTAGACTTGGATGGTTTGGCCATGTGCAATGGAGACCCAGAACAGCACTGGTTAAAAGGAGTGAGCTGGTTCAAGCTGAGTTTCTAATAGGGCGAGGGGAATGCCCAAAAGGATGTGGGTGGAGGCAGTAAAAACAGATTTGGATAACCTACGGTTCAACTTAGGATATGGTCCTTGATAGAGTGGGACGGTAGAATAGGATTCGTGTAGCCGGCCTTAATTAGTTGGACAATTTGGAGAGTCATGAATTATCGGTTTGCTAAGTCCGTCACCAACACGTGCGAAACACTAAACACCCACATTTGCATTTGAGTCAAACTTAATTTGGTGCATGTTAATACCAAAACAAGGACCCAAAACACAAGTGCTATAGGAACAAGATTGTTACTTACAAGCTAATCAAAAACTTCAACTTTGTAATTGAAGGTGACAGAGTTCCTGAAAAGCCATTTGATGCCAGACTCCTGCAAATGGGCATTTACAAACTAAAACTACTGCAAAAGATACACAAGTTGAAACCCATGAAGCGACATCAATCGAATATGAAAGAGAATTGCAACATGATGGCCTTAGGCTATAAGAACAAAACCATAACGAATGCTATACAAGTCACAACCGTCTTATTAAGAAAAAAAAATGAATTAAGATGAGGAACTTACAGAGTTATAACATGTCCATTCCCACAAGTGACATGAGACCAACTATAGCATGGGTCGACAGTAAAAGTATCCCAATGAATTCTTTTGCCAGAATCATTTAGTGCTTTCATGAGTTCAGTTAAAGCTTCACCTGAACCATTAGTAAAACATATGCATCAAGCCAGCGATACAACTTTACAACTAGAAAGCTGGTCGATGAAGAACTTTTCCACAAAGATCCAAGAAACATGTGACACTATAAAGATAAATGGTGTGACCTCATGGTATACTTGTATTTAAGATTCTTTTGAGGTCCGTGACTTTTTTTGTCACACTTGCCTGAAAATCTCGAAGTACGGATGTCACAATACAACATTTGATCCAACATCTCCCAGAGTGTCCAAAGATAGTCCATATCGTTATTGAAATCTATGGACTTATTTAATTTCCTTGTTAGCAGATTATTGATAAAGAATGCAGTAATAAGAAGTTTGCTAAGCCCACACATGCGGAACCCTGCCCATCCACACACACACAAACGCTTGCACGCTAATAAGGCACTAAGGTGTCAGATTGAACTTTGTGGGGCCAAACTGTTGATATCTTCTGGCCTAAAAATCAGGTCACTTCACTCCTTAGGCAGGCCTCAATGAAATAAACATATGAATTGATAGAAAAAAATAATTCTACATCCGTTTGTCCTGTACACTGATATGAATTGATAGAAAAAAATAATTCTACATCCGTTTGTCCCGTACACTGTGGGCCACCTGAGAAGCAAAACAGCTCGATTTTAGGCCAGAAGACTTGAACAATGTGGCCCACCTGATGAAGAATCAGTTCATGCAGGTGGGTCATATTTGCATGTGTGTTGGGGATTTTGAACCTGCGGAATCACACAGATCTAGATCTAGGATAGTAATCCAATGGCACCAAGCACACAAGAGAACATAGAGAACACCCAGATTTAACGTGGAAAACCCTTTCGGGAAAAAACCACGGCACAAAGCGACAGATCTCCACTATGAAAGCATCAATTACAAAGAGAAAGGATTTACCCGATTCGAATAACCTCGAATCTCACCCTTGCTACACCCTTTAGAAACCCTAGAACCCCTTTAGAAAGCTTTTGTCATACCTAGAAAAGCCCTAGGAACACCTATTTATAGTTTAGGCAACTTCCCTTCTACATCCCAGTTGCGAAAGGACTCAAATCCGCAGTTTCGCGCAAATTTGTGAAACAAATTGCGTAACCTACGACCGGTCCTAGATCCCTAAGACTGGTCCTGAAAATTCCAGGACTGGTCCTAGACTGGGAAAAAAAAAACAGCACAACTCGCTGGACTTCGAGTCGTGCCAGGGCTCGAACCTACGACCGGTCGAGCACCTCCCACGACCAGTCGTGGCTCCCCCACGACCGGTCGAGCAACATGAAAACTTGAAGATTGAAGGCTTCTCCTCAACAATTTTCACCAAGTCTTCATTCTTCAACCGTGTAGCTACGTGACCTCTTCTCTTATTTTTGCATCTCATCATAGCTCCTTATGCACACTCCGTCTTTCTTTTCCGCCATCGTCAAGCCCAGAGAAGTTTTACAGACAAAGATCCACGTGCTTAACCATCCTTGCTCCTGTCTTCTCAAAAAGAAAAACGTAGTCTTCTTACCATCTCACCGCTACCCAATATTTCTTGTCGGGATACTTGCTCACAACACTGATAGCTTGTGAAATAACCGGTCTAAACCAGACCATGGCATACACTGCCCAGCGCATTCGAATAAAGCTCATGAGATATCCTGCTTTTCCTCATCTGTTTTGGGACAAATCTAGAGGAAAACTTGAGGAGAGACCCGTAGGGAACGCTCTCCAGCTTTACATGGCCCATTACATCCTGGATCAATACCTACACATAAGGTATTCCTCCTGTGATTACCAAAGCCTACTCCTCCTTCAGTCTCAACGCCGAGAACCATCTTTGCAGACCCCTCGATCCTTCATCCTGGATGTCCCGAGTCTTCAGTACATTGATTTCAGACATGTCATAAATGGCAATCCACTTGTCATCAACATACAATACCTGACTCACCATGAAGGAATCAAACCACTGCCTAGGCGACAGGCCGAACAACGACCTCCTACAAAGTCTTCTTACCATCTCACCGCTACCCAATATTGCTTGCCGGGGTACTTGCTCACAACACTGATAGCCTGTAAAATAATCGATCTAAACCAGACCATGACATACACTGCCCAGCGCATTCGAATAAGGCTCATGAGATATCCTGCTTTTCCTCATCTGTTTTGGGACAAATCTAGAGGAAAACTTGAGGAGAAACGTAGGGAACGCTCTTCAGCTTTACATGGCCCATCACATCCTGGATCAATACCTACACACAAGGTATTCCTCCTGTAATTACCAAAGCTTACTCCTCCTTCAGTCTCAATGCCAAGAACCATCTTTGCAGACCCTCCGATCCTTCATCCTGGATGTCCCGAGTCTTCAGTACATTGATTTCAGACATGTCACAATTTGCGATCCACATGTCATTAACATACAATACCTGACTCACCATGAAGGAATCAAACCAATGCCTAGGTGACAGGCCGAACAACGACCTCCTGCAAAGTCTTTTCTCAGCCCCTTTCACTTCGAACCGCTCTGGTTGCTTCATGTAGATCTGCTCTTCACTTTCCTTTACAGAAGTGCAGACTCCACATCCTTCCTTCCAGCTCAAGATCACATTGGCCAACCAGCGTCAATCACTGATCTAATAGACACCTGCTATACCGTCGGCGTGAATATCTCTGAGAAGTCGATCCCTTCTCACCAACTTCGCTCTGTATCTATGTTGTAACCTCTTGAAGATCCACCTACATCCAACCGCTTTCCGGCCCACTGGAAGCTCCACCCGCTCCCATATGTCGGTCTCGTACAACGAGTCCATCACATCGCCCATAGTCACCTTTCACTTTTCAGTACTAGGCTCACCTAGAGCCATCTGAATAAAAGATGAATACTCCTTCGATATTGGAGTCGTCCATGTACCTCGCCGATATCCCGCGATCATGCCATGTGTTTCTTCTCACAAGTGGCTGCTCCACCTGCTCCGTATCCCTGTCCGCACGGTTCAGCCTTCCTACCCTGCCCGCTCATGTAGCCATGCCCAACTTGCCACACACGTGCAAAGGTGGAATCCGCTACATCCACCGTAGCTCCACCTTTTGAAGTGCTTCCCATCCGTGAGGCATAAACGGATCGATGAAAAAGCTTTCTATCAAGAGCATTCCAATCAGCATCATTCATAGTAGACTTCTGCTCCTCAAGAGAACCATCTTCGCCTTGCTTGGTTAACAGGCTAATCATCTTAACCTTCCATAACTCAAAATTATTTTTTCATGAGTACTTCTCAATCTCATACTTAGCGATCACCATTATTACTAATCTCTCAGATTTAGATCTGTGCCCAACTTTGCTCTGATACCAGTTGTTGGGGATTTTGAACCTGTGGAATCACACAGATCTAGATCTAGGATAGCAATCCAATGGCACCAAGCACACAAGAGAGCACAGAGAACACCCAGATTTAACGTGGAAAACCCTTTCGAAAAAAAACCACGGCACAAAGCGACAGATCTCCACTATGAAAGCAACAATTACAAAGAGAAAGGACTTACCCGATTTGAATAACTTCGAATCTCACTCTTGCTACACCCTTTAGAAACCCTAGAACCCTTTTAAAAAGCTTTTTTCATACCTAGAAAAGCCCTAGGAACACCTATTTATAGTTTAAGCAACTTCCCTTCCGCATCCCAGTTGCGAAAGGACTCAAATCCACAGTTTCGCGCAAATTCATGAAATAAACTGCGTAACCTACGACCGGTCCTAGCCCTACTACGACCGGTCCTAGACCCCTAAGACTGGTCCTGAAAATTCCAGGACTGGTCCTAGACTGGAAAAAAAAAACAGCACAACTCGCTGGACTTCGAGTCATGCCAGGGCTAGAACCTACGACTGGTCAAGCACCTCCTACGACCAGTCGTGGCTCCCCCACGACCGGTCGAGCAACATGAAAACTTGAAGATTGAAGGCTTCTCCTTAACAATGTGGACTTGCGTGTGGATGGGCAGGGCCCCATCTAGTAGTTGCATGTTAAAATCATACGCTACCCGGATGAAGTATAATGTCCTATGCCTGTATTCGTGGGAATTGTTTTCATGGCCACTGACTGAAGGGATAGATCTTCCAATCTGCGTATCCAGAAGAAGGAAAATTGATAATCTCAATAGATGAATTACAGGCTGCTGTGAAACATATGTACAGTTTTCTGAGGTGCAGGACTCAGTGCACAAGGGGCCCATGGTTTGGTGATCCTGACCAGTGATCTCATGGGATCGACCATGGATGGGGGATGCTCCAACAAATTTTCAGATAGGAAAATCCTAACCCTGTGACCTTTCACATATTTTTTTGTTGAATGTGGACCATTGCTGGTATTATTTTCTTAACCATCTATCCATAGGCCACTGACTGAAGGGATAGATCTTCCAATCTGGGTGATTTAAGGGCATCCCTCATTCATGACAGGGCCCATCGGATCATCAGTTTGGCCCAATGAACCACATGCCCCATATGTGTCAGAAAATAATACATTTGCTGAGGCTCAGAAAAATATAATTCCTCATCTATAATTCTATATGTATCTGACCACCAAAGCAAGAATATTTGGTTCTTAGATTATCAGATGACTATGATTAGAATTTTATCTAATGGCAAACTTAATGTTATTCCCAAAGCCATTGACAGATGTAAATTTCTACTTATATCCTAAATATCATAACTTTGTCATACCTTCAACATCGGGTAGAGCAGAAGAGTTGCTAAAGCCAACAAACTTGAGGAGAATAAGACAGATGATCATTATTCTTGGAGGGACCAACAAACAATGGAAGACCTGGAACGGTGAACTGTATTCTCCTTCCAGCGACATCCTACTCCATTTGCCAGTTTTAGATGATTCTAAGGAAACAAAAGAATTATTGGCAATTAAAATCTGGAAGTAGGCACAAGAGCAATCAAGCAATTGTATTTATATAATCTCGAAAAGGAACAACCCATTTTGGGCAGAAAAGAGAGAAGTATGAAGTTTCTAATATTTAGTAGGTTAAGTGCAAGTTCATGCCTGTCAAACCATTCTAGAACAACACAGGTTAACAACACTGATAAAAATTAATAAATAAGAAAAGAAAAAGGGTGTACTTGTACATTCAAGTAGGAACATGACAATCACACGAAAACTTACCTTACTAGTTACTAGGACACAACAAATCACTGGCTACATTAATTCCTTGAGAATGCCTTCTACGGAAATCTTAGAATAATGAGAATCCATCACAAAAGTCTGTACAAGTTCATTGCATACCATTGGCTATTTGTACCCGAAAACCAGAATTTGCGGATGCCATCATCCACTGAATTTGCAAATACCATCATCCACTAAATAAACAAAGCATATTTACCCGACCTGTAGAATTTTTATTATGATTGGAAAAACAGAGATCTTTATTAAATCATGTTGTAAAAAGCAGCTCCAATGCAAGCCAATGATATGAGACAGACAACAGGTTGCAGGTCTTTCTTGTATGTTTCCCAAGTTCAGCACAACTGCACATACTAAAACATCAAAATTCCCATAATGAAAACAGCCTATTGCAGTTCAATAAATCTTCTCTGATCAAGAAAGTGCCATTTTCCTCTGATTTTACATGTGGGAAAATGGTCCAGTAGTCAAATTTGATTTACCACCATGATTGGCTTTTCTAAGGCCATGTTTGGATACATGCATTCCAGGGAAAAAGAAAAGAAAATGTACTGATTAATCAATGATTATTTCCATGAAACAATTGAAATACAGATTCCATTTTTAAGGGTCTTGTTTGCATAGCAAGTGGAAATCTCATATTTGTGAGACAATTGTCACCTAGTTTCTTGTGACAAAGAATCCAAACCACAGAAAAGTACAATGATGCTTTGTGAAATTCTCCCTTTTGGTATCCATCTCAGACTGTCATGTCAATGGAAACATTTTCCATTTCCATTGATTTCCATGGAATTGGTGATATATGAACATGCCCTACAGGTTGTAGCTACAGATAACTAACAGTCAATATGAGTGACTAACATGTGAATTGAGAACACAGAAATTTAAAAAAAAAAAAGAAAAAAAAAAAAAGAAGCATAGGTGACTAACATTCTTAAAATTGAGGTGCTATCCATATTCCCTTGGGAGATTCAAACTTTTTATTGCAGGCGATGCCGTCTATTTCTTGAAAGACACACGTTAATGAACCTAACATAAAATACAGCTAAACATATAAGCTAAAGAATTTTGGCAGAAGTAAAAGAGACTTATGCTTTGATTAAAATTTGCCGAATTACCCTATTTGCTCCCAGATTGAGTGAATCAGACCAATTCACAACTCACCACCAACCAGTTTGCCATTTGCATCAAATCGAGCAAATAAGATCAACAAATTCCCCACTTAAAGTTCACCAAAACTCACCTTTTAATGATTAATTCCAAGCTTGCCGAAAGTTTGGGCCCACTTAAGATCAAAATCAGCAATGTGAAATGGATGCTTAGATTTAAGAAGTTAGAGAACCTAATTTTCTTACATAGCAAGAAAATGTTGAGAACTGAACGGTGAACTCAACTTTAGTGGGTTTGGTTCATTAGACAAAAAAACGAATGGCAATCCAAACACGAAAATAGAATGAGCTGTTGGCAGCCTAAAAATCTCCCTAAAGTCCTAAGGGCATCATGTCAGTAAACCATACCACGGCATGTAGAAAGCACCATGAAATCAATTTATTTATTTTTTTTAAAAAAAAAAAGGCTACTTACTACACATAGATATTTGCATCGAAATAAATGAATATACATACCCACCTACATAGATACATACTGCATTGAGATTATCCTCTGACCAAACATGTACTTGTACAAACTATTTTGTTTTATAAATAAAGCACAATTCGAGAAAGTATATAGTAGTTTCTCATCATTTTCATAAAAATTTCCATACAAATAAATTATATATATATATATATATATATATATATATATATATAATAAGCATAAAATAACCAACTTCCATCACCTGCACCATAGTTAGCAAATATGCGTATTCACCTCTTCTTCTTTTTTTTGAAAAATGATTTGTCTGTTGTATGATTCAAAAAATCATAAAGATATGATTTAGGTCACCATCATGTATTTTTTAAGCCTTACATATAAAACACGCATTATATGCATTTTATACTTATTCACGTATAATACTTGTATTTATGAGCCTTTCAAAAAAAAATAAAAATAATACATATGTATTTATGATGCAACTTTTCATTTTCTTTGTCAAGTTAAAAACGGCTTTTGACCTCCACATTAAAATTTTTGATTGTCCATTTTTAAAGCTGAATTTTTCTTTGCCAAGTTTAAATTACCTCTTCCACTTACATATAAAACCCTTCACAATCTCCCATACTTTTCAAGTAAAACCATACCATACCCGAAATTATCCGTCTTCATTTCTTTGGTGTTTCCATGTTTTCATGACCGACCTTTTAATTGTATTTTTCTCCATCTTCACCGATGATACTCGATCCTTTGTGGTACTGTATGTTTGCCGTCTGCCGAATTGCTACTATGGCCTAAACGGCACAATACATACATACATATATACATACATGGATGCATACAGAATAAAGAGAAGTCTTTCAGCAAATGCAGGACAGCATGTCCATGTGTGTGGTATGATGGAAAAACAAGACATGTTTCATTGAATTATATGATGAAAATCTCTCATGCAATATATCTATATTTATCTAACAACCCAACAGAAATGAAATGAAATGAAAGGATTTAGAGTGTGTAGGAAATGGAAGTAGCACTCACCAGCTTGGTGAGCCATGGCAGTGCACCAAGACAAGGAGGAGAGACCATGTCACAGAAGAAGAGGAGCAGGGAGGAGCGTCCATTTCCTAATGATGCCGCTGCTTTGGTGGGCCCCACGCTACCCCATTTGAAAATTCCTTGGTGGCACACACCTGTCCCTGCTTGACTGGGAATCAGAATCCCACTCACTTTGCTTTTCTATTCTATAATATGTTTTGAAAAATGCTGACAGAGATACGCAGAAGTGCAGTCGCTCGCTTCACCACGTGCCAACCAGGCAGACGTGATGAAAAACCAAGTGGGTCACACGTATGCAAGCTATTTGGACCATTGGTTTTTATATACACACTGTGTGGTCCACCTGATCATTGTGCAGGCCTGATTTTTTAGTCAATGCAATTACACAGTGGGAATGGCTGGATGAGCGGCTTTGATATCACATACGAGTGCCTCCTTTCCACGTGTGAGATGAAAGAGCCACTAGAACCTGAATATTTTAGACCCACGTCTCTCGAGAGTACTCGTTGTAGGGTGTCTTATCACTGGGCACCGTAAATAAAGTTGCCCACATAAATTAGATGATGCTAGCCGTCTGATCAATGTCGTTCAAAGGTGGTGGAAAGCAAAGAGAGCCAAAGGGGCGGCTTTTCAGTGCAGCGAAGTGAAGAAAAGTGCTGGTGCTGGATATGATTCTGAGACGAGTGCGACTTGTTAAGCAAAGACCATCAATGATATGGCCCACTGAATGGACGGTCCCAGTTGATGTATCACCCCTGCCACGTGTGCTGTATAAAGAGAACTCCACTATAATTCAGTTCATACGCCTTTAAGTGGTCATTTCGATGTAAGCAAAGTTCTGTACGGTACAGTGGCGCAACACGTCGTCTATGGTCTGTCTAAGCATTGGAACTCATAGAAGAGCATTGTAAGCCAACAAGAATGTGCAATAAAGCTCATGTACACACCACACGTGTGCCAGCATGGCATGATAGGTTTGAGGTCGAATCCATTCACTAAAATCATTCATCATTAGAACCCATTCATCCATTTTCTAATACATTCTTTTATACTTGGGTCTTTGTCCAATCACTCTTTACTAATGTTACTAAGGGAAGACCAAGGCATCGGATAAAAAAATAGAAAATCAGGCTGATTTTATGTTTTGAAGATTTACCACTGAAGTTATTTTATTACCAAACAATTGATAGAAAATTATAAAAAGAGGAAGAAATTCTCAGTCTTTAATCCATTCATTAGAATAGCACCACCATATTGGTGCCGGCTTTTACATTAAGACTAATAACCTGTTTGGCCGGCCTGATTGGAGGGATATGATCAAATTTAAGGTAATGATGGTGATGGATTGGTTTAAGATACATGGGTTTGCTATATTCCAGGACAAGTTCACTCGGCCTGTTCAGCACGTTTGGCATATCCCGGGATTTTATCATTCAATCCTTTCAAATCCCCTCCAATCCGTCCGTCCAAACACTCCTTGAATTTCTTCTTCTTCTTTTTCCAATAAAACATGAACAAAGTAAGAATAACCTGTTGGATGAATTAGATCTCACACACATTTTCATGTCGGCACGTGTCATGTGTACATGAATTTTACTAGGCCAAGACCTTATTTGAATTTTTGGTAAAGCAGGTAAGTAAGCCATTATTATTATATTTTCAATATTTGTTTAAAATAATAGTAAAACACATAAATTAAAATAATAGTAAAACATATAAATCAATGATCAAATGCATATATATGATGAGAGGTTTAGATGCATGAGTAATTATTACAATTTTACATTATAGAATCTTAATCTATTTGATATTTGATAGTTAAAACAAACAATGAGAAAAATATATTATAATCATTGCTCATTTTTTTTATTTACCGAGATAATTGGAAAAATAAATACTCTAAAAAATAACTCACCTTAAAAGTCATAATTAAAAATTGATTCTCTAAAACAAAAGTGAAAAAAAATAATAATAATAATAATAAAAGGGTGTAAAGCTTAATCCTAAGCCAGAGCAATGGGAAAGGATTTATATGCGCCCATGTACAAGCGCCTCACTTGCACTGCGTTGCCAATCTTCAAGCACTATATATATGCCATATGTGTCCATATCCACGATAACATAACTTAATAGCCTTATCTAAGACAGGAAGACTGTGTCACTACGCCCAAATTGCAATTTAGCTTTGCATCCAGGGGAGCGTATTAGGTGAGACCCCGGCCTCACTGAAAAGCCCACTTTGATAAATGTATCATGTATCCGGGCCGTTCATCCGTTTCTCCTAATCATTTTAAGGTCAGTATCCAAAAAATGAAGCAGTTACAATTATCAGGTGGACCATACCATTGGAAACAGTGGTGATTGAATGCCCTACCATTAAAAACATCTTATGGCGCACCTTAATGTTTAGTTAATGTTTATTTGCCATCCAATCTGTTGAGGATGAAGGAAAAACAAAACTAAAAATTATCTGCTTGATCCAGAACTTTTGTGGCCTATTAATGGTCAATTACCACTGTTTCCTTTAGTATGGTCCACTTGATGATTGGATCTACTTCATTTTTTGGATAATGCCCTAAAATGATCTGTAAAAGTTGATGGACGGCGTGGATACAGAATATATACATCAAGGTAGGCCATGCAGTAAAGGCCGCACCATCTTGGGTGAGTCCGGCGTCTCACCTAATCCGCTCCCTGCATCCCGACCCTCACGTATAATCCATTCAGTCTTCCGCACACGTGTGATGAGAGGATAAGATTCCCCCATATTACAGTGTTTGGTCCTGAGTGTTTCTGCAGTACCCGTACGTTTCAAGATCCTGCCAGTGGGCCACCATGATTTTTCTGAACCGTTGATTCGATCAGTCTCAATCTGGAAAGCTCGTACACCAAAATTGTCCAGATTAACAAAAACCAACCCTTCAATTTATGCCCACAAAATAAACCGTTCAGACGAAGGAAACACAGCAAGGGGCCGCATTTGAAAAAGATCCCATGGATAGGATCTTCCAACCTCGTGATATTTTGGTTCTTGGGTTATCCACAGTGGGACCCATTATATGAACGGCTTGGATCACTGAGCCACGGGTTCCACGTGTACAAACTGAGAACCTGAGCGTTCTGTAGAACAGCCACGGCCGCGCATTTCATGGTGCGCTGCATCTGTTGCCGGTGCTTTGTGGACATTGCAACGTGGATATTCCCCTACTCGATTCTTCGCGTGCAGCCTACGTAGGTGACTATGGCCATTATATCATCCACTAGAGAGATAAGATGGGACCCATATTGCTACATGGACAGATGATCCGTACCGTACCTATGGTGGGCCTTACCATATGGATGCATCATCCACGCATCAGCCCTTCGGCCTATACCATCCCAGATGGTTGACTACACATTTTAGGATCTCACGTCTGAATATTCCATTCACATATGAACCTGTGTTTCAATCTTTTCTATGTTTAGAGCTTCTTCAACCACTTCCAACAATGGAAATGCATTTTTTTTGTATGGTTCTCGCTTCCATCGGGTTTGATTTTTGTCGTGAAATATGTTGGAAAAGTGAAAAATAAAAATATAAAAAATTTCTTATAACCAGGCTGAATCACGTATCTATAAGTTGTCCTTAATGCGTGATTTGTCCACTAATCAATTGTTGATGGGTTGCGCGTGAATTGTTTTTCAGATAAGACAAGTCTTTTATCTAAATCTTACATGCGTCAATAGCAAAGGGTTTACTTAGAAACATTTTCAACATAATTGATTGTTATACATACTAGATTAGCGGTCATCTATCAATATTCTTAGAAGAAAAAGGTTTTTAGTGAGATTTGATTGTTTAGATGAGATTTGTTAAAATTAATTGGTTTTGAACCGTAATAGTCCAGTTTTTATAGGCACCAGAGTAGTAGACTAATGCTATGTGATCATCAATGGTTTAGAATGTTTGTAAAACATTTTTAATTGTTGATATTAAATTTAGGGCATTTTAGATTGTTAGATCAAACGATCTAACCATTGGATCATCAAAGTCTGTTCATTTTTAGACCCTTGTAGCTTTTAAGGATGCTAACTGTTCTTAAAATAGCTTACAATTTCAGATCCATAGATTCAACTGTTCTCTGTAGCCTATAAAACCTACGTGCATACCTTTTTACGTGAGCACCCGTGTGCACCTTTACACATGTGTAATGGGCACATAATATAAACAATCCACTTGATACGACATCCTTTGAAACTCTATATAAGCGCAATTTTCAGCTTGATCCAAAACTCCTGGGCCATAGTAAAGAGAAATGCAAATCAATGGAGGAAGCTATTTCCTTTTGCCATGGGCCACCAAAGTTTTGTATCGAGCTGAAAGTTGGGCTAGTGTAGTTTCAAGGGGTTCTGCATCATGTGGATTGTTCAAATTCTATGTCCATGGCATGTGTGTAAAGGTGCACACGGGTGCTCACCTAAAAAGATGCGCAGGTGAGCATTCCTATATATATCCACTCGACTTCCATTTTATTTTTGTTTCCTCCATTTTTCTTATTTAGAAAACTTTGATACACCGTACCAATGGTTGATACTCTGGCACTAGGAATTGTAAACGTGGAATGCAAATAATTCATTTTAAACTGTTCAAATTGTGGGCCACAATCTAAATGGATTATAAACCCAAATTTGCACTCATGGTAACCTTACTACTGATTGATGGAAATTTTAATGGACAGTTGATATATAAAATAGCCAACCATCCTAATTCAGCTAATAAATCTCTGTTACTCTGTTTACAACCGGTCCACATGGATCTCGCAATTGGGACAGTTTAAATTGAGTAAATGTGCACCACATGTATCTTATGGTGTGCCCATTCATATGATCCATCTGAACCATTGATGCCTTTCAAATTTGAATCTCAGTAAGAAATTTCTCATACTATCAATTTTGCATGCCATTAATTGCATGGCTGTGATTAATCAATAAACAATGAATTTGGGTCATGTGCAATCATACTGGGGGAACGGTCTTGCTTAATCAATTAGTCCAACCCCATTGCCAAGTTGAAGGATAAAATGTGGAACCCATATAGATAGGTAAATGGGTCAAGCTCAAGTTGGCTCAAAATTCAAAATAAATTAATAGAAGATAATTGCATATTATATATTCAACGTGTGCATGTTTGTATGTATCTACAAAATGAGGCCGAGCTGGCACCTTCAGCTCCATATTTCACCGTTAAACTCGAGTTTGGTCTGAATGAAATGGGTGGGTCAAGCCCGACCATCTGCGATTAAATGGATTCGGTCGGTTCTATATATCTTGGATTTGATGAACTTTAAGTGCATCAGATCCGGCCATAGGATAATGGATAGTGGATCAGGTTGCATTTCTTTCTAGTTATCAATGCAACCTTCATATCGTGAATTTTAGACCATTTTCCATACAGCGCATCCATAGCCTTGATCTGGGTTCTCCATCCAACCGAGCATGAACATGGATAGCTTACACCACTACAACCACCCAAATCACCCAATACTTAGGGAATTTATGCCACAAATTCCATTTTCAAGCCACCAATCAGACAGATTCTCCTACTAGTGAAAATATCAGTTAATAGGCGGGGTAGACAAATTTACAAATCCCATTTTGAGGTCAGAGAATGGGCAATGCATGCCTTGAAATACCCCTGATCGTGACATAGGTAGGACGGAAAGGCCTCTTAGACCGTTTAGATTTGGGCTGAAATGACTTTTACGTGACCCGAATCCCCCCACTTCCATTTCCATAAAAGAAGAATAAGTGGAGAAACAATTTAAAATAAATAAATAAAAAAGAATGAAAGAAAGAAAGATATTCCATCACGATTTCCATAAATATCATACAACTTTGTTTTCACAAATGCCTTTTTGCTGCTTTTTTTGTTGTTGTTTTCTTTCTATCTTTGCATACTTTTTTCCGTGAAAAGGTCCCCAAAGAATACATCCATGCAACCGAATCATCATCACCATCATTTAGGCCTTCTACCAACTTGTAGTCGGCTACATGAATCTTGTCCGGCCGTTCCACTCTATCAAAGGTGGGACTTTTCATTAGAACATAAATTATCTAGTCTTTCAAACCATACCCATTTACATACTTTTAAGCCTTTCCCTTTCCCTTGTCTTTTAGAGCCTTTGATTTATACTAGCTCCTTCTAACCGGCATAGTTCTCGATCTCTATTGCATGTGACCAAACTAAGTCTACTTTCCTTCCTTTTATTAGCCATGAGTACCACTCCTAAATTCTGTCCAATGCATTCATTTTTTATTCTATCCGTTCTTGTCTTATTACTCATCCATTTTAACATTCTCATTTCAACTACACTCACGTGTTGTTCTTTAACAGCTCGACACTGTTCATAAAGCATGGTTAGCCTCATAATTATCTTATCAAATTTTCCCTCTAATTTAAGTGGTAACGGTAAGAGAGAGCATTGCCATGCAAGGCAGTGACCCAGAAAGTTTTGAGATTCTACACATCTCAAGGTGCATGGCATTGAGCGTTTTATAAGACCTACAAAGAACTCAATCATCATCCTAGATGCCAAGTGAATTAGTGATAGATCTCATTCTGGGTGAATTCTCAACCCAGAAATTTCTTGAGAGATATTTAAATTTTGAGGTTTTTCTGGGGATAAAGTCGGGAAAATCTTGCCATATATACAAAAAGTAAAATTTTTTCTGGGGATAAAGTCGGGAAAATCTTGCCATACATGCAAAAAGTAAAATTTTTAAAATTAATAATATATTTAAATATCTATATAACAAATTCCTTAAGGCTTTTACTATTTTTGGAGTTAACATCATAATATTTTAAAATCTGCAAAAAAAAATTGAAAATTGCATGATAAATATCAGTTAGTGTATTTTTGGTGACACATTATCAGCAAAACCTGTGACACTAGCTAGATGAATGAAAAGAAATTAACGAAAGGAGGAATTGATAGAAGCACAGCCCGAGATATCCAACGCTTTACCGTTTCTAGTTTGGAATTACAGCCTACCATTTGGTAATCCAGAGCATTGGTCCGTTGACCCCAGAGAGGATGATTCATACCTAAAGATTCTCCTTGATAGGCCAATCCTAAACTTTGAAACTACAGCCTGTAAATAGCTGGTCGAGAAGGGAAATACAGCAACAATCTATATTCAACTGACAAAAAAAAAAAAGCCCTAAGATTGGAGACTAGGACCTTCCAATTTGGGGGAGTTTTGGGCATGGCACATCAACAGTAGGTCCATTATTTCATGATCCAGAAGGTTGTAGGCCACTGATTGTATGGCTACCACAGCCCGACACAATCAACAGTACCAATCCATGAGGAGCTCGGTGTAGAGTAATTCTATGATGCAAGTTGCACACTAGCATTTTTTCTAGTTAAAGCACCAATGACCTTTTTTTAAAAGTTAATTGGGAAAGCTAGCCTGACCACAATTTCCTTCATCTCGTGGCCTTGGCAAATTGCACATGTGGCCCAATGGATTAATGGTCCATGGTCTGGACCATTCATCACACAGGTCCCACCATAGACGGATCACTGTCAACAAATCACATGGATTGGATTATTCAGCCTGTCCAATTGGTGTGGACATTTCACAACGCAATGCTCAGTCATCATTTTTTTTCCTACCATCCAATTAAGATAAATCAGTAGATTTTTTCAATGATGACCGATTGATGGTGGGGCACATCTGATGTCCAATTTGACAGCAGTGCAAAAGAAAAAGGAGATTGGCGCACTGCACTCAGGCAAGGTTAATCTATGAAGTTCCTGGGCATGAGTATTCCAAAATGTGTTTTGATCTCCATCACTTTCAGTAACAAATTGATCTTCTAGTAACATTTTTTCCTTTTTTGATAAATAATTTTCTAATAACAAGGTTGATGGGCCAAAACAACTACTGCTCAAATAAAATCCTGTTCAGAAGTAAATATTATGTGGGGGGGGGGGGGGGGGGGGGGGGTTACTTTCGCAAAGACACACTCCTAACTCCCGACTGAAACCCTTGTGTGTACGCTGCATTCTTGAACATCATCTGCAATGAAGTGTGATGGCCATCAGTATGAAAAGAACATGAACAAAGAACATGAACAATAAGATTTAGCTAAAGAATGTACAATGCCATCGTGGTTCAGTTGTCACCACTAGAGGTTGTAAAACTCTCCGAGTTGACTCAGAATCCACCCAAGTCAACCAACTTTTGAGCAAAACTGTGTAAGAAAGTCGGAAGATTTAACCCCAAACAAAGGGACCTAGACTTGGCTACAACATGGCAACCCTCCCGAGTCAAAAGAAACTCATCATTGTCATCGTAGCCTGGTTCCAGCTATTTGGGATCAACTCCTCTCATGGTAGCTTGGCAAAAGTTTGATGACAAGCTGCCCACCTGACATCAACCCTCCTTTACCCAGGGCTAGGGACTGGCTGGTAGAATTGTGCTACCAGACAGTTCAACCAACAATAGTTGAAATACATTCAAATCAATGTTGCAACATGATTCGATAGTCCATGTCAATATGCCTTTAAATGGGGAAAAGAAACCGGGTCGTGCCAATTTTTTCCAATTGCAAACCCGAATCCATCGAGTCAAAACTTGCTGAATCTTGATTCAACAAGTTACACCAACTCAAAAGGATTCTGACGAGTCAGCTAAAATAAGGTATTTTATACTTCTAATTTAAAATCATACGTAATTTAGATGTAATCTTTATACAGTAAGAGTATTTTTCAAGTTTTAGACCTGACTCATAAAGTCAGGGCCTTTTAGATGAAGGGTTTAAGATCGAGGAAACTCTAGTAATGATCAACCATATGACAATTACTGCAATTTTGAATTAATCGATGATATGCAGAACACTTGGCATTGAAACAAAACATCATAAAGTTCTGTTGAGATTTGTAAAGATACTTTCGGTTTATCATAGTTGAAAAAGCTCCAAATACTTGGGGCATGTTTAGTTGCCACTTAAAAATGAGTTCAACTCATTTTAGCTGACATCTATTACATACTTGAGGGCATAGTTTAATACGATTTGTCGGTTATATTTAAATCCATACCAATATAATAAGAACAATAAAAGATCGCAAAGACTCTAATACATAAACCAAATTTAAATAAATTAGATGAACTCATTTTTATGTGGCACCCAAACAGGCCCTTAGATTTCTCGATTGAGATAATTATAGATTTTGGAATAATTGAAATACTTAGGTCTCACTCCCACCTTCTGAAAAATAATAATAATAACAATAATATACTTAGGTTTCTTGATCAAGATACTTCCAGTTCAGGACTTCGTCCACCATCAGTTTAGGGCTGAGCTAGGGCCGGGGCTTAGGGCTGGACCAGGGCCAACATCAGCCCAGCCCTGGCCCGGCCCATTGCCACCCATAGTTTGCAGGTTTCATTTTCAATTTCTCTAAAGAAGGGAAGAGGAAAAGTTAATAAGCTTATATACTTTCACCAAATCAACTGGCTGAAGTCAAAATTTTGCATTATGCCAAGTTGAGTCAAGAGTGAAGAGTCTCAAGTTTTACACCCTTGGTCAAAGACCTAACATTGCAGATAGAAATAGAAAAAAGAAGAGGAGTTTGTATATCAGTTCTCAGTTGGAAGTGCACCCAAATCTCATTTTGGTTGGATATGCCAGTGGAGCAATGTATTTTTCAACTTATTTTGGTTGGATGTGTCAGTGGAGCTATGTAGTTTTCAGGTTATCAGTTTTTGGTCTTTCCATCCCTGAAATAGTATTTTGTTTGCTTCAAGTAGTATGGTGATGGAAAAGCATTTTTACCTGCCCTTCCCTGAGGTACTTCAAATAACAATAATAAAATTTTAAAAAGAAAACCCCTAGTTTAATACTTACTGTCAGGTTCTCCAAATCCAAACTGAGATGTTTCCTGACACCATCCAACACATCAGGTCCAGGCTGTTCCCCATGCTTTCGAATCTGCTAGGATTGGCTTTTCAATAGGTAAAGTAACAAAGCAAATTAATGGATGAAATTGAGATAAACAGGAGGATGCAAAACAGTTCAGTTCACCTCTGACAGGACTACTTTTGATGTTTTATCAATGATTTCATCAACGAATTTCCTAACATCAGTAACAGCAGCCAAGGGATCTGAGACAATTTTTGGCTTCTCCATAGCTCGTTGTGCTTGACTGGGGGGATTCACAGTTTTTCCTATAAATGTAGAAGAAAGCATGACTGTGATACAAAAAGTATTTGGCAATTCAATAACCACACATGCATAAGGCACTGAAGACTGTCGTACAAACAGTATGGGATGGGAGAGATCATTGAAGCGCATAATATTCTTCTCAGTTATTCATTCTAAAAGATGTCAGATGGAGGCTGTATTCATCATATGACTGATTTATTTTCACAATGTCAAAGACCCAAACTCAAAAATTGAAATAAGTACATGAAATATATTTATCTTAACCAATGTTCGAGTTGTCGGTATCGCTATAAGTTTCGCTGGCCAGAGATAAAGATATAATATCGTTATTGCCGATAACTAGAAATGCAGAGAAAAATGCGAAAACATGGAGATAACGGTAAAAAAAAATTAATGAAACTTCAGGACATGCCTAAATACACATATTTGCATATTTAGAAATTAAAATTTGGTATAAAAAAAAAATGCATTAAATAATAAGTTTTCATTTAATGGGGCCCAAAAAAGGATACATTTCCAAAAGAAATTACTCTAATAATAATCAAAATAAATTTATCTAAGTTTCAAGTTGACCACACCATATGAAACAATGGTAATAATAATTTCCACCATTGAAATCTACATAGGGCCCAGTGATGTTTATTTGTCATCCAAACTGTTCATAAGATCACATGGACATGGATGAATAACTTTTGTGGCCCTCAAGAATTCTTCAATGGTAAACATTCAATTCACACAGTTTTATGTGGTGTGATCCACCTAAGCTTTGGATATGCTTCATTTTTTGGCTTGTGCCTTAAAATCATCTAATAAAATGGATGGACAGAGTGGATCAAATACGTAAATTACGATGGCCCACTGAATTTACTCAGTACGCAATCCACTTCCGTTCTGGCGCAGTCCGGAAGCGGATTGGCTGGTGTACCTCACACCAACTATTGACGTCAGCAAGTTCTGTGGGTCTGATCATGAGGTATGTGTTATATCCAAACTGTTTATCTATTTGAAGAGCTCGTCTTAAGGCTTTAGACGAAAAATAAGACAGATATAACTATCAAGTGGACCACACTGCAAAAACCAGTGGGGGATTGAACTTCTACCATTGAAACCCTTTTTGGGGTTACAAAAGTTTTGGATCAATATGAAAATTGTTTTTCCTCTTCATTCAGATATTTGTGTTCTTATGAACAACTTGGATGCAAAATAAACGTTATGGTGGGCCCTACAAATTGTTTAACGGTGAAAATCATTATCTCCACTGCTATCTATGGTGTGGTCCATATAATCTTTGGATATGATTCATTTTTTGGATAATGCTCTAAATTGAACTCTAAAAATAGATGAACGGTGTAGATATAATAAATACATCACTGTGGGGCCAATGTAACTTTGATCTCCTTTGAACCGTTCATACAACTCGGAGCTAGAGGAGCGTCAGTGCTCGTCTTCGCATGACACGTACCTACAGAAGCTATATAGCTGGTGTGAGGTACACCAGCCAATCCGCTTCCGATGGATCCCTAACTGTGGGACCCATTATG
Source organism: Magnolia kwangsiensis (assembly GCA_037074715.1). Taxonomy (NCBI): domain Eukaryota; kingdom Viridiplantae; phylum Streptophyta; class Magnoliopsida; order Magnoliales; family Magnoliaceae; genus Magnolia; species Magnolia kwangsiensis. Next base: position 21,063,035 of record CM073572.1, read on the forward strand.
AAGTATGTACCTTACATCTGCACCGTCTATCATATATGACGGCTTATTTTAGTGCGTGATCCAAAAAATGAACTAGATCCAAATCTTCAATGGACCACACCACAGGAAACTGTGTGAATTGAAGGCATATCATTAAAAACTTCTTGGTGGCCATAGAAATTTTGAATCAAGCTGATATTTATTTTAACTCTTCATCCATGCCTTTTTATATTTACGAAAAGGTTTGATGACAAATAAACATCACTGTGGGGCCTAAGAAGGTTTCAACGGTGAAAATCATTATTCTCATTTTTCTTGCAGTGTGGTCCATTGGAGCTGTGGATATGCTTTAATTTTGGGATTTACCCCTAAAATGAACTAGAAAAATGAATGGACGGCGTGGATAAATCACATACATTCACGGTAGGCCCAAAGAGTTTACTCAGTACGCTGAAGCGCACCATGCGCCCGGTCTGCTTCTGTAGTTCTGAAGCATAAAAGAAAAAAAAAAACAAAAACAAAACAAAAGAGGGGATTTTGTCTGCAAAGAGGGGTTTTTGACAAAGAGAGGCGATTTTCGACTGAGGGTTTCAAACAATCTCCCGAAATCCCTGATTTTTCGCTGAAATCATGCATTTGTGAGTCACACGAGACAAGAGCTATCGATTGTTGCCCAAGAGATTCTTTTCTTCCAAGTTACGATCAACCATCAACCAGGCATTACCGAAATCAAAGGTTTTTTTCCTTTTTTTTTTGCTTTTTACCTATTTTTGTCGGAAAAAATCCAAAATTATCATAGATATCGCCGATATTATCGACATTTCGTCGACAATGCGAACACTGATCTTAACTAAATGTATTGCAAGCAAGAATTTCCCAAAAATATTTTCTAATTGATGGAGCAATTTTTCTTCACAAGCTCCTCAGTATTTAGGAGCACATGGCTTTCTATTGTATATTGTATTATAGGGTAACATATTCAAAACCACTACCTAATCTAGCCCAGAAAATATAACCTGACAAGGAAAAGTCTAGAGAGTTTAGACAGACTCAATAAGATCCTTGACCACCTCTCTTTTGGAGACGATTTTTAATCTTTCACGGCATACAACACATTGTCATGTGAACTTCCCCTGGATGCAGGGATTGATCTGAAAAACTAATCAACCATTATCCCCTAGACTTTGACTATATAGCTGGCTCGCATTTCAATGCAAACAAGTTCAAATATGTCGTAAGTACTAAGGGGGACACCCTGAAAGAATTCAAGTCACAAATCGATTGGATTACACAAGACTGCGGTTATTTGGATGCAATTACTATAGTCAGATTTACATTAGAAGAACCTATCAAAACTAACAAGTACTGCTTGGAAGTATATATTGTTGTATTTCATCTCCGACCGATATGCATTGTGGTATTTCATCAAATGGTAGAGGAGAATTGGCAAATGTGTTGCGGGGGCATTTTCACACCAGGCTCGAGTGGGGTGGCCTGTGGGATGCTAGGGAACACTCAGGGTGGGTGACAAGCATAACCCATGGATTTGGGGGCCGTGTGAGGCGGGTAGCTCATGTAGGGTAGAACCCATGGATTTGGGGCCTGGGCAATGAGATAAAGGAATTAATTTGCCATGTTCTATCATTTTAAGCTTTTAGAGCAAGTAGTTAATTGTCCTGCATCAAATTGATATCAAAGTGGGAGGTCTCGTATTCGAGACTCCTCACTGAGGGTGATTAATGAGGAGGCATTTTCACACTAGGCTTGAGTGGGGTGGCCCCTGGGATGCAAGGGCACACTCGGGGTGGGTGGCCCGCATAACCCATGGATTTAGGGCCCCGTGTGAGGCAGGTGGCTCATGTAGGGTGGAATCCATGAATTTGAGGACCACGAGGAGGGTTCGGCCGAGGACCTAACCCATGGATTCGGGGCCTGGGCTATAAGATAAAGGAATTAATTCGTCATACATTATCAGTTCGAGGTTTTAGAGCAAGTGGTTAATTGTCCTGCATCAAAATGGCAATGTCCCAAGCTCGGTGGCAGATTTTTGTTCCAGTTTGGCATTCTAAAGCTTGGGATCCTGTCAGCAGAACTCTTTGGAATTGTTCTCAAAGCCTCCCCATGGAGCCTACGGTTAAAAAGGATTTGCGAATTTTTTTAAGGGAACACTAATTCATCGACCGTGATCACAAGGAAAATTTCAACAACTCTATAGATGGGACTCCAGTTCAATCATCTGGACATTCCCTCCTCTGTTTCATTAAAATTAGGGGATATTCTCTTCTACGGCAGAGCCCCTACTAAGCCATCTATTGGTTTGATCCCTCCTCTGACAAGTATCTTCAAGCTTAACTTAGACGGAAGTACACACACACACACACACACCTCCCTCCCGTGTGGAGAGAGAGAGAGAGAGAGAGAGAGAGAGAGAGAGAAGTGCTCCTCTACAAACCGTAGTGTAGGAGAACTATATGCACACCTAATCTAAATCGTAGCTTTGCAAGTTCTTAATATTGTCGTAAGGCTCACTTTGTGTTCAAATTGTCCGAAAGAGAGTTGAGATTCATACAAACTAGGGGGCGAGAGTGGGGTCGGGGAGGGAGAGATGGGAGTGTATTATATGCGTGTTACCCTTGTCGTGTGGGGCCCACCTTGATGAATATGTTATATACCCATGCCGCCCATCCATTTTTTCAGCTCATTTTAGGACGTTATACCAAAATTTAAACAGATCCAAATAAGTGGTGAATGACCATTAAAAACTTTTTGTAGGCTAAGTTTTGGATCAATCTGATCTTTATGTTTTCCCTTCATCCAGGTCTAATTAGATGACAAATAAACATTATGGATCTTCTTATGGTGGACCAAGGGAAGTTTTTAATGGTAGGTGTTCAATCACCTTTGTTTCTTCTGGTGTGGTCCACTTGAGATTTGGATATGCTTAATTTTTTAGACCAACTCTTAAAATGGGCTGGAAAAACGGATGGACGGCGTGGATATACAACACATCTTCATGATGGGTGATGCAGGACATGAAATTAACCATGGAGTGCAAGAAATCAAGTTTGTGATTATGTCAATATTAAACAGTCACAAAATTCCACATCTTACATACTATCAAACATTCAAGAAGGGGAATCTGTGGAGGTCCAAGCCTACACAACCATTAGGGCTGGAACAAATAAAATTATAAACCAAACAAGCCCAAAAGAGTGTAAGAATTACCTGTTCTTGCATACAATTGTTCCCGACTCAAGAGATTCACCAAGTTTCAATTTAGAGGAAAATTTAGGGTTTGAAAATTGGAAAATTTTGAGATTTGGGACTCTTTTGGGTTATGGATTTCGGATTATGAGGTTTTTTAGATGACGGTTAGGGATCCGTCAAGGTATTTGAGGGTACAAGGACTGATTTAACAATTCCATTGTACCACATGTTGATCATGTTTAAGAGTGAATATTAGGGTAGATCCAAGGGGATTTAAGTAGAGGAATAATGGGGGATCCTATAGGGAGATTTTAAGGTAAAAAAGGGAAAGAAATGGAGGGGAAAAGAGGATCTGGGATTGATGGGGACATCATGCACACGCCCCCTCTACGCACGTATTCAAGGAGGAGGCGGGCCCTACTTTCGATTTGGATCGACGACGACGACATCTTTGGAGGACCACATAATTTGGGGGCTGTGTTATGGAGCATTGGAGTGGACCTGATCATCACATAGATCCTACCATCGGATTTCATGACCGTGGCCCACTACTTTAGATGATTTAGAATTTTGAGTTTTGATTATTCTTATTACTAGAAACATCATGAACGGCTTTGATTGCTTAGATTAGTTATTTTAGTTTTGGTATTAGTGTGCGCACATGGCGCAATGGTAGTTTTGTCTTTTTTGGATTTAGGGTTTTCTTATAAATAAAGCAATCCCATGTATGGACTCTTATGATGTTATGAAGAAAAAAAATACTGCGTTTCTTCCTCTCTCTCACATTGAGTTGAAGGATCAAATTGGGTGCGAAGCCCTCCCTTCCTCGAAGGGTTAACTACCGTGGTGCGAAGCCACACCGTTCTAAATCATCACCATCTTCTTCTGCATCTCATCCATCATCCTCAACACCCTGTCCACCATTAGATTCACCAATTTTCGCATCAAAATCCTCTCCTACAGCGGTGCACAAGAAGGTTTTCAGATTTTGGCACATATACGAGGCTAAAACTTCAGCGGAGTACTACGCGCAAACCATGTGCCGGATCGAAGTGATTTTTGGTATGGAAACAACCCACCCCTAGCCAATCCTAGCCTAGGAGTCCTTTCCCGATTTCGTGGGCCCCATGCACGCCGAACAACAAGTTGGCCTAAATACACGTGTGACTGGACGTCCATATGCGTGTGGGGCCCACAAAATCGGGAAAAGACTCCTAAGCTAGGATCGGCCAGGGGTGGGTTGTTTCCATACCAAAAATAACTTCGATTCGGCAAATGGTTTGTGCATAGTACTCCGCCGAAGTTTCAGCCCTATAGATGCGTCAGAATCTAAAAACCTTCTTGTGTAGCGTTGTAGGAGAGAATTTTGATGCGAAAATTGGTGAATTTGATGGTGGACGGGGTGTTGAGGATGATGGATGACATGCGGAAGAAGATGGTGCTGATTTGGAATGGGTGTGGCTTCGCACCACAGTAGTTAACCCTTCGAGGAAGGGAGGGTTTCGCACCCAATTTGATCCTTCAATTCAATGTGAGGGAGAGGAAGAAACATAGGATTTTTTTTATTCATAATATCATAAGAGTCCATACATAGGATTGCTTTATTTATAAGAAAACCCTAAATCCAAAAAAGACAAAACTACCCTTGCGCCACATGCAAGCACTAATACCAAAACTAAAATAATTATTTAAACTAAAATAAATAAAATAATTAATCTAAGCAATTAAAGACGTTCATGATGTTTCTAATAATAAAAATAATCAGAACTCAAAATCCTAAATCATCTAAAGTAGTGGGCCACGATCATGAGATCCGATGGTAGGATTTATGTGATGATTGGGTCCACTCCAATGCTCCATAACGCAGCCCCCTAATTATCGGGTCCTCCAAAGATGTCACCATCAATCCAAATCGAAAGTGGGGCCCGCCTCCTCCTCGAATACGTGCGTAGAGGGGACATGTGCATGATGTCCCCATCATTGGGCCCCACGGTAAGGGTGTGGGGTAACCCGGGTAACAACTAATCCGCTCGTGAGAAAGATGGAGGTAGATTGCCTACCAAAGGGCTTTCCCAGGAACTTCTTGGGACCGGAAGCTAGGTGGGACCCACCGATGTTTGTGAGATATCCACCCCATCCATCCATTTTTTCCAGATCGTCTTGGATCTGGGGCCAAAAATGAGGCAGATCCAATACTCCACCGAAACCTCCCTGGGGTCCATTATGATGTTTATATGCCATCTATACAGTTCATAAGGTCATTCTTACTGAGATGAACTGAAAACACAAAAATATTAGAATGTACCACAATCGTTGTGGCTCCACAAATGCTTCGACAGTGGACATTCAATCCTCACAGTTCTCTCGTGTGGCCCACTTAGAGTTTTAGATCTGCCTCATGTTTGGAACCACGTCCTAACATGACATGGAAAAATGAATGGACGGGGTGGATATCTCACAAACATCACAGTGGGCCCCACCTAGCCTTCGTCACAGTGAAGTTCCTGCCAAAATCTTTGGTGGGGAATCCGCGTCCAAAAAAGATGGGAGCAAATTGCATGGTGTTCCACACACCACCGACTTCAGTGGTGTGTTGATGTCATTTGAGTTCTATGGGCCAATCATCATGTATGTGCTATATCCAAACTGCTCATCCATTTGGTGAGATTATTTTGGGGCATGATCCCAAAAATCGTGGTAGATACTAAGCTCAAGTGGACCATACCACAAAAAACAGTAGGGACAATGACGACCACCGTTGAAACCTTCCTAGGGCCCACCATGATGTTTATTTGCAATCCAACCTATTCAAAAGGTTACACGAACCTGGAAAGGGTAAAACAAATATCATCTTAATCCAAAAGTCCGGTGGCCCTAAGAAAATTTTAATGGTAGGTGTTCAATCCACACTACTTTCTGTGGTATGGTCCACTTGAGCTTTGGATTTTCCTCATTTTTTGGCTCATGCCCTATAATAATCTCACCAAATGAATCGACGGTTTGAAATTGAACATAGCATATACATTATGGTGGGGCCCACAGAATCGGGTGTGTGGCACACCATGCAATCCGCTTTTACAGAAAGATGAAAGAGAGTCAATGCATGCAAGAAGCAAATTGCGTGGTGTGCCACAACACCGACCACAGCGGTGTGTTGACGTCACAAAGTTCCGTGGACCCTACCAGGATTTATGTGTTATATCCACACCATCCATCCATTTTTTTAGATAATTTTATGGCATGGCCCAAAAATAAGGTAGATCCAAAGCTCAAGGTGACCATACTACAAAACATAGTGGGGATTGAACACCTACCATTGAAAACTTCTTGGTTCACACACTATGGGCAGCTTGATATTTGGATCAGATTGATTTGTGAATTTTTTACTTGATCTTGTTGACTTATATCAAATGGATAGGTTTGATGAAAGATATACAACATGGTACTAACATGCAAACCTATGGTTGTCATCTCATTCCCATAATATCCTAATGTGTGACCCATCAGAGTTGTGGATATTGCTGATTTTTTGTCTTGGATCCTAGACTAGAGGTTAAAACCTTGTGGACGGAATGGATCTTACATATACAACATTGTGGGCCCCAAAACAGTGGGGCTGCAAAATCCTTTGTCTCTCCCACTATTCTAATCCTCCACCGCAAGTTTTCCTTTTCGACAGGAAGTTGGAGAGAGAGAGAGAGAGAGAGAGAGAGAGAGAGAGTCGTGAAGTGAGATAGTCCTACAAGGGTCTTGCTCCAACTTTAAAACCCCATAAGCATGCGACAGAATAGATTAGGTGTGCATATAACTCCATATTCCGGTTTTCCTAGTGGCCAGCAGCACGTCTGTACGCTTGTCTCAACTATTCACTCATAGGCAACCTCCGCACCTGTTGTAGCACCCTGGTATTGCACATCTCTTCCGTGCACGAGTGTGCATCGTTCAGAGCCCCGAAGCAAGTCTCAGACTATCTGTGAGCAGTACACACCCAGGTGACCCAAACCTCGACACCTCGAAACTCATGCCATATCAACCGGCACATTGACCCAATCACGAAGGTACCATCCATTCACCCATGTGGCTCTCCATTTGTGAGATACTTTGCGAAGAACTCGAGAACGAAAGTGTGCGAATAACCACACACATACACACATCATATGGGCTTGGGCCCATAACCTATGGGGCATTCTTAAAAAAAAAAAAAAAACATTTCATGGCTTTGAGGAATGAGTTGGCATTCTCCACCCACTTAACCCAAACATCACCATGATATCATGGTCCACTCACACCACATGCAAATTCTCCATGTGACACCTCACCTAGAGTTCTCACTCCTTGTGAAACATCACCCTCTCATGCATGAGCCATAGCCATGCAATGTCAACATACCCCACTAACTAACCAACCTAAGTAAACTAACCCCTATCCCCTAACCAAGGGTTAACTCTCTACAAAAAAGGGGCTTAACCATGGCAGTTAGCCATTTCTATTAATAAAATTCCAAAAGAGGTGAGAGAGAGAAGAGAGAGAGAGGAGGTGGGCCACCATTGGGGAGGAAGATCAAAGCCATCTATCATTAGGGCAAGTTTGATCTATCCCTAGTCTTACTTCCCTTCTTTACTTTATGCATACTAAAGTGGGCCCCACCATGAGATCATGTTGGTTTTTTTGTGGCCTCAAACCACATCTAAGTGGGCCACCCCTTTGAGAAAGTATGTGAATCAAATCCACCATTAAATTCCCATGGAGGCCCACTTCAGTGTATATGTTTTTACTTGATTCTCTTTTCTGTGGTGGTACTTGTGGGCCCCACTTCCATATTTTTTTTTGCTTTAAATGGGCCAAACTTCAAGCCTAAATTGACCCCAAAAAATGACTCAGACCCAAGGTACAAGTGGGCCCAAGACTGACATACCCTAAGGTTAAGCCTCTCAAACTCCACCAAAGGTTTTGATGATGCTTCCAGCACCATGGATCTTCCAGTTGTCTTCATGCAAGAAAAACATGTTCAAAATTCATTGGAAGATGAGGTAGAAAATTCCCCCTCCTCTTGAGCACGCCAGGATACCTCCAGAAAGAGAAAGGCTTCACTTCCAAGAGACTATTGATCACAAAAAGGTATTCACTCTAGATGGCATTCCTCCTACTAAGTAGCAAGACGGGATGATGGACATCTATTCTTAGTGTGCTACAGAAATGCACACCCCAAATGCTACTATTGCAAGAACAATCCAGAAGTGCGTTGACAAACTCAGTGGTCGACTCAAAGAATGATGGACTAGCTTGGGAGAATCGACAATTACAAGTGCTCCAATTGCCAACTTTCAAAAAATTCATTGGCTCCATATATGAAGAATTTGTCGAAACACTTTATTCATATCAAGAAATTGCCAAAGAAGAGTTCCTCCACATGAAAGTTTGCTCATTCAAGAAAAAAGATCTTGAAAAGCATTATGGAAACATGTTAAAACGGTTCTACAGCATTAATGGCATCGATGATGTAAATGTCAAGCAAATCTATCTCACCTCTCTCCGTGACCCTTTAGAAGATGAAACTCAAAAGCTTATCTCTCTCAAAGGTCTCCAATTATCACAAGTCTCCATAGGCTTAATCCACCAGTTAAGCCTCTCAGTTGTTGAAAAACTACGTAACCAACACAAGTTTATTAAGCATGTCGAACAGCTAGGAAAATCTCTTGGAATAGACTGCACAAAGCCATAACTCGATATCATGTGCAAAGATCGAAAAAGTTGCACCTATCCTCTTAAGAAAAAGCATCATTTCAGCACCCTCTCCCATATACAGTCCCGAAGTCGGTCTTCAAAGAAATAAAAGTGGAAATTTCTGAGAAAGAGAAAATTTAGGAACAAAACCACATATTGTTGCTACCTGTGTGGACAAAATGGCCATTTTGCTAAGCAATGTCCAAAACGGCATCGCAAGAAGAATGTTTCTCTACTCCAACAAGCATCATCCTTGGGCAAACTTCAATGGCATTAAATCTGTATTTTTCACTCCATGATGAATATCATCTTGATTCAGTCCTTGCTATCCATTACACAGATAGAGAAGATGACTCAGATGAATATTCAGATGAGCAATCTGAAATTTTGGAATCTAGAGAGGAAGCAATGATTTTGGTACATACATGCTCTATCAAGTCTACATTTATCCTACGAAATATGGATCAATTAGAGATCTTGGAACAAGAAATTCTCAACCATTTTGAAGGGTGTCAGTACTGACCACTGCATTGGACAACAATCCTAGTTTGAATTGCATTAATTGGATAAGAGGGTTATGATGCATGACATGAAATTCAAATATGATGTGCAAGATTTCAGGCTTAGATCATACTAATTCAGAAACATTAACATAAAAATTTCACATCCCACACAAAAGTCCAAACATTTAATTAAGGAGAATCTATGCGGGTCCTAGCCTACACATGATAGGGCTGGATCAATAAAATTTATAAACCAAACGATGCTCAAAGATAAGAAATAATCATCCACACATGCATGGTAATCAGCCCCTAATCCAAGGAATTTACCAATTTCAATTCAGGGAATCCTAGGGTGAGAATAGGGATAGAATTTGGAGATTTAGGACCATCTAGGGTTAGGGTTTATGAAAAACAAATATGAGAAAGTAAAGGAGAGGGAACCCTGAACCAAAAGACAGTTGTCACGTGCGGACCACGAGTGCGACCTGATGCATGTGCGCTGGTGATCGGCTGCACGTGTGTGGGGCCCACGTACCCAAAAATCGTCTCATTGGGGTTAGTCAGCCAGGCTTGGGCTTCAAAACCTCCAAATTTCACGTCGATCCGAGCTATGGCCTGGGCGTGGTGCTTCGTCGAAGTTTCAGCCCTCCTGCAGGGCAAATTCTGCAAATCTGTTGAAGAGAAAGAATTTGATACAATAAGGGACAGATTTGTAGCGCAGATGATTATGGGAGATGAAAAGGGTGGATGGTATAAGACGGGTAATAGAGACGACAATGGATGGAGATGAATCAGGATATATGTGGCTTCGCACCATGGTAGTTAACCCTTCAAAGAAGGGAGGGCTTCGCACCCAATTAGGCTTTACAACTCAGAGAGTAGGAAAATGCAAAATTTTTATTAATCTTCAATGAATCAGAAGAACTACAAGGGGTGCCTATTTATAGGAAAACCTTATACCCCAAAACTCGCGCCATGTACGCAACCCATTACTTAGCGATGAAGTAAACTAAAATAAAAATCAAACAAAGAAATCTAAAGGATTCATGATGTTCTAAATAATAACAATAAGTAAAACCTAAAATATGAAATCAATCCGACTAGTGGGCTACAATCATGAGATCTCATGGTGGATTTTTCTTAATTGTCAGGCCCACTCTTTTGAATCAAAACTTCGTCTCCTAACTAGGAGGCCCTCCCTGGACATCGTCATCAATCCAGATCGATGATGGGGTCCTTCTGGCGTACGTGCGTAGGAGGCGGTGTGCGTGTGCATGTGCGCGTGATGTCCTCATCAGGTTAGACCCAATTGACTTCAAATATGGTACATACATACTCTATCAAGTCTACATTCATTGTACAAAATCCATGATCAATTGAAGATCTGTGGACCCATAAATTCTCAACCGTTTGGAAGGGTGTCAGTGCTGATCACTGCATAGGACAGCAAACATAGTACAAATTGCATAATTCGGATGGAGTTAGACAGATCGTATTGACCCCAAATTTGGTGCGCACATGCTCCATCAAGTCTACATTCATCCTACAAATTTTTAGATCAATTGGAGATCTATGGACCTATAAATTTTCCGTCGTTTGGAATGGTGTCAGTGCTAACCACCACACTATACAGCAAACCTAGTCTGAATTGCATAATCGGATGAAGAGGTTAGACAAATAGGATTGACACCAAATTTGGTACATACATGCTCTATCAAGTCTACATTCATCCAACAAATTTTTGGATTAATTGGCAATATATGGACCCAAAAATTCTCAACCGATTTGAATGGTGTCAATGCTGACCACTGCACTAGACAGCAAACGTGGTACGAATTGCATTAATCAGATGAAGGAGAGACAGATTGGATTGACCCCAAATTTGGTACATACATGTTCTATCAAGTCTACATTCATCCTACAAAAATTGGGATCAATTAGATATCTGTGGACCCACAAATTCTCAGCTGTTTTGAAGGGTGTCAGTGCTGACCACTACACTAGATAGCAAACCTGGTCCGAATTGCATTAATTAGATGACGGGGTTAGACATATCGGATTGACCCCAAATTTGGTACATACATGCTCTATCAAGTCTACATTCATCCTTCAAAATTTAGGATCAATTGGAGATCTGTAGATCCACAAATTCTCAGTCGTGTTAAAGGGTATCGATGTTGACCACTACATTAGACAACAAACTTTGTCCGAATTGCATTAATCAGATGAAGGCATCGGACAGATCGGATTGACCCCAAGTTTGATACATGCTCTACCAAGCTTACATTCATCCTAGAAATTTAGGATCAATTGGAGATATGTGGACCCACAAATTTTCAACCATTTTGAAGGGTGTCAGTGCTGACCACTGCACTATACAATAAACTTTGTATGAATTGCATTAATCGGATGAAAGGGTTAAACAGATCGGATTGGCCCCAAATTTGGTACATACATGCTCTATCAAGTCTACATTCATACTACAAAATTTTCGATCAATTGGAGATCTGTGGATCGACAAATTTTTAGCCGTTTTGAAGGGTGACAGTACTAACCAATACACTAGACAGCAAACCTGGTCCGAATTGCATTAGTCAGATGAAGGGGTTAGACAGATCGGATTGACCCCAAATTCGGTACATACATGCTCTATCAAGTTTACATTCATCTTACAAAAATTGGGATCAATTAGAAATCTATGGACCCACAAATTCTCATCCATTTGGAAGGGTATCAGTGTTGACCACTACGTTGGACAGCAAACTTGGTACGAATTACATTAATCGGTTAGACAAATCGGATTGACCCCAAATTTAGTATTTACATGTTCTATAATGTCTACATTTATCCTATAAAATTTAGGATCAATTAGATATCTGTGGACCAACAAATTCTCAGTCGTTTTAAAGGGAAACAATATTGTCCACTGCATTAGACAGCAAACCTGGTCTGAATTGCATTAATCGGATGAAGGGGTTAAATGTCAAGTCTACATTCATCCTATAAAATTTAGGATTAATTAAAGATCTATGGACACCTATAAATTTTCAACCGTTTTGAAGGGTGTAAGTGTTGACCACTGCAATGAACAGCAAACCTGGTCTGCATTGCATTAATCAGATGAAAGGGTAAGACAGATTGGATTAACACCAAATTTGGTACACATATGCTTTATCAAGTCTACATTTATCTTACAAAATTTAGGATCAATAGGAGATCTGTGAACCCACAAATTCTTAACCATTTGGAAGGGTATCAATGTTGACCACTACGTTGCACAACAGACTTGGTCTGAAATGCATTAATCGTATGAAGGGGTCAGACAAATCGGATTGACCTCAAATTTGGTACATACATGCTCTATCAAGTTTACATTCATCTTACAAAATTTAAGATTAATTGGAGATATGTGAACCCACCAATTCTCAGTCATTTGGAAGGGTATCAATGTTGACCACTGCACTCGACAGCAAACCTGGTCCGAATTACATTAATCGGATTAAGGGGTTAGACAGATCAGATTGACCCTAAATTTAGTACATACATGCTCTATCAAGTCTACATTCATCCTACAAAATTAGAGATCAATTGGAGATTTTTGGACCCACCAATTCTCAACAGTTTGAAAGGATGTCAATGTTAACCACTACATTAGACAGCAAACTGTCTAAATTGCATTAATCAGATGAAGAGGCTAGACTAATCAAATTGACCCCAAATTTGGTAATTACATGCTTTATCATGTTTACATTCATCTTACAAAATGTGGAATCAATTGGAGATTTGCAGACCCACCAATTCTCAGCCATTTGGAAGTGTGTCAATGTTGACCACTGCACTGGACAGCAAACCTGGTTTGAATTGCGTCAATTGGACGAAGGGTTAAACAGATCGGATCGACCTCAAATTTAGTACACACATCCTCTATCAAGTCTACATTCATCCTACAAAATTTGGAATCAATTAGAGATCTGTGAACCCACTAATTCTCAACCATTTTGAAGGATGTCAGTGTTGACCACTGCGCTAGATAGCAAACTTAGTTCGAATTGCATTAGTCAAACAAAGGGGATAGACAAATTGGACTAACCCCAAATTTGGTACATGCATGCTCTATGAAGTGTACATTCATCATACAAAATTTGGGATCAATTGAAGATCTAGGGATCCACAAATTCTAAGCCGTTTGGAAGGGTGTCAGTGTTGACCACTGCACTAAACAGCAAACCTAGTTCACATTGCATTAATCGGATGAAGGGGTTAAACAGATCAGATTAACCTCAAATTTGGTATATATATATGCCCTATCAAGTCTACTATCATCACTTAAAATTTGTGACCAATTAGATATTTGTGGACCCTACAACTCTAGGCCGTTCAAAAGAGTGTCAGTGCTAACCACTTTTTCAGTCCACATGATTTTTCTGATTTTTGAAGGTTCAATTTGGGCCAAATTCTAAGCTACCTTTGGGGGCCATTTTTTTCTCAATGTAGACCCCTATATGGGCCTCAATCAGGTCCAATTGTGTCTCAAAGTGGGCCCTAGAAAGGGTACACCCTTGGGCCTTTATTTCCAAAATTTTCAGGTTCCATTAGAACTTTAGGGTATATCATAGTCTTGGGCCCACTTGGACCTTGGGTCTAAGTCATTTTTGGGGCCCATTTGGGCCTAAAGTTTGGTCCATTTGAGGCCTAAAAATATGTGAAAGTGGGGCCCACAAACACGATCACAGAAAAAGAGAATCAAGTAAAAACATGTACATTGAAGTAGGCCTCCATGGGAATTCAATGGTGGATTTCATTCACATACTTCCTCAAAGGGGTGGCCCACTTAAACGTGGCTTGGGGCCACCTAAACACCATCATGATCTCATGGTGGGGCCCACTTTAATATACATAAAGCAAAGACGGAAAGTAATACAAGAAATAGATCAAATCCACCTTAAGGACAGATGGCTTTGATCTTCCTCTCCAATGATGGTCCATCTCCTCTCTCTCTCTCTCTCTCTCTCTCTCTCTCTCTATCTATCTCTCTCTCACTCTTCTCTTTTTCTCTCCTTTTCTCCCTCCTTTGTTAGAATTTTCTTACTAGAAATGGCTAGCCTCCTTTGTTGGAATTTTCTTACTAGAAATGGCTAGCCACCATGGTTAGCCCCCTCCTTCATTGGAATTTTCTTACTAGAAATGGCGAACCACCATGGTTAGCCCCCTCTTGTGTATTTGTAGAGAGTTAACCCTTGGTTAGGGAAAATGGGTTAGTTTACTTAGGTTAATTAGTTAGTGGTAGGGCTGAAAGTCGGGCAGGCTGGGTTGGATTGGAGCTCAACCCTAGCCCAACCCAAGCTTCTTGTACCTCAACCCTAACCCAACCCAACCTCGGGTTGGGAATTCTCAACCCAAGCCCAACCTAAGCGGGCTCGATTGGGTTGGTCAGGTTGGTCGGGTGCATACAGGATAATATTTTCATTATTACATTAGTCTATTGTATTTCAATACACGTCTTATTTTTTGTATCTATAGTTTTATTAATTATATATATAGTTATTTATAGTAAAGAACTTCATTTTTTTTCTAAATAGACAACCTAAAATATAGGACGACTATTTCTTTAAAAGTCATGTTGTGTAGCACGCAATCTATTTGGGAGAGAAAAATCCGGCATATCTTATTAGCTTTGAGTCATCGAAAATGATGTGGACCAACGAAACCTAACAACACTGGAATTTCCTATGCCTTCAACACAAACTATCCACACTCAATTATAATTTATTAGTAACTTATATATTGATAAGGTTCGGGTTGGGTCGAGCAACCCAAGCCCGACCCAAATTTTATCGGGTTGGTGTTTGTATAGCCCAAGCCCAAGATCAGACTCGATACATCCTGCCCAAGCCCAATCCAATTTCGGATCAGTCAGGTTGAACCCGCCCAACTTTCAGCCCTAGTTAGTGGGGTATGTTGACCTTGCATGGCTATGGCACATGCATGGGAGGATGATGTGTCACAAGGAGAGAGAACTCTAGGCGAGGTGTCCCATGGAGAATGTGCATGTGGTGTGTGTGGGGTGAGGGTCATGTGCATGTGATGCGTGTGGTGAGCGGACCATCGCATCATGGTGATGTATGGGTTAAGTGGGTGGAGAATGTTGACACATTCGACTAATAGGCCTTCTAGAATGTCCCATTGGCTATGGGCCCAAGCTCATATGAGGGGTGTGTGTGTGTGTGTGCGAGGTTCTTCACGCACTCGCATTCTCTGGTTCTTTGCAATGTATTTCACAAACAGAGCGCCGCACGAACGAACGGATGGTACCTCCGCGATCAGGGCGACGTGCCAATCGATATGCGCGAGTTTTGAGGTTCGGGTCACCAAGGTGCGTACTACGTATGAACAGTTCGAGTCATGCTCCGGGGCTCCGGACAATGCACACTCATGTATGGAAATGATGTGGGGTACTAGGGTACTACAACAGATGTGGAGGTTGCCTATGAGCGTATAACCGAGAAAGGCATACAAACGCATTGTCGGCCACTTGAAAAACTAGGGTATTACATTCTATGAGGTCGACTCATGGGAGCTTCTCATGAGGTCAAGCTCTATAGGCCCCACCATGATCTGTCTAACATCCACACCATCAATTAGATGCACCCTTACATGGTGGGCCATGGGCCTAAAAATCAGGCCAATCCGTGAATTTGTTAGGTCACACCATAGACAACAGTTGAAAGTGGATGCCCACCCATTGAAACCTTCCTAATTGTTTATAGCGCCCACTGAGATGTGGTTCAAACATCCAACCCATCCATTGTATGTGTCCCACTTGCATGAGGGGTCAAACCAAATTTCAAGCCAATCCAGAAACTCAGGTGGGCCCCCACCAAGTGCTTTTAGATGTTTTAGGCATGATTTCACATGGTTTCATATGGTGTGGCCCACCTAAGTTCCAAATATGGCTGATTTTTGGGACATCCCATAGACTAGAGGCAACCAACCAAATGCACAGTGTGGATGTCAGGCACACATCACGGTGGGGCCCGTAGATCTTGACTTCATAGGTAGCTCCCATGAAGTCAATCTCATGGTACCTTTTCCCTATGTATATATGTATCTATGTATGCACATACATATGTATATGTATTTATACATATTAATGATAACATCCCCACCATCCCAAAGCTTTTAAATGACACATGGGAGGGCATGTCCTCGATTTGAACCATTCATTCATTCATACAATCTGGAGGAAGCCATGGTACAAAAATCATGTGATCAAATGATCCAAAACATCCTATCAATAGCATGAGAAATGGACACTCGAGAGTGAGGAGAGAAATAAAATAGGTCCAACTATAGTTGTCAAAATCCTACGTTTACGATTTATGATTTAAGTCGAATCTTGAGCAAAACGATTTGAATCCTTTCTAATTTGAATCCTACAATTTAAGATACAATTATACTGGTTCTCTTTTATTTTAAGCTTCACTTGGCTTTCATTTTATGTTTTTAAATTAGTGGGAGCTTTAAGAATTGTTTAGAAAAGGTAAAAAAATTATTTTGTTTTTTGTATGAGATTGATATATATTCTCTTCCATGCTAAATCATGGAGTTTTTTTCTGATTTCTTACTTCTTACTTGGTCAAAACACCAGATTGATCTATGACTTGTCTGGGAATGTTTTCATGGATGGTTACGATCATGTAGACCTATATGTGTTGTGAACAATGGTTAGAAATCAAAATATATTTTTTCATCGGTCTACAAAATCAAATGTAGCCTTCCAACTTTTCCAATGTGATTCTAAAATCAAAGATAAGTAAAAAACATTAATTATTAAATGATCCTTGTGCGATTTTAAGGGAAATTTCTTCAAAGATTTTTTTTTTTTTTTTAAAAGATAAGAATCCTCTAAACACCATCATGATATGGTATTACTTCGTGCGTATTGATGGCAAAAGGATGATTGATCAGTTCTTTTTTTTTTTCCTGATATATTTATACTTTTCAGATTTTTTTTTCCAATTTTTAGGAAAATCATTAAAAAAAAAAAAAAAAAAATCTTACAATCAAAGATTCGATACAATTCAACCCCTACTACGATTTGCGATACAATAATGATTTTGACAACATTGGATCCGACCATCATTTTGAAACATCCATTCAATAAACATCACTCTACATTGTTTATGATTCCAAAGTAGTGCTTGATTTAATAATGCTGACCATGTGATCTATGGCCCATAAATAATGGACAGTTGTAACAAATTGGCCCCATTCAAAGGGTTACGATCATCAATCGGCGTTATTCTTGCACCATGAGTTGCTCCTAATAGTACTATTGAATGAACCATCCTGCTTGATGATTGGGCATCCCACGCGGCATTTAGAAGCTTTGGGGACTCTACTAACATCCCCATACCGATGGGGACGTTAACGCCCACACGCCCACACGTGCCTTAGCAGAATAATTTTCTCTGCTTTCTTTTCCTGGGCCAGAATGCTGAGGTAGCTTCTGCTTCTGTGAAAGTGCTATCAACAAAAGCACTTAACCGGGAACTACTTAAAACACAACTCAATCATTTAATTGCATTCTAGATGCAGCAATATAGAAATCATCAAATCGTGAAAAAGGCGCCTAACAGATGAGGAATAAAGCTCTGCCATTAGAGTTGATGATGCCATTGACATTTGAAACAAGCAAATCTGGAATGTGCCAAATCAAATCTTCAATTTTTTAATGGTTTTACCTGGAAGGCCTGCTGACTTATTCTTTACAGGCATGTGGCTTTCAGTAGGAAGTTGAACAGGAATTGCCTTTTCTGATGGATCTGGTAGAACAGGTGCCTCAGATGGAACAAGAGCAGCAAGATCAGGTGGTTGATCCTTCCCTACCACAGGTGTAGCCTACTACAAAGTATTGCCATCATTATTCACATTATTGCAGAAAGACATTAACCTAAAATTGCTTGTTTACAAGATAAATAAATCACCTCCAAGTCTACATATGATGGCTGTCTTCCAATTGAAATAAGAAACTTGTCAAGATCACGGGCATTTAGAGCTGACAAACATGTATCGTATGGCATGAATAAGTAACATTCTTAATAGAGGAGAAAAGATGGATGTTTTAAATTCAAGGTATTATTAGGTTCTTATGGATCAGATGGGTATAGTGCCCTGATGCACCCATCCATACAATGAGGCCTATGGTTCAATGATCCGGACCATATATATGATGGGCCTGGTTGTGGATGGGGGATGCTGAAAATATCTCCCAGATTGAAAGATACCAAACTATGGTCAGTGGCTTATAAATAGAGAGTTTAGTAAATGAATATTCATCAAGAATTCAGAGAAGGGCCAAACATAGGATGGCCAGGAACTTCCAATCTAGTGGAACTTTTGGGCATCACTGTAGATTCAATCAGCTCACTGAACTGAATCGTTGAACCATGTGCACTACCTGTATGGAATCAGTGCATCAGGAAGGATCCTTCACGTCTTGGTGCATTAATTTATCATCATTCAAGCAGTTTGCTAGCTCAGAGGATAACTAGGCAACATGCCCAGGAACATGGTTTTAACAGACAATGATTATGAAAATAGTCAAAATGGTCAAAAATCAACAGAAGCTCATGTGCATTTAGAGGTCTACATTGTCAAACCATTCAAAAAAAAAAAAATAATGTCAAACAATTCACATTGAGGATGCATCTAACATGAATACACGTTGCAATACCGGAGTTCAAAACTCTGATAAGAACAAGCAGGAAAGCTTTTCAACAAGAAGTACCTTTAAAGTTCAAACAATTATAAATAATTGGATATACTTGACAATTCTGGTTTCTTCTGTTTCCTGCTTGACACTGCTGGATTGTCAACAGAGCAAGCAAAGTTATAAAGGTGACTCAGGACTGTTCCATAGTTTTCCCTCCAAGCCTTAATAATAGGATTAGTGGGTTGAACTTGAAGTAGATTTTAGAACTCTGTAAATCATAAATCATGAGATATAACCTGGTGGTTTTCAATTCTTTGCTTCAACGGAGAGACCATTCAGCCTCCCACTGTCCCTTCTCCACTTAATAGTTAATATCTACAAGGCTCTGTTCATCCACCTACCATAGTTTCTCTTCAACTAATTCATGCTTCTAGAGCAGCAGTTTAAAAACAGTAACCTGTTTTCCCCTGCAATAATGTATCTATTCAAGAATTGGTTGCTAAGGAACTCACCCATGAGGATTGTCCCTTCTGCCCATCCACATGGTGATCCAGAACATTCATCCAGTAGATCCCACTGCGGATGGCTACATGGGTTAATTTGCAAATGATCTTATATTTGTAGATATTATAATGGTCCCATCACACTATAAGCACAAGCACTCATCCAGCTTGTCACAGGATACATCCACACATGAAGAAATGCACGATCACTCATTAAAAATAATAATAATAATAATAATAATTAAATTAAAATTAAAATTAAAATTAAAAATTAAAAATTAAAAAAGAAGGAAAGAAAGAAAATCCAATAAACATTTTTTTAGGGTGAAAATCCAACAAATAAACAAAGGCAAAACAAAAGAAAATCCATATTAAGAGAAATTTCTCACTTACAAATGGTCGTGTCATTTGAGAGTGGGTGGAAAAAGCAGCATTCTTGAGCTTCGAATCCTTGATCCAACAATAGTGAAACAGCTCTTCACAAAACAAAGATATAAAACTTCATAAAAATTAATTATCAATATACTAAACAAAAACGTAATGCATTGAGAATCAATAAATACACCATATCGCAGACTGCCTGATTTAATCTAAGTTACGGTGTAATGGAAACATCTTTTTTTTCTGAAAGGTGTAATGGAAGCATCTCTCTAACAATCTAATGACTTAAGACTACAATACAAAATTATGAAGTTATTCTAACCAAAATCATCAGCCACTTCAACAAATGATGCCTGTCACTACCACTTATTCAGTTGCAACAAAAGCACCTCATAGAAGCAAGGTAAGTTTTGGAAGTTTGAAGAGTGGAATACGAGAAAGAAAAATTTGTCTTTTTTTTTTTCTATTATGTTGTTCACGAATGACAGTTTTGATTGATGGGATGAGGGAGGAGGTAAACGCAAAGCTAGAGCTATGGTGGATGCTTTAGAATCTAAAGATCATAAAATTTGTCGGACTAGAACAGAGCATATGGAACGCAATTTTAGCAGCAATAGGGGTGGAAAGTAGGAATAAGTCAAGATTGTCGACCAACAAGTAGCCCAAAATTACCATTTTTTATATCTTCGATCAATAATTCAGTAGAGCAAAGAGATTAAGGATGTTGCTCATTGAATTAGAGCTGGGTGGATGAAGTGGAGATGGACCTCTAGAGTTTTATCTGATCGACACACACCAATGACACTAAAGGGGAAATTTTATAGGATAGCTATGAGATTAGCAATGCTTTATGGGACAGAGGGTAGGGCAGTCAAGAGACAACATATTCACAGGATGATCGTAGCTGTAATGAGGATGTTGAGATGGATGAGTGGAAAGATTAAGAAGGATAGCAGTTGCATGAACCTTCTACCCACGTGCCGCTCCCATTTCAAATCACGCTTCAAACTCTTAATCCTGCTCCCACTTCCCTACTTGCTTGTACTTGCCAACATTTTGAAAGATATGCTTCCCTGCTCCCGCACCTGAATCTTTTCACACTTCATGATGAGGGAACTTGAGTAGCAGTGTAGCACCAATATGTAATAAGATGAGGGAAAGTAAATGTAGATGGTTTGGCCATGTGCCATGGCCACGTGCAGCGGACACCAAGAACCGCACCGATTAAGAGTGAGTTGGTTCAAGTTTTACACCTAAGAGGGCAAGGGGAAGGCCCAAAAGGACATGGTGACATATGGTTTAACTGAGGATTTGGTCCTTGATAGGGTGGAATGGCAGTATAGGATTCGTTTAGCTAACCCCAATTAGTTGGGATAAGGTTTAGATGATGATGATGATGATTTTTTTTTTATGCGGATGGATAAATTGTCACATTTTATGTAAACAGCACACCACGTAAGATAAAGATCAAAGGCAGACCGCAACATTAGAGGTTAAACACATACCGTGCAGATTCGTTAATTAAGGCAAATGGAGTGACACATCCCAATGGCACCTTGCAAAACAATGTTGCAATGCAGTTAAGTGAGACCAATTACATCATTACTCAGGGAAAATAAATGCCACTGTCAAGATACCCAACCAAATACTCCTATACAGGTGATAACAAAACCATCGTTGCAGAAATAAACTTGGAAAGGATAAAATATATTAAGGCTGCACTCGACTCAGGCCATGAGAGAAATAATTCATTAGTTTTAGGATTTTTACTCTCAGTTGAATTTCCAAAAGTCATGAGAGGATATTTGTGTGGATACAAAAAAGCACTTTTATCCAATAAAAAGAGCCCCATTTTCTACTTTTGAAAATTCTACTAAAAATGGAAATTCCAAAATCACAAATTGTTTTTCACCTCTCTTGAATGGCCACAAGCCAAACGCATCATTAAGAGGTAGAAAGGAAAAATATTTCTGACCCACTGCTGCACAATTGAATATAACAACAAAAGTTACCTTTTTTGTTCTCTTGCCTCTTTTAGAAAAGGTTTTTTTTTATATGACGACAAGGTGTCCCCGCCCCTTTTTAAAGCAAGACTAATCCCTGCAGATGCACGTAATCACCCGCAAACCACGTGCACTGGGTAATTCCAGGGAGGTGAATCGATCTCGCGTCTATGGGGAACAAACCCACGATGCTAGCCATTCGCCCAAACCCTATACAGGTATTTTAGAAAAGTTTTTAGAAGATGCAACCTTGCTTCCCATTTTCAAGTAATCTAACTATTTTAAGTGAGATGCATAATGACTTCTTAGTACAATTGCAGCTGCTGAAATCATCCAAATTAATGAGTTAGTATTTAAAAGATTTGGTTGTTCGACAACTATTCCAACATCTTTCAATTCACCATCATCATCTAAGCCCTATCCCAATTAATTGGGACTGGCTACGCATGTCTTGTTCCACCATGCCACTCTATCAAGGGCCAGTGTTTTGAATAGTGCACGTAGTGTAGCGTAGCTACAACGCTACATGGCATTAGCGAATAGCATAAATTCCCTGTAGCGTATGCTATAGGGGCTGTAGCGTATGTAGCGTACACGTAGCGTATGTAGCGTACACGTAGCATATGTAGCAGCATAGCGTGTGTAATGTATGTTGCGTGTACGTAGCATATGTAGCGTACACTATGCTCCTTTTTTTTTAATAAATGGTAATTATATTTTGTATTTTTTAAAAGGTAATTATATTTTATATTTTGTATTTAATACTCTCAACTTGTGGGATTTTAATTTCTTTTCGTACTTGTGACTTGTGGTTTCAATTAAACATGACTAATTATAGTTTGCTTAAAATCTTGTTGATGTGATAATAATCTGATTTGGTTTATGTATGCGAATTGGCTTTTTGATAAATGATGATTAATAACTTGTTTGAAAATGCTTGTACTTGAAAAAATGAATTATCTTTTAGGCATTTTTATATTTTTGTTTTTTGTTTTTTTCTTACTATTTATCATATTTTTTCTATTTTTAAATTAAAAAATACAAATATCGTGTAGCTTATGGTACATGCTACAAAGGGTTGAACGCTATGCAACATGCTACCTGATTCAGGACGATCTAAACTAGAATGCATGTGTGAGCACATAAATTATCCAACAAAAAAAACTAAGCAAATCAATTGAAATATTCAACATTCCACATCATAGTAAAGATAATAACAAAGGAAACATGCAAGATCTGGAGGTCCTATCCCTCGCCGGATCCAATCGACGCATGATTTAAATACGGTACCGCAGGATTGTGATGATGGTCTGCAACCATTGCATGTTTCCTTTGTTATTATCTTTACTATGATGTGGAATGTTGAATATTTCAATTGATTTTCTTAGTTTATTTCGTTAGATAATTTATGTGCTCACACATGCATTCTAGTTTAGACTATCATGCATCAAATTTGGTATCAAAGCTTTAGGTTTTGCATGATTTTTGTTAGATCGAGTTATCTAAACTTAGGATCATCTGTTTTCTCATCTTCATCTAGGATTGTCTAGATAATTCCAAATCTACATGCCACAGAAATTGCGAACCTAATTTTTCATATTCACTGTCCTGTGAGATATGAATCTGAATTTCCAGATTTGTGTTTTCATTCTAGTTAAATCTGAAAATCTGCAGCATTCATACATCATACATCCATATTGAGGTCTATTCAAACCTTAGAGTCGGGCTTAGGAAAATTGAGTTCAAGTTTTTTGTGTATGCTCACTAGAAGTGGTAAGGGTTTTGGCCAATACCCCATCATGAGTAACGAGCAATTAAGCGATCACCTTGCTCAATTACTCCAAAAGATAACTGCCATAGAGACATCTAACAAAAATATCGAACAAAAACTGACCACCACCGAAGCTAGACTTGAGTGTTTAGAGGCATTCCAAAGGGAAAACCTCACTATTAGGGGAGATGTGCAGTCGCAAGCAGGTGTTGTTGGTGAGGAGCCAACCCTTAGACAAACCCCCACCAATGGCGGGCATGTGGGTAGAGAATGGGCATATCAAAACCGCCTTGATCCTGACGAGATGGCCATAAAGAATGTCAAGATTGATGCCCCAAGCTTTGATGGTCACTTTGACCCCAAGGCATTTTTTGATTGGTTAGCTAACATGGACCACTATTTTGAGTGGCATGAGATGTCAGATAACCGACAAGTACGGTTTGCCAAAATGAAGCTTGTGGGGGCAAGCGAAGATGTATTGGACCAATAAAGAGCATAGGATTGAACGGGTGAGAGGAGCTCCCGTTACCCAATGGAGCGAGATGAAAACTATGCTAAGAGAGAAATATCTTCCTCTTTCTTATCGCCATAAGCTCCTGCAACAATGGCAATCTTTATGCCAAGGATCCATGCTTGTCACGGAATACATTGCAAAATTTGAGGAATTCTTGATGCGGTGTGACATTGAGGAAGACTCTCGAGTAATGCTCAGGCGTTTCAAGATGGCCCTTCGATTAGATCTTCGGCGTGAGCTTTGGACTCGTCCCGTGGCAGATTTCGACAAGATGTACCAAGTGGTGCAGGAACTAGAGCAATATCTAAAGACTCCTATGACAAGACAGTTCGATTCTCGAGACTCTAATGTTAGGACTAATTCTCCGGGAACTAGACCCAACATTGGTAATCAACCCAGGGCGCAAGCGAATGTTCCACCTAGGCCTAGGGATGACAAGGGAAAAGGCATCCTTGGTGCTGGTCTAGGTGGAGGACAGAATGTGCAATGCTACGAATGTGGGAATATTGGTCATTTTGCAACTCGGTGTCACAATAAAGGCAAGGGAAAGGCCTTAGTCATAGGTAATCCCAGGATAGCGAGCATGATCAGGGCGACTTGGAAGTCGAAAAACATCAGCCCGTGGGATCATTGAGTGATGAGAATGAGGTGGATGATGATGCAACACTAGCAGTTGTCAGATGTGTGCTAGCCCAGACTAGAAGTAGTGTTGACTGGCGTCGCAACACTATCTTCTACATGATCGCCAAGTGTGGTGAGAAAAACTATAAGGTGATAATGGACAGTGGGAGTTGCTAGAATATAATTTCCACTAGCACCTTAGGTCGTCTAAGTTAGGGGTCACCCCCCATCCTGACCCGTACAAAGTCTCATGGGTAGACAAGACTTTCCTTCCTATCACCCATCAATGTCTTGTACCTATCGAGTTCGAGTCTTATAAGCAGTACCTGTGGTGTGATGTGTTGCCCATGGATGTAGGTCACATCATCCTAGGCAGACCGTGGCTATTCAATAATGACGTCATGATATACGGCCGTTCTAATGCGTGTACCTTCATGCATAACAGCAAAAAGATTAAAATTAATCCTATGCCACCACAAAACACTGCACAAAAGAAGAGTAAGAAGGCTAGTGAGCCTAAATAAGTGAGGAAATCCACACCCAAGTCTCTCCACATCATCACAGCTAAAGAGTTTGAAAGAGAGACTGAGGATTTGACGGTGTATGCCTTAGTGACTAGAGGCTACACCAGAAGTACTAGTAGAATTACCCCACGAGGTAGCCCTAGTCTTAGAGGAGTAAAGAGATGTATTCCTTGAGAATTTACCGGATGAGTTGCCAACTTGCCACCCATGAGGGACATCCAGTATGCCATTGATCTTGTCCATGGGTCAACTCTACCAAACCTTCCTGACTATAGGATGAACCCTACAAAGCATGCAGAGTTGAAGAAGCAAATAAATGAGCTCCTGCGAAAAGATTTACCAGGAGAGCATGAGTCTGTGTTGTACCCGCTTTACTGACACTTAAGAAAGACAGCACTTGGCGCATGTATGTGGACAGTAGAGCCATCAACAAAATCACGGTCAAGTATAGGTTTCTCTACCTAGGCTCGATGAGATGTTAGACATGATGGCTAAATCTACCATTTTTTTCAAAATATATCTCAAGAGTGAATATCACCAAATTCATATACACCCCAGTGATGAATGGAAGACAGCCTTCAAGACGAATGATGTTTTTAATGAAAGCTTGGTGCCTCCTCTCTCTCTCTCTCTCTCTCTCTCTCTCTGTGGTAAGTTCTTCTCTTCCCCACACCCCGGTGATGAATGGAAGACAGCCTTCAAGACGAATGATGTTTTTAATGAAAGCTTGGTGCCTCCTTCCCCCCTCTCTCTCTCTCTCTGTGGTAAGTTCTTCTCTTCCCCTAATCTCTTCTCTTCTTCTAAATTATATTTCTAGCCCTCCAACCTTCTTCTTCTCTTTCTACGCCTAGTATTTTTTTTACTGCTATTAACCCTGAAAATCTGAGAATTGATCCCAACCCTCTCTCAGATTTTTCCAACTGTCTCTATTCCAAAGATCCTTTGATTTCTTGGATTAAAGAAGCTGCATTGATTGTTGGATTGAAACCATGCAAAATCGGGAGGCCCCATCCCTCGCCGAATCCAATCCACGCATGATTTGAATATGGTACCGCAGGATTGTGATGATGGTCTGCAACCATTGCATGTTTCATTTGTTATTATCTTTACAATAATGTGGAATGTTGAATATTTAAATTGATTTACTTAGCAAAGTCTTCCGTAACGGTAACCGTAACGGCCACCACCGTTACCGTTATGATACAGGCTGTAACGGCCGTTACAGCCCCCGTATCCCGTTACGGCCATTTTTTTTTTTTTTAAACATGTACTTCCCGGACCGTTACGGGGCCTGTACCGTAACGGCCACCACCGTTACCGTTATGATATAGGCCGTAACGGCCGTTACAGCCCCCGTATCACGTTACGGCCATTTTTTTTTTTTGAAACATGTACTTCCCGGACCATTACGGCACTTTTTATGTAACAGTCGTTTCGACCCTGTAACGCATAACGTTTATGACCGTTACCGTTACGTAACGGCCGTTACAGCCGTTACGTAACCGATTTGGAATACCATGTTGCTTAGTTTATTTCGCTGGATAATTTATGTGCTCACACATGCATTCTAGTTTAGACCGTCCTACATCACTCGCTATTGCTATTTAAAACACTGGCACCAGGCCATAAGTAATCAAGTCTTTTCTTACTACCTCCATCAATGTCCTTTTCAGCCAGATATATAACCTAAAAGCTAGAGAGGAAACAAAGAGCCTATATGCCACTTCTGCGCTTAATATGGACCTCTGAAATACTTATTATACTAGTACATAGATGAACACTAGTACATAGATGAATAATATGTGACATGCAAAACAGAGATCTCAATTCTTCTAAGCTCCTAACTGACCTGTCAATCTTAGATGCGCAGATGGAATCAGGCAAGTTCTCTCCAGATTTGCAGGCCACAAGGGTGCATCTGATTCAGGAAATCGCTAATAGAATTATTCAAAAAAGAAATCTCTTGGAAACAAAAGGCGCATCTGACTTGTGGAAGGAAGGAGACAAAAATACTCGTTTCTTCCATAGGATGGCAAATTGGCACGCGTCGAATAACAGAGTCAATAGTATTTTGGTGGAAGGGGTTCAAATTGAGGATAAAGATGACATCTCTAACATTATGATATCGTATTTCAGGTCGCTTCTCAATGGAAAACAGTGGTGCAAACCTAAGCTTGATGGTATCCATTTCAACGTTATCTCGGAAGAAGAAGCGTCTTCCCTCGAAGCCCCTTTTACGGAAGAGGAGACAAAGCGGGCTATAGATGCTCTTGGAGCTGATAAGGCCCCAGGATCAGAGGGCTTTCCGATTGCGTTCTTTGCTCAATTTTGGGAAGTAATCAAAGCAGACATCATAGAGTTCTTCAAAGAATTCCATATTAAAGGCAAGATCTCTGTCAGTCTAGGGGCAACTTTTATTGCGTTGATTCCGAAGTTGGCAGGTGCCGCGTCTCCCAACAACTTCAGGCCCATTAGCTTGTTGGGGGGCCCTTACAAGATTTTGACAAAGGTTTTGGCTACTCGCCTGGCGAAGGTCATAGGGAAGCTAATTTCAGAAAATCAATGTGCCTTCATTGCAGGAAGGCAGATTGTAGACGCAGCTTTAAGTGCCAATGAAATTCTAGATTCTAGCGCTAGATCAGGTCGGAAGTATATTGCTTGCAAGTTGGACATCGAAAAAGCCTACGATCATGTCGACTGGGTCTTCCTTCAATATTTGTTAAAGCGTATGGGGTTCAGGGACAAATGGAGAGACTGGATGAGAGAATGCACAGGATCAGCCTATTTTTCTATCTTATTAAATGGCTCTCCTAAAGGCTTTTTCAAAAGTAATAGAGGCCTTAGGCAAGGCAATCCTCTCTCTCCTTTCTTATTTCTTTTGGCAAGAGAGGCTTTGTCTAGAATGCTTTCGAAAGGGCAAGAGGAAGGTCTTCTAGGTGGGATTGATATCAATGGCTTGTCGCGCCCAATCACGCACATCCAATACGCAAATGATTCCCTCATTTTTTCTGAAGCGTCGAATGAGAAGGTGACCAACTTGGGCACTATCATCCATTGCTTTCAACCTATTTCCGGTCTCAAGGTGAATATGACTAAATCGAAGATCTTTGGGATAAACATGGAAAGTGAGGAGGTGGATAGACTCACCCCTGTCTTCATTTGTAGGCTTACCGCTATGCATCGGAAAACCTCCTATTTCTTCTTGGGACAAAGTCATTTGCAGATTTCAGTCAGTTCTCTCGAGATGGAAGAGTCGATATTTGTCTCTCGGTGGTCGTCTCACGTTGATTAAAGACGCTCTCTCAAACCTGCCCGTTTATTACATGTCTCTTGTGAAATGCCTAGCTAGGGTTAGAAAGTCGATCGACAAATTGAGACATGATTTCCTTTGGCAAGGAAAGGAAATAGGTAAGAAATTCCATCTTCTTAACTGGTCGTTTGTCCCATGGCGGAGCAGGAGTTAAAGACCTTAAAGATATGAACAAAGCTCTCCTTGGAA
The DNA here is from genome assembly GCA_037074715.1 of Magnolia kwangsiensis. NCBI lineage: Eukaryota > Viridiplantae > Streptophyta > Magnoliopsida > Magnoliales > Magnoliaceae > Magnolia > Magnolia kwangsiensis. The sequence goes on from CM073572.1 coordinate 21,091,979, forward strand.
AGTGGATTTGGAGGCTCGGGGCTGAAGAAGGCAGTCTTTGGTGTTCCATAATAAGGGGTAAATACGGCAGCTGTTCTGATGGTTGGTGGGTGAAAGAGTTACCATCAAACAAAGTTACTCACATATGGCAGGAGATTATGAGAATGAAAAAGGAAGTCCTCCCAAACATTGGTTTCATTCTTGGCAATGGTGAAAAAATCTGTTTTTAGGACAATGTCTGGATAGGAGATCAACAATTAAAACTCAGGTTCCCTCTCTCCTATCGGATCGCAACGTCTAAACATGGGTTTGTTGCTGATTTCCTCTACATTTCTGGGGGTAAGTCGGTCTGGAATGTGAATTGCAGAAGAGGTCTAGAAGACTGAGAGGTTTCAGATTATACAGGCCTTTTGGAATGTCTCTACTCTTCATCTCCCTCTACTTCCTCAGAAGATGAATTTTATTGGAAACCAGAAAAGTCGTCCCTCTTCTCAGTCCGCTCTCTCTACAATCAGCTGCACAAGCAAGAATCTGAGCCGCACTTCAATCGTTCTTTTATTTGGAAATATGAGGCCCCTCCGAAAATTCTTGTGTTTGGATGGCTGGTAGGGAAAAAGAAAATTCTGACCATAGACAATCTTAAGAAGAAAGGTATGATCCTTCCCAATATATGTCTATGTTGTATGCGATTGGAAGAGACCATAGATCATCTTCTGCTTCACTGTCAGTTCATCCATTCCATCTGGGCAAAGTTTATGAACATTTTTAACATATTTTGGTGCTTCCCGGGAGCGGTAGATCATTTCCTCCTTGCGTGGCACAGGACGTATTTTGGCAAGATGAAAACTACTATGTGGAGAATGGTGGTCCTAGCAGTGTGGTGGTCTGTGTGGGGGGAAAGAAACAATAGATGCTTTAGAAATCTCTCCAATTCGGTTGGGTCTGTGGCGTCTTCGGCTAAGCGTCTTATCATTGAATGGGCTCTAAATGTTAAGGATCTGTCGGGCCTTGATTTCTTTTTTTTGGGCGTGTAATGTGAGGCCTGCTTTCTCAGCAGCCTCCCCTCTTGTTTCCTCTTTTTCTTAATGAAATCTCTTCATCTTTCAATATATATATATATATATATATATATATATATATATATATATATATATATATATATATATATATATATATATTATAAATTCAATAAATTCTTTTCATGAACAATTTACTTCAAGCATAAATTAAGAACAGTAATTATCAGTAAAATTATCAATGTCAAGCGTCAAAGGATATAGGAAATGTTTTATAAGCTCAAGCTTAAAGAATAATAGAATATTCCATTCTAGAACTCAAATTGTTCACAATATCAACATTCTTTCATTCAATTCCCTAGGAAATCAAACCAAGGATACTAGGAGATTTTATATTTACAGATTTCTTCATCTTTCCCCAAATCATGGGTTGCCTCAACTGAAAACATGGTTTCAGAGGACAAGACCAATATCATTGAGCTTAACCTATAGAAACACATTGTGGTACAGAGCATTCAGTTGCTTACACATAGCATGTGTTGTCATAATTTAATTTGTTGTGAGCGTGTTTCATTTTTCTATCTTTTATGTTATTGTCATGGACCCTAATACAGCAGATACCCGGGGATGGATGGACCCCTCCATAAGCAACAACTTATTTGTGATGTCATGAGAGGAAATTGTTCTCAAACAATAATAAAATTTATCGGAAATACCCACCTGAAGTATCTCTTGCAAAGCTTCTTCAGGAGCCATGCGCAAGCCTCCTTTTCCTAAACCAAGCCGCTGTGACAAAACTGCTCAGCTTTGAAGCATTAAAAACTCCCATGAACATCATCAAAGAGAAATAAAATCAATGAAGCTGGTATTCTGTAGAAGTAATGGTGACCGTAACGGCCACAACGGTTACCTTTGCAATACAGTTTGTAACGGCCGTTTTAAAAAAAAAAAAAAAAAAAAAAAAAAAACTCTGAAAAACCTGTATCAGCCCCGTTACACCCTTTACAGGGGGGCATTAGAGGCCGTTACAGCCCCTGTAACGGCCGTTATGGTTAATTTTTTCCATAACAGCCATTACGACCCCAATAGCGTGTAACAGTTGCCACGTTACCTTTATGTAACAGCCTTTACAGCCCCATAATGGCTGTTACAGCACACCATGAGCACAGCTGAAACTCGGAAAACCCAATTACATTCGAAAAAAATCCCCAATCCAAACTCGATAATGAAACTGAGGTAACCAAATGAAAAAACAAACAGCATACCTTTCAAATCCACGTTAGTACCCGCCAGAGCAGAAACAACATAAAACCTATGTTTCTTGTCCTGCGTTTCAAAAGCAAACTAAGCATTAAGTGGTGATCTTCTAAAGATGGGAAAAGATACAAAGTTTAATATTGAATTGAAAGGGAAAGCTTTTACTCTTGGCAATTAAATATCATAATACCTTTAACAGTAAATTTTTACTTAATCCACCTCCCAAATGCCCAACATGCTCTGCCTGAGCTTCAACTGTCAACACAACAGGATGATTGTAGCTAACAAAATCAATTTGCAGTTCCTACATGTTACACAAGTAGTATGTCAGTTCCTCCATGATATAAATATATACAAGAAAACCTGGCAAAGAGCAGGCCCTAAAGGATTTTTCACCAAAGTATGTTCCAAAGATTAAGACGTCTGTGATTTATAAAACCAGGTCCAAAGATTAAGATATATATGGTTTATAAAACCAGGCTCACCAATACCTACTGGTTTGGAATAAAATCAAGGGAAAAGGGTTGAAGTATTGCGAAAGTTTTTCCTACATGCACATAATGGGTGCTGACCATAGATAAGGGACGCTTGTTCCTGGCCTAGATTATCAGTCAGTTTTCACATGCATCTAGCTTTCCTCTTCCAATACCCAACAAGCTTGTGTTGCATTTGTTTAGTTTTACCCTCTAGCAACGGAATTCTATATTGATTTATTTATGTGATGAAGCTACAAAGGCACTTCAAAATAAATTCCATACTCATGGCCGTGAGTGCATTTTTAAGCATAAACGATGCAGAAGAATTTTTTCGACCACTAAGGTTTCAAGCATAAACTACAAAATAAACAATTTCTATTCCATTAATCACCAAAAACAGAATTGCAAAATTCCCAAAGTATACATAGACTCGTAGAAACGTTATTTCTAACCAAACAATGAAACTTGACTACAAGATACTGGTGGTGGCACGTGAAATGCACATGTGAAGAGATGGAGGAAAAAAAACAAAACAAAACAAAAAAACAATATATATATATATCTATTCTTTGGTAAGAATATCGTATGTCAGGATTCATGTTTAAAGTTGAATGCTGAGTAGCAACTGACTCTTAAGTTATAATATGCAATACTCTAATGTCAATACATCATATGCATATCTCCAATTTATATCAGTGTTTTACATAGCCTGTAACGTAGCGGTTGACCCTCTATAGGGTAATATTTTTTAATTAAAATAATAGAAAAATATGATAAAATTTACAAAATGCATAATTCAAATGTGATTTCTTAACTGCGAATTTGGATCATCAACCACATATTTTCATGCAAAGTCTCTGTCTCTTTGCTTTCAAACATCTCTAAGTTTGACCTCTTTGTTTTATTGAAACATAACAAATTCATAATATGGACCCCAATTTAGATGGTCCAGATTGATCAAAGTGCTCTATCCACAATATAAAAATACTTTATAAAAATAAAATAAAAAAAGATTTCAAATGGTGGATCTACCCGAGTCACCACCATTTTGAAATAGTTGTTGAACTCACATAGAAGAAACACTTTTAAAAAAAGGAGATTTCAGATAGTGTACGCTACCTGCACTACACGCTACATGTAGCGTACGCTAAATACCATGTAGTTACACTACCTACATACGTTAGGTATGCATAGTAGCTAAAATGCTACGAGCGCTACTGTAAACACTAATCTATATACAATATTTCCCTCCAGGTGTTTGAGGAAAATAAAATTGAAGGAATAGCACCAGCCCAATTTGGGTACACTAGAATGGCCCAGAAACTTCCAAAATTCATGTAACCCGTGGGATTTATCCTACCAATGCATGTCCCTAATCTATATACAAAATTTCCCTAGAGAAATTTGAGGAGGAAAAAAAAAAGATGAATAGTGCATAGTCACTTTTCATCTTCTTCCCTTTTTTTATCAGCCTATTCATCTTCTTCCTAATAGCCTGAAATAGGTCCCAATTGAACACAAATCAAGCATGATTTGGTAGATCAGGTCCTATTATGTTTGAAGGAAACAAAAATAAGGAAGAACGAAAAAAAAAAACAAAAAAACAAAAAAAAAAGGTGGTCGTTTACTCATTTTTTATTTTTTTTTATTTTTTGAAGAAATACGAAATCTATATTAAAATGAAAAAGAGAAACAAAGCAAAAAGGTGGTGGTTTACTCAATTTTTTTATTATCCCCAAAACAACCAAAACCACTTCGGGCCTTCAATTCACACTCAAATCCCCACTTTCAATCTTGTATTGAGACAAAAATGTGGTTTTCTTCTTCTTTTTGCAAAAAAAAAAAAAACCACCTTAAAAGAGGGTTCTTAGGGGCATAATGTTCGTGCAACATTACGTTGGTGTGTAGTGGTACCAATACGCCCCATATCGAGTGATACTGAGGCGTTACACCCTATTTTTGGAACCCGATTGGTTCGCCTCTTTAATGCATAACAAGAAGACGAATGCAGTTACTTATACATTTTTCAAAACCTTGGTTTAAATTTCCTCTTAAGAAGGTAAATTCTCAAGTTACTATGGGTGAGGGGATCTCAAATGGATAGGAACTACTTTCTTAAAATGTGTTTAGTATTCTACTTTCCAATATTACCCTTACAAATACAAAGCAAACAGGTAACTTTTCACAGGTACATTTGGGAACAGAATCCTCTAAAAGACCTGCCATAGGAAGCACATGCACCGCCCAAGCTTTGTGGGTCAATTGTGAAGTATGTGTGACATCCACTCCATCCATCAGTTAGGACATGACCCAAAACTTAGGCAAATGTGGGCCACACCATAGCAAACAATGGGGATTCCCATTCCTGGTACTCCTGTAGTTGGATCCTCTAGAACAACAAGAATCCTATTTTTGCTTTCTGATTGATCAAATGGGAAACCCAGCTTTTCATAACGGAAAGAGGCATCTGCCAAGGGAGTGGTTGGAGGCAGATTTGATAAAAATGGTTGATTACTCGGATTGATTCTCGCATCCCTATGAGTGAGGTACTAACCCCAAAACACAAGTCAAAAACAGCAAAAGAGCGATGTGTTTAGTATTCTGCTTTCCAATATTACCCTTACAAATACAAAGCAAACAAGTACTTTTCACAGGTACATTTGGGAACAAAATCCTCTAAAAGACCTGCCATAGGAAGCATGTGCACCGCCCAAGCTCTGTGGCCCAATTGTGAAGTATGTGTGACATCCACTCCATCCTCAGTTGTGACATCTCATGTTAGCACATGACCCAAAATAGGTAGATGTGGGCCACACCATAGCAAACAATGGGGATGGGACGCCCACCATATAAAGAGCTTCCTAGGGCTATCGTGTTGCCATATCATGATGAAGAGATGTCTCCAAAACTCAGGTGGTCCTCAGTCCTCACCAAGTGAATTTAGATGTTTTAGACATAATTTTACATTTTCCTTGTGGTCTGGCCCACTTGATTTTGTATCAAGCTAATTTTCTTATGTACAGTGAACACCAGACATCACAACTGGTGGACAGAGTGGATGTCTCACACAAAATATATTGGCCCACAGAGTTTGGGTGTTGCATTGCATGCACTTCCAACAAGAAGCGTTGTAGAGGATTGTAGTCCATATATTAGAAACAATGTATATCCTCTGACTAGCAGTAATGTGCCAGCTGATCCCAAGACCAGTAGAATGGTTGTAACTTGTAAGGCAAGCAACCAGTCACCAAACTTTTTCCACACAAACTTGAAAGTAACCTCAAATAGGCTATGAAGATTTGGAACTAGATACAACCCCATCTTTGACATTAAAACATTAAAGATATCCGATGGAGAAACTCTACCTAAAATCTCTGGACATTTTGCCAAAGGGAATTGGCATCATAGTTTGAAGTATTGCCTGAAACTGACATGTATCAGTTTCTGTGCCCAATGATCTGAGTCAGTCACACTAAGAACCTCCCGATTCACCTATTATAAGCCCATATTGAAGATATGTATTTAGAAATGTTTATTAATGTATTTTAATGAATTTTGTGGAGTTTTCGGTCTGTTTTGTCAAAATTTGTGTGTGGTCTAACAACATTCGAAATAACTATCAGTCTAGCACTATGTATTGCACCCTTGGATATGGAAATATCATAGGGAACATTGAGAAATATCACAAGTATCACGTATTTTGTAATGCAATCTGAGGGAAACATTGAAGAAACTTGATGCAAGACAATTAACCACTTGCTCTAAAAGCTCGAACTGATGGAGCATGGTGAATTAATCCATTTATCTCATAGCCTAAGCCCCCACATCGCATGTGTTAGGACCTCGGCCGAACCCCCATCGTGGGCCCCACATCACATGGGTACCGCCTCACATGAGCCACCTGCCTCACACAAGTGGGGCATACCTCAGGCAACCCCACTCGAGCCCGGGGGAAAATGCCCCCTGCATTAAAACTTGTCTAGATTTATTGGCCATGTTTTGGTGCATTTGGTGGGAGAGAAACAAGAAGTGCTTCATGGATTCTCGCCACTCCTCAGCTGCCTCTGCCCATAAAGTGTTTCTTTATTAAGGAAGTGGGATCATTGACCCTTGGGAGGGGATGCCATATTTGCTTTTGTTTCTTGTTTTCTGTTTTGCCCTTGGGCTTTTAATAATATTCATCCTTCCAAAGGGAAAAAAAAAAAAGGGAAAGCTGGGAGTCACACTTGTGATTTCTGCCCAAGATTATCAAGGTTCCAACAGCTTTTTAACCCAATCTACCCTTCTTCCCCCATCCAATCTCTACATCTTTATTCTTTACTGATTTCTCAAGTTTTCCCAAGGTTACCAGTTAAAGAAATCTCTTCTTGCACATGACCTAAATCACATGTTAACCAACCTCCTAAAGCAAAATAAGCACGAGGAAAGAGCAATAGACCGGACCAACCAACAAACACAAAAGTAAAAACATATCCAAGTAGGTAGGTCGCTATGGCTTGTCTCCTGAAAGGAAGAGTAGAACATATTCTTACACATAACAGAGATTCCAAGCATAAAAAATCACCATACTAATCCCGTTAAAACACAGGTTACATCGTATTAAATTCCATCTTGACGTGGGAAATGATCCAATGCAAGTAGCTTCAACCAAATTATTTATTATTGTGTGAATGAGTTGTATCTGCCTATTAGACATATGGGTTGTCCAAAACCAATCTGGACCGTCCATCAAGTCCAGATCACTCTTCATGGGCCATCACAACAAAACCACACTGACTGGGACCATCCAAACAATGGCATTTACTGTAACAACCATCTCTTTTCCCCAACCAACCCTGATTATTAGGATTGTCCAATCAAGGTCATTCTTGAAGACATAAGAAATCCAATTCCAAGATTCATTTGACCAAATCGACTATCTAGTTAATGACTGGAACTCTTTTCCAATAAACTTATCTGGACCATTAATTTCCACAGCGTGAATCGGATGGCTAGGATTGTCTAATCGACCTGACTTATACATCATGATACCGCACATGCAATATGAGGCCTATTACTGCTACGGCTAATTCACATCCAACGACTATGATCTTACGCCATCTAAATCAGTTGCCTCAATCACACTACTTTTGACAGTTTCACACCGTCGGATTGGGACCGGACCGTTGGTTCTAGGGAATATATATATATATATATATATATATATATATATATATATATATATATATATATATATATATATATATAAGCTATTTTATTATCTTTTATCCCTAAATCGATGATAGTCAATGTGTGGAATTCAATCGGAGTAAAACAGCAATTGAGACAGTGAAAGTAGATAAAGGAAAATCGCAGTCATGGTAATGTGAAATTTCTGAAGATAGGGTAAGGATTGAAGAAATATGTGGTAGAAATAACCTGCAATCGCGCAAGCAGCTGGTCTTTAGAAAACCCCATTCGCGCTCTCTCCCTCTCTCTCGGAAACGGATTGGTTGGTGTACCTCACACCAGCTATATACCTGCTGTATTGACGTCAGAAAGTTCCGTGGGTCTGATCATGAGGTATGTGTTATATCCAAACCGTACGTCCATCTGGCGAGCTCGTCTTAAGTCTTGAGACGAAAAATAATACGGATCTAACTGTCAAGTGAACCACACTTCAAAAACGAGAGGATTGAACGTCTACCAGTGGAACCTTTTTTTGAGGTCACAAAAGTGCTGGATGAATACGAAATTTGGTCTTACTCTTTATTTAAATCTTTTTGACCTTACGAACATATTGGATGGAAAATAAGCGTTATGGTGGGCCTACGAATTGTTTGACGGGAAAATCATTATCCCGCTGTTATTTTTGGTGGGGTCTTTTTGATCTTTGGATATGATTTATTTTTTGCATAATGTTTTAAAATGATCTCAAAAAATAGATGAACGGTGTAGATATAATAAACACAATACTGTGAGGCCCATGTAACTTTGATCTCCTTTGAACCGTTAATACAACTCTTAGCTCGAGGAGCGTCCGTGCTCGTCTTCGCGATACACGTACCCACAGCAGCTATGTAGCTGGTAGCTGGTACACCAGCCAATCCGCTTCCTGCTTATTCTCGCCAATCAGCTTCATCGTCTGGGAGCGGATTAGATGCTGAACACTTTAAGGCCTGTTTGGCCGGGCAGAGGGGCTGGGATTGGACAGTATTATAGTGGATTGCACGGATTTCAAATAATGATGGCCGCGTCAGTGGATTGGTGCAAGATATATGGGATTGCTATATCCGGGAGTTGCTATATCCGGTCTGTTTGGCACGCCCAACTAATTTTAGGATTAAACTTTCTAATCTCTTTCAATTCCTTGAACCAAACACATCCCAGGTAATTTTGAAGGAATTAGGGTGGATTGAATGAAATTTAAAGGTAATGATGGTGATGTCAGTAGATTGTCTTAAGATCCATGGGATTGTTATATCCCGAGATCAGGAGCATGTCTGGCCAATCTTGAAATTTATCTTCCAATTCCTTCCCGTCCCTTCCAATCTGCCCAGCCAAACAGGGCCTAAGATTGGATGAACGCCAAGAGTATGTTGCCTTGCGATCAATACTCTTTCCGTCGAAGCTCTATTAGACCTCTCTGTCTGGCAGTGCACACACTCGACCACAGAAGGCTAAGGCCCATTTGTTAAAGCTGAAATCTAAAGCCTCGATCCGAAATCTGAAGTCAAAAAGCTTGTTTGGTATCTATGGCTGAATATTAAGTATTGAATTTGAAACAATTTATTTGTTAACAAACATCTGAAATGTCTGAAATATGTTAATTTGACACATTTGCCCTCATTTATCTTTTGTTTGAAAATGTTTTATATTATAAAGAAATTATTTTTTATTAAAAGAAAATAAAATTATTCTATTTAATTCAAATAAATTATAAAGTACTTAATAGAAAATTAAAATATTGTTATTCATAAAAATATATAAAAAAATTAATGATTTACATGTATAAGTGTGGCGGCAATTTCTTCTCGCATATTAGATATAATAGTTTGTTCAAAGTTTCCAAATACTCCTTCCACTTCAGGCATATTATTCTCTGATTTGATATTCTGGTGTTGGGACCTACACGTTACTGCATAGGCCTGGTGCACCCCTCTTAAAAAAATAAATATATAAAAAGCTAATTAAAAGAGCATTATCCTTGGCATAAAGCATGGATGAAAAGGATCAAGAGTGTCCAAGGCAGCAACGGCCAAAATTAATTTAGATGGACCAAAAACATCGTCCACATTGATCATGTGGTTACCATCAGCATCACTACGAGCAGCCCTACACAAACGTGTGAAGGATTGCCTGAATTTGAACTCCTGTACCAAACTACCAACCACTCCATTGGGTCCCACGGGTCCAGTAATTGGACGATTTAAGATTTTTTATTGTTATTCCTTATGTGATGCTCATTTAAATGATTTTTTTGGTTATCTACCACCGTCGAAACTCATTGAACGGTTTAAAAGGGCCTATCTTGCTTGGCCCTAAGTATATCCGAAGAACTCAAACCACCAATGTTGTATGAGTTGGACCAGGCCCACTCATGAAGTGGTTAGGCAGAAGGAAAGCCCAGATCCAGACCATTCAATTATTGGGCTTAAAACTTAGGCTTGCATCTGAATGTTGGGATGGATACATCCTAGCCGGATAGACTCATACATCTGTACAGTAGTGTGATGGATAAACCATACTGGATCAATCATGAATGCTGACCCTAGGTTTTGAGAAAGGTGGAGCTGATGATCAGTAATCCAGACCGTCAATCAGGTGCATCAACCATAGACAGACCATGCCCAAAACTCTTGCCTAAATGGGAGAAATATAATGCATGTAATTACATGGGTGTGGCTAACATGGATTGTGTGTACTGACATGGGTGTGTACTAACAACCTAACCCAAAAATGGTTGAACTGTAGGTAGGCAATTTCTGGGGTAGAAAGTGATGTTAACGTGACATCCATGCTAGTAATAATGTCATTCCTACTTGGATGAACTGAAAACACAAATATTAGCTTGATTCAAAACTTCTGTGGCCCACGAATATTTCACCTGTGTACATTCAATACTCACATTTTAGGTTTACTTGAGTATTAGTTACGGCTCATTTTTGTCCTGTTATCCTAAAAATATCTTGGAAAACGGATGGGCGGGCTGTATTTCTCAAAAACATCACGTTAGGTCCCACCCAAGTTTCCAGTGCAGGAACCTTCTTGCCTAGGAAATCCGCGTCCGACGCTAAGCTGTACGAGGACGCGGATTATATACTGCCCCCGCCCATCCCTAGCTCCAAATGCGCAGTTCCGTGGGCGGGCCCACCATGATGCATCTGTACATCCAAACCATCAATCCCTTTTCTCATAATATTTTAAGACATGAACACAAAAGTGATGTTGATCCAATGCTCAAGTGGACCACAACAAAAATAGGAGCGGGATAATGATTTTCACGGTTAAAAAATTCATGTATAAATCCATCGTTGAAATCTTTCTAAGGGCCACTGTGATGTTTTTTTTACCATCCAACCTATTCATTAGGTCATGTATACATGGATGAAGTGAAAACACAAATATTCAGCTCTCAAAAAGTTTTTAACGGTGGACATTCAATCCCCACCTTATGGTCCAATTAATTATTGGACCTGCTTCTTTTATTGGATCACACCTTAAATTATCTGAAAAAGTTGATGGATGGTGTGAATCAAACACATAAATCATGATGGGGTATAAAGAAGTTTCACAGGTTAAAGGTTGATTTTGTATTGCGCAAAAAAATAATAATAATAAATAAATAAATATAAAAATAAAAATCTGTAATAATTTGAAAAGGGATACTTTTGGAAGAAAAAAAAATTACTTAATAAAAAATCATGGAGCTCATTCCATGTTCACCATTAAGCCAGACTCCTATCACGGAAAGAATTCAGTGAAAAACCACTTACCGCTTTTCATCTTCTGCGTTAATAACTCATTAACAAACACTACTAAACAAGGAAAATTTTCCCCATTCCGTGTTAAGTGCAAATATTCAGCGTTAACAAACACGGCCTAAATACTCTTTTCGTTGGACAATGATGTATGTATTGTATCTGCACTGCCCATTCATTTCAAGAGATCATTTTAGGGCATAACCCAAAGAGTGAGAAAGATCCAAAATTCCAGTGCACCCCACTGCAGGAAACAATGGGGATTGAACACTTACCATTAAAACCTCTTTAGGACACAGAAGCTTTCGATAAAGCTAATATTTATGCTTTACCTTATTCCATGTCTTTTTTAAGTTATAAAAAAGTTATAGCTCAAATAAACATCATGGTTAGCCTGGGGAAGGTTTCAACGGTGGTAGTCATCGTCCCACTGTTTTTTGTGATGGGGTCCACTTGAACTTTGGATATGCCTAATTCTCTGGCTCACTCACTAAAATGATCTCTCTAAATGGATGAATGGTGTGGATATAACACATACATCATGTTGGGGCCCATAGAAGGGTAGGATAAGGTAAGGATTGAGCTTCCGCCATTGAAACATCTAAGAGGACACAAAAGTTTTGGATTATGCTAATGTTTTTATAATTTCAGTTCATCCATGTAAGAATAACCTCATGAACCATATGGATGGCATATATACATCATGGTGGACCCGTGGAATTTTCAACGACAGGAATTCCCCCACTTACTATTTCTAGTCGTACAACCCACATGAGTTTTAGATCTGCTTCATTTTTGGTCCTACATTATAAGATGATATGGAAAAATGGATGGATGGAGTGGATTTCCCACAAACATCAGGGTGTACCCCACCGAGCTTGTCTTGAAGGAAGTTCATGCCGATGTGACATCACCACGATCTTTGGACCCAATCATGATGTATGTGTTGTATCCACACCATCCATCCATTTGGAGAGATCATTTTAGAGAGTGAGTCAAAGAATTAGGGTGATCCAAAGTTCAAGTGGACCCCACCACGGAAAAAAGTGGGACATTGACAACCACTGTTGAAACCTTCCTAGGGCCAACCATGATGTTTATTTGAGATCCAACTTTTTTATAAGTTAAAAAAGACATGAAATAAGGTAAAGCATAAATATTAGCTTGATCGAAAGCTTCTGAGGCCCAAAGAGGTTTTAATGGTACGTGTTTAATCTCCATTGTTTTCTACAGTGGGGGACACTTGAAATTTAGAACTTTCTTACTCTTTGGATTATGCCCTAAAATGATCTTACGAAATCGATGGGTGGTGTAGATACAATACATACATCATGGTGGCACCCATGGAAAGTGGTAACGCCACTTCAGCAAGAGTAGCCAATAAAAGAAATGACTTGAAAATGGTGTTTAACCTTACCGCCTTACATGGTCGAGTGTGTGCATTGCCAAACGGAGAGAGATGTTTAACGAAGCTCTAACAGAAAGAGCATTAATTGTAAGGCAATAGACTCTTAGAGCTTGTTTGTTAACACTGATTTTTTACACTTAACGTGGAATTGGGAAAAAGTTCCGTGTTTAGTGGTGTTCGTTAATGTATTGGGAAAAAGTTTCGTGTTTCACTAAATTCTTTCCGTTATAGGAGTCTGGCTTAATGGTGAACGCAAAATGCGCTCCGTGAAATTTTTATTAAACAAATTTTTTTCTTCCAAAATTACCCCATTAAGTTATTATAGATGGGTTACTGCCCCTGCCATTGGCCCCTGGCCTAGTGGTCGGTGCTTTGTGATTGTGGGCCCCTGTAACGCCCTGAATTTCGAGGGTCGAGCAAAGGCCTAACTCCCGAGATCTATCGCATCACTTATGCAACATCAATAATGATGATTAATTGTTGTCCGTATTAGTGCATTAAACATGAATGAGATTATACTAAATCAACATATCATACTCCGGATACGATTAAATTAAGTAAGCGGAAGACTGTGATAGATATATAAGGTATATAAGTGGATATAAACCCCAGAGTATGATCATGTCACCAGGTTGAATAATTACATGTATAGTTCCAAAATATATAAAATGATAAAGTGTAACGTCATCTAATCCATATCCTTGTAACCCCGGTGGCACAACTCCAGATTTACGTAGACCCGCCAAAGAGTTGCAAGTAAGAGAACTCCTCCTTGTCATCATAGAAGGCAAGCACCATCTCGTAAGCCTCGCCGTCATCTGAAACTACAACAGAGTCCGATTGGTGTTTTAAAACACCGTCCCAGAGTGGAAGTGAGTGATCAACTCAGTGAAGCTATAAGGCAAAGGTTAACATGTTATCAATTCAATCAAGCAGTAATGATAAGGTAGTATAACAATCATGTCCTGAGTACTCTTGTTAATGCAAGAATGGGATGCGATGATGATGTATGCCCTCGCCTGCACTCCCTCCGCGACATCATCTCACAGTCGCGCATACAACTGTTCACTCCCCAAGTGCAGGGTTGTGATGTAGTAATAACTCGGTAAGACCGAGGTGGAATCCCAAAGGACTGAAACTTGTATGTTATCTAAAATTAAGTAGAATTAGAACTAGACTAAGATGAAATTTAAACTGAATGGAATTGAGGAAATAATTGTGAACTAATTATCTAAAACTTAAGAACTTCAGAGGAAAAGAAACTAGGGATTCAGAGGATCCACTTGTAGAGATCCGGGAGATCTTATGCCTGCTTTATGAAAATTAAACTAAACTGCCATTGATCTAGTTTTCAAGAGATGAAAGGTATATGAATTAGAATAGATTTCATCACCAAACCATGCCCAAGAGACTATGGCAAACAACAGAATTAAACTAACTACCAACCAATCATATGTATGAAGGTTAGGAAGGGTACCGACATCCGACCATGCTTAGGAGACTATGATGAACAACAGGGGTTCCTGACGTCATAGACATAAAAGAGAAAAAGAACATATTCAAAGCCATCGCAGACCCACTGTAATTTCAGTCACAATAGACCATTAAAGACTAAAAATATTTCCATTAAAATCAAACTAAGATCAACATCAATTAGTCTAATAAATTGCACAAGCAACAGATCCTCCCATTACACTACAAGCTTCACCTCTTAGCCCTAGCTAAGAGGTTTTAGCCTGACATAATTTGACTGAACATTTAGAAAATTAATAAACAACAATTAAAAACTATATAAAAAAAACTCTCCCTGTCTTTCTCTTTCTCCACGTCTTCAGTTTCCCAGCCGTCCTCTTCCCTGCTTCACGTCCCAAAAATCCCAATTTTTTTCTCATCCCATTCTCTCTCTCTTTTATAACTTTCGGAGTCGGTGGTGAAAACATGCACAGCTATAGTCGGCTCGAACGTTCGTAGGCCCTTTCGCAGCTGCATGCAAAACACGAATGCGACAGCTTCTTGATGAGAACAAATCTCAGCAAAATAGAGTTTGTTGCATGATCTGATCCGGCCAGACTTCTTGGCATCAGTCGGACCCACCATTAGAAGGTTTTGAACGGTCAGGTTTGTTAGCTCAATCCTGGCCACGCACACAAAACAGATTGGACCGTCCAAGTTTTTGGACGTGCGTAAACATAACCCGTGTTTACGCTGGTGTTTGGTGGGCCCAATACTGACAGTGATGAAGAAATCCACCCAGTTCAGTAGATTAGAAATGAAAAACCATTCGAAAAGAAACGAAATTGGAGTGATTTCGCCCACAAGTTTTCTACTATACCGTCCAACCCATGTTTGAACAGTAAAAAAACCATTCTATGCTATTTTCTGAAATTCTTCCACCTAGGTCTGGGTGATATGGGCCGTAGACTTCTGCTGGACGGTCCGGATTGGACTTGAGTGTACGGTGGTGGCCCACTAAGGGAAAGCGCAAGCTCTGTTTGCGAACAAAGCTTCCGTCGAAGCGCTGTGATGATCAGTGGGCCCCAGAGTGTTGCTTTCAATGAAATCCACACCGTCCACGACAATATACCTGAAAAACCCATCGGGTACGGTCATTCTTTGATTGGTTTTGCTGTGGCCCACCTGAATTCTTATTCTACCGTCCAAACTGTGTCTGACGGTCAGGATTTTCCAAGAGCTTGCATGGAATGAAACTGAAACCTAGGAGCGGGTTCGGCCATCCTCTAAATCGTGTGGACGGTTTTGATCTTTCAGAATGACAATGAGTGGGGCCCACTACTCGAAATCGGCGTCGGCAGCGAAGACGCTGTTGCGTCTTCAGATTTTAAGAGAAATCGTCGGTCAGCACAATGCGGACCGATTTGCTTGCTTCGGTGCACGGGCGGTCACGCATGGGCTGTGCACACGCACATGTAAGGTGGGTCCCAAATTGATGTTCATGCAAGATCCAATCCGTCCATCCACTTCCTCACCTCATTTAAGGAGTTGAGACCAAAATTAAAGCAGGTCCAGATACCAGATGGACCGCAAATCAATAATTTTTGGGCTGATTTATCTGTTGGGCCACTTCCACCTGGATCCAATGGCCGAAATTTGACGTGTACGGTTACTTTATAGTCTTCAGGCCATGTATGGAGTTTCGAGCTGAACAGATGACGGGAACCCAGTGATCTTGCATTCTGGATGACCTTCTGGCCAGTTAAGCTTCAGTTCCTCAATGTTTACGGATCTCTGGCATGTAATTTCTTCAATCTTAGTCCCTGGAGTCCGTCCCTTGCCTTTAGTGTCATCAGAGTGTTAAGTCCATGCTTTAAGCCCCCCTTTTCAGTCCATGCTCGTAAAATCACCTTGCAATACAAACACGGTTAAAACGGACCATTAAACAGTATCTTGTTCGTAAATCTAGGCAATAAATAGGGTCTGATATGTAATATTTGACCCTCAACACAACCCCCCAGCATTTTGCTAGTCTCGAGCAAAGTATGCGAAAAATAAGTTGAGACTTACAGGACGATTTTCATAAACTCCAGTGATTTCTGCAAAATAATCTGAATACGAAAATTCTAAGATTCATGACAGTTGGGGATTACTTTCTCCTGGACTCAAGCGCTTGGTAGACTCATAATCAAGTTCAAAGTATTAATCCATCAATTAGAATAATTCTAAACATTGAGTTCCATGGGTGGATAGTGTAATCTCAGCCTATCATCATTAAAATTCAATTTATTATTTCATGATAGCATTGGTAACCACAAGAGTATTTAGGACACCTAAAACCCGAACCAAACCTGTCTCAGAAATTCTGTCTTTTAATTTTTCTTTAAAAGTAATGCCAAGGATGGGGATCAAATCCTCACCGATAGGGACCAAACCTATGGTAAAGACCAGTCGCCCAATAATTTTTGAATGTTAACCTTGGGGAATCAAACCTTCACCTGTGGGGAGCAAACCTACGGTGAAGGTCATTCGCCCAACCCTGGGTATTTTCTTTTTCTTCGATTCTGCTTTTATTTATTTATTTATTTATTTATTTAATGATCATAATATGCAAATTATCCAGGCTAGTTCTTTTCATTCTTAATGATTACCAAGTTAATCCTTCAATATCAAATTGAAATCTTAATGTGGAAACGAGATGTGACATATGCAATCATGACTCAATCAATGTTTAAAACTTCTCATCATGGATTAACAAATCAGACTTAACTGTGAAGGCTAACAGATAACTGAATCCACGAGTCATAAATCCAACATCATGTATCTTACAAATCTAAATTAGGGATATCTGTCAAAATCACTTCGAGTTCACAGTAATTTTTAGAAATTTTTTTAAAAATTTTCACAAATTTTGCTCAAGATTAAGAAGACACTGATTAGGAAACCTAATCTCCCACCCCCAACTAAAAATCTACATTGTCCTCAATGTAAAAGATCTAAACATGTAATGCACATGGGACAACGAAAGTAAATGAGAAGTTATGGGAGGATGGTATCTGAATAACGAATCGAGAGAGATTTTTCAAAAGATCACTGGAAGAGAGCAGGTTAGTACGAGAGAGAAAGTAAAATAAAAAATAATAAAAATAAAAGCCTACCTATACCACTTTCGCAGGTGCTCTCGATTGCATTTAGCATATGCAACAAGCCTTTAAACCCCTAGGTTACCCCTAATGGACGAGTTGTAGTCTCGTGAGGGTTTGCAGTGATGTTACCCACAAACATTGAACTAACTAACTAAAAAAAAAGAAATGAAATAAAAAAGTTGGGTTGCCTCCCAGGAGTGCTAAATTTACCGTCTTCAGCCAGACAAATAAGCAACTATCCTAGACCTATGAAAGCGATAAACATACCTATACCTCCATCAGACGAGGAGATCAGTCCTGGTAAACAGGAGCAATCAGAGGCATGGACATGTCCTCTGAATCAAATGTCTCGACAAATGGCTTTAATCGATGTCCATTTACTTTAAACTCCTTGTCATTGTCAGGATCTCTTATCTCGACGGCCCCATGAGGATAAGCAGTGACCACAATGTAAGGGCCGGTCCAACGAGATCGAAGCTTACCTGGAAAGAGATGTAGTTGAGAGTCGTACAAAAGTACTTTCTGACCTGATGTGAATGATTTTCGTAAAATATGCTGATCATGAAACACCTTCATCCTGTCCTTGTAAATTCTCGAGTTCTCATATGCATCGTTCTGGATTTCTTCAAGTTCATTTAATTGAAGTTTGCGTAACGAGCCAGCGTTGTCTAGATTGAAATTTAGATTTTTGATTGCCCAATATGCTTTGTTCCAATTCCACAGGCAAGTGACAGGCCTTCCCATAAACAAGTCTAAAGGGAGATGTTCCAATAGGAGTTTTAAAAGTAGTACGGTACGCCCATAAGGCATCAGTCAATCGGATTGACCAATCCTTACGATTAGGGTTAACCGTTTTCTCTAAGATATGTTTGATCTCCCTAATGAAAATCTCAGCTTGCCCACTTGTCTGTGGATGGTATGGGGTGCTCACCTTATGAGAGATACCGTATTTCTTCATTAAACTCTCAAATGGTCTATTGCAGAAGTGTGAGCCCCCATCACTAATAATAGCTCGAGGCGTTTCGAACCGCGACAGAATATTTTCTTTTAAGAATTTAATGACCGTTCGATGGTCATTGTTACGGCACGAAATCGCTTCAACTCATTTAGTGACATAGTCTACAGCGAGCAAAATATACAGATTTCCAAAGGATTGAGAGAATGGTCCCATGAAATAGATGCCCAAGCAATCAAATGCTTCAATGATAAGGATGGGATTCAAGGGCATCATATTTCGACGGGACAATGCTCCCAATTTCTGACAACGCTCACAAGCCTTGCAAAACTCATGAGTGTCCCTAAACATAGTGGGCCAGTACAAGCCACACTGTAGAATCTTGGCCGTGGTCTTTTTAGCAGAAAAGTGACCACCACAGGCCTGTGAGTGATAGAAGGAGATGACACTCTGATGCTCATTGTCTGGCATACATCTCCTTAAGATTTGGTCTGGGCAATATTTAAACAAATATGGATCATCCCAGAAAAAGTTACGCACCTTGGTAAAGAATTTCTTCTTATCTTGTGACGTCCAGTGTGTCGGTATGGCACCTGTAACAAGATAATTAGTAATATCAGCGAACCAAGGTGAATGGGAGACTCTAAATAGTTGTTCATCAGGGAACATGTCATTGATATAGGTCGCCTCAAGGGAATCAGAGGTATTAAGGCGAGAAAGGTGATCAGCCACTACGTTCTCTACTCCCTTTTTGTCTTTAATTTCTAAATCAAATTCTTGGAGTAGAAGGATCCATCGTATTAGGCGGGGCTTAGAATCATTCTTGGAAAAAAGATACTTAAGTGCCGCATGATCTATATAAATAATGATCTTGGATCCGATCAGGTAGGACTGAAATTTGTCTAAAGCGAACACTATGGCTAAGAGTTCCTTTTCCGTGGTTGAATAGTTCACTTGGGCAGAATTTAGAGTCCTACTTGCGTAGTGAATGACATAAGGCCGCTTATCTTTTCTTTGGCCTAGAACCGCTCCAAGAGCATAATCAGAGACGTTGCACATAAGTTCAAAAGGAAGACTCTAGTTGGGTGGCTGCATGATAGGTGCAGTGGTTAACATGCCTTTAAGCTTAGTGAAAGCTTCTTGGCACTGCTCAGTCCACTCGTATGGTGCATCCTTTTGAAAAAGATTACATAAAGGACGAGAGAGGAGACTAAAGTCCTTTATGAATCGTCGGTAAAATCCTGCGTGTCCCAAGAAGGATCGCACATCTCTGATGTTCTTGGGTGGAGGTAGGTTAGAAATAAGATCAATTTTTGCTTTATCTACCTCGATTCCTTTGGACAAGATGATATGCCCAAGGACAATTCCCTTTTGAACCATAAAATGGCACTTCTCCCAGTTAAGTATCAAATTTTTTTCTTCACATCTTTTCAGCACACATTTAAGACTTGCTAAGCATTCGCTGAAAGATGAACTGAAAACAGAGAAATCGTCCATGAAGACCTCTAAATATTTCCCCACCATGTCAGAAAAGATACTTATCATGCATCGCTGAAAGGTGACAGGGGCATTATATAACCCGAATGGCATCCTTCTGTAAGCAAAGGTGCCATAGGGACATGTAAATGTGGTCTTTTCCTGATCTTCAGGGGCGATTTCAATCTTATTATAACCTAAATACCCGTCAAGGAAACAGCAATAGGAATGACCAGCTAACCTTTGCAAGATGTGATCTATAAAGGGCAAAGGAAAGTGGTCCTTCCTGGTGACGGTATTCAGCTTCCTGTAGTCAATGCACATTCTCCAACCAGTAGTAACTATGGTCGGCACGAGTTCATTATTGGCATTGGCTACGATGGTGATCCCGGACTTCTTAGGAACCACCTGAGTTGGACTCACCCATTGACTATCAGATATGGGGTATATGATCCCCACTTCTAATAGTTTGAGAACCTCGGCCTTAACCACTTTCTTCATGTTTGGATTTAGTCTACGTTGTGATTGTCGAACAGCCTTTGCATTATCCTCAAGATATATGCGGTGAGTACAAATCGATGGGTTAATTCCCTTGAGGTCTGCTATCGTCCATCCAAGAGCTCCCTTATGCTCAATGAGAGTAGATATGAGCATACTCTCTTGTTCTTTCTCCAGGTGGGCAGAGATCACCACCGGATATGTCTCATCTTGACCTAAATAGACATATTTTAAATCAAAGGATAAAGATTTTAGGTCAAGCTTCGGTGGCTTGAGGTTAGACGGTAGAGGCACCACATCAGTTTGGGGTAACTCTTCAATTTGTGACCTCCACCGGTTAACTTCAAGTATCGGTGCAGTATCAAGCATGGCACACGTCTCCCTAATTATATCATCATCAAGATAATGGGAGTGGGCCAGGCACGTCTCTAGAGGATCAGAATAAGGTGAGAGGTGTTCTATCTTCCACAAAAGAATCAATCATGTTAACATCGTGGAACTCGTCATCATCCTCTGAGTTGCTGCCGTAATTGAAAAAGATATTCGATTTCAATGTCAAATTTCTAAAAGACATAGTCATAACACCATTCCTGCAATTGATAATTGCATTTGAAGTGGACAAGAATGGACGACCAAGGATGACAGGAATCTGAGTGCTCGTGTCATTGATGGGTTCGATGTCCAAGATGATAAAATCAACAGGGTAGTAGAATCTATCAACCTGGACCAACACATCCTCGATGATCCCTCTTGGTACACGAACAGAATGATCAGCAAGTTGTAGTGTGGTTCGAGTGGGTTTTAAATCACCCAAACCCAACTGTTGGTATACCGAGTAGGGAATCAGATTGACGCTTGCTCCTAAGTCAAGAAGTGCGTGATCAATTCGATAGTTTCCGATTACACATGATATGGTTGGACAACCGGGATCTTTGAATTTTTGCGGCACATCTTATTTCAGGATGACACTCACTTTCTCAGTCAAGGAGATCTTCTTTTGAACACTTTTCCGTCGTTTGGTAGTGCATAAGTCCTTTAGAAATTTAGCATATAAAGGAATCTGTTTTACAACATCAAGTAGAGGAATGTTGACTTTCACTTGTTTCAATACCTCTAGGATATCCTGAGAGTTAGAGAGACATTTTGGTTCAACCAACCGTTGGGGAAACGGAGCAACTGGCTTTTCTAGAGGTTCCGGTTCAAATTTTTGTGGGGCGCCACTAGGTCCATCATTGTTATCCTCTTCTGGTTCTTGAGGCTTTTCGGGCCTAACCGGAAGGATTTTATCAATAACCTTCCCACTCCTAAGAGTAGTGATGGATTTAGCGTGCCCCATTTGATTTGAAGAGCTGGGATCACTAACTTCATAATGCGGTTTAGAATTGGGAAGAGGTTGAGCTGGGAAGCTCCCCTTGTTTCCAATCGTATTATCAGCCTTAAGTTCATGTATTGCTTTTGTAAGGTCTTGAAAGGCTTGCATCATACCCTGATTGAAAAGCTTTTGCTTTTGAAAATATTTTAGAACCAAATCCTCTTGAGGTTTC
This sequence comes from Magnolia kwangsiensis, assembly GCA_037074715.1. Classification (NCBI taxonomy): domain Eukaryota; kingdom Viridiplantae; phylum Streptophyta; class Magnoliopsida; order Magnoliales; family Magnoliaceae; genus Magnolia; species Magnolia kwangsiensis. The sequence continues at coordinate 21,114,146 of CM073572.1, forward strand.
TCTTGAGTTGGATTTTGGGTTAGGAAACCTTGAGGTGTAGCCGTTGGTCCATTCCTCCAACTGAAATTTGGATGATTTTTTCAACCAGGATTGTATGTATTAGAGGGTGGTCCATTGAAAGGTCTTTGATAGTTATTTACGGCATTAGATTGTTCATTCAATACTTCTCGAAAGGCAAGTATTGAAGGACAATTTTCAGTAGTATGAATGTTGCAATCACAGATGCCGCAAACACTTTCATTAACCTTTTCCTTCTTTCCTTCCATGGCCTCAAATTTTCTGGTGAGATTAGCCACCTTAGCGTTAAGATCATCATCTTCTTTCAAGAGATATATTCCTCCTTTTTTTCTTGAATGAGTTGGCCTAAACGTAGCGTTCGTTCTTGGGTAATAGTCCCACGATTGTGTTTTTTAAGCGAGACTATCGAGGCAATCCCATACCTCGTCAACATTTTTATTGATGAAATCTCCGTTACACATTGTCTCGACCATTTGGCATATGGAAGATGTTAGCCCATCATAGAAAAAATTCGTAATGCGCCATATTTCAAAGCCATGTTGTGGGCATGCATTAACCAGATCCTTGAACCTTTCCCAACATTGGAAGAATGTTTCATCTTCCTTTTGGGCAAAGTTCATGATTGCTCTCTTGAGGGTAATTGTCTTATGATGTGGGAAAATTTTCTTTATAAATTCCCTCTGCATATCATTCCATGCGCCAATGGATCTAGGACGCAGTGAATGTAACCACGTCTTGGCTTTTTCTTTCAAGGAAAATGGGAAGAGTTTCATCCTAATTATATCTTCAGATATATTACGGAAATATAAGGTGCCTATGATTTCATCGAACTCTTTCAGATGCAAGTATGGTTCTTCAGACTCAAGCCCATGGAACTTAGGAAGGAGTTGGATAACCCCTGGCTTGATGTTCATATGTCTTGTATTCGCAGAAAAAATCATGCATGAGGGCGTACTCACCCCCGCCGGTTGTAAATAATCTCGTAAAGTACGAGGCGGGGGTGCCTAATGCACATCATTCTCATCATGTACTTTCTCAACCCTAGGTTGGGGTAATGCTTGAGGTTGATTTTCAGCCATAACCTCCTCTAACTCAGGAGAATTCAAGTGGTGTCTAGTCCTGCGATGGACAGTCAACCCCTCAACTAATCCTCCTTCAGTCACGAGACGTCGAGTGTTGTCGCGTGCCCACTGGGGCATAAAACACACTCAGCCCTCGATTCTAACTTAAACCTACGAGAAAGGAAGAAGAAATCTAGAAAATAAAAGGAAAAGATGGAAAGAAGTTACCAAATTTGAAGTTCTAGGTTAAGAACCAATTTTGAAACTATCTTAAAAGCCTACAAAACAGGGAAGACAAGTTAGTTTCTAATAATCGAGAAAATCTAAACCTAATCTTAAACTAATCCTAAAACTAATTAATTTCAGAAAAACGTAGCCGACACTCCCCGATAACGGCACCAAAAACTTGTTCACTCCCTAAGTGCAGGGTTGTGATATAGTAATAACTCGGTAAGACCGAGGTCGAATCCCAAAGGACTGAAACTTGTACGTTATCTAAAATTAAGTAGAATTAGAACTAGACTAAGATAAAATTTAAACTGAATGGAATTGAGGAAATAATTATGAACTAATTATCTAAAACTTACGAACTTCAGAGGAAAGGAAACTAGGGATTCAGAGGATCCACTTATAGAGATCCGGGAGATCTTATGCCTGCTTTATGGAAATTAAACTAAACTGTCATCGATCTAGTTTTCAAGAGATGAAAGGTATATGAATTAGAATAGATTCCATCACCAAACCATGCCCAAGAGACTATGGCAAACAACAGAATTAAACTAACTACCAACCAATCATATGTATGAAGGTTAGGAAGGGTACCGACATCCGACCATGCCCAGGAGACTATGATGAACAACAGGGGTTCCTGACGTCATAAACATAAAAGAGAAAAAGAACATATTCAAAGCCATCGCAGACCCACTGTAATTTCAGTCACAATAGACCATTAAAGACTAAAAATATTTCCATTAAAATCAAACTAAGATCAACATCAATTAGTCTAATAAATTGCACAAGCAACAGATCCTCCCATCACGCTACAAGCTTCACCTCTTAGCCCTAGCTAAGAGGTTTTAGCCTGACATAATTTGACTGAACATCTAGAAAATTAATAAACAACAATTAAAAACTATATAAAAAAAACTCTCCCTGTCTTTCTCTCTCTCCACGTCTTTAGTTTCCCAGCCGTCCTCTTCCCTGCTTCACGTCCCAAAAATCCCGATTTTTTTCTCATCCCATTCTCTCTCTCTTTTATAACTTTCGTAGTCGGTGGTGAAAACATGCACAGCTATAGTCGGCTCGAACGTTCGTAGGCCCTTTCACAGCTGCGTGCAAAACACGAATGCGACAGCTTCTTGATGAGAACAAATCTCAGCAAAATAGAGTTTGTTGCATGATCTGATCCGACCAGACTTCTTGGCATCAGTCGGACCCACCATTAGAAGGTTTTGAATGGTCAGGTTTGTTAGATCAATCCTGGCCACGCACACAAAACCGATTGGACCGTCCAAGTTTTCGGACGTGCGTAAACATAACCCGTGTTTACGCTGGTGTTTGGTGGGCCCAATACTGACAGTGATGAAGAAATCCACCCAGTTCAGTAGATTAGAAATGAAAAACCATTCGAAAAGAAACGAAATTGGAGTGATTTCGCCCACAAGTTTTTTGCTATACCGTCCAACCCATGTTTGAACAGTAAAAAAACCATTCTATGCTATTTTCTGAAATTCTTCCACCTAGGTCTGGGTGATATGGGCCATAGACTTCTGCTGGACGGTCCGGATTGGACCTTGAGTGTACGGTGGTGGCCCACTAAGGGAAAGCGCAAGCTCTGTTTGCGAACAGAGCTTTCGTCGAAGCGCTGTGATGATCAGTGGGCCCCAGAGTGTTGCTTTCAATGAAATCCACACCGTCCACGACAATATACCTGAAAAACCCATCGGGTACGGTCATTCTTTGATTGGTTTTGTTGTGGCCCACCTGAATTCTTATTCTACCGTCCAAACTGTGTCTGACGGTCAGGATTTTCCAAGAGCTTGCATGGAATGAAACTGAAACCTAGGAGCGGGTCTCGGCCATCCTCTAAATCGTGTGGACGGTTCTGATCTTTCAGAATGATGATGAGTGGGGCCCACTACTCGAAATCGGCGTCGGCAATGAAGACGCTGTTGCGTCTTCAGATTTTAAGAGAAATCTTCGGTCAGCACAATGCTGACCGATTTGCTTGCTTCGGTGCACGGGCGGTCACGCATGGGCTGTGCACACGCACATGTAAGGTGGGCCCCAAATTGATGTTCATGCAAGATCCAATCCGTCCATCCACTTCCTCACCTCATTTAAGGAGTTGAGACCAAAATTAAAGCAGGTCCAGATACCAGGTGGACCGCAAATCAATAATTTTTGGGCTAATTTATCTGTTGGGCCACTTCCACCTGGATCCAACGGTCGAAATTTGACGTGTACGATTACTTTATAGTCTTCAGGCCATGTATGGAGTTTCGAGCTGAACAGATGACGGGAACCCAGTGATCTTGCATTCTGGATGACCTTCTGGCCAGTTAAGCTTCAGTTCCTCAATTTTTACGGATCTCTGGCATGTAATTTCTTCAATCTTAGTCCCTAGAGTCCGTCCCTTGCCTTTAGTGTCATCAGAGTGTTAAGCCCATGCTTTAAGCCCCCCTTTTCAGTCCATGCTCGTAAAATCACCTTGCAATACAAACACGGTTAAAACGGACCATTAAACAGTATCTTGTTCGAAAATCTAGGCAATAAATAGGGTCTGATATGTAATATTTGACCCTCAACAACAACACTCTCGCTATGCTCAACTCTAACGCCAAAGGCATATACAATGCGGTGCATGTGCGTGATTAGTCAAGTTCTTAATTAGACTTATTCATGCATCAGGTTCGAGAAGCTAAGGTACCTCCCTTTGTATCATTTGCCCAAACAATGATCCATCTAACGTCGTCAATCCTAGCTAATCGCATATGACGAGCAGTTTCAGGTCGCTACAGAGAGGCTCATCACCTTAGCGCACGCCTAGTTTATACTCGATGTCACTACGGAAAGGCTCGTTACCTTAGCGTGGTCCTAGTGTATACTCGAGGTTACTACGAGAGGCTCATCACCTAATCGTAGGCCGAAAACTTGAATACAGTGTCTCATACACCATATTCAGCTCATGAGTTTGGGTTGTTCATTGGTTACTACGGGGAGGCTCGTCACCCCAACATAGGTCGACAGCTCGACCACGGTGTCTCATACACTACCATGTCCGGCTCATGAGTCTTAGCGGATCATGATACCAAGGTTAAATGAGCTTTGCACCGATAAGTGGTACCTTAGATTCAGACAGTAGTCTCCATACATGGTAAACACACATCGGGCCAATCGGGTTACTTGACAAGTCCGATTAGTACGAGCATACACTAAGTTAATCGACATGGAGCGCATACGCACTCCGTGTGGCCTAACCATTGTCAATAATCACCGTACGAATCGAATTCATCAAACGTGTCTTTGGTGGCGGAACCAATCCGGCTACTCTAACGAAATTTGTTATTGAATGCCTGAACCTCGTCGTAATCCCAATCACACTCCAAGGTAATAACATTCACATATAGTAGTCATAAGAGTATCGAGCAAACAATTCAAGCATTACAATCATTTGAGAATTTCATAAAAATATAAAATAAACATATTATCACACATATGCATTTCGTACGTAAATCACATAGTTGGATTGAGGTTACATAAAGGAATCAATGCATATAGTTAAGGTGGTTGAGAATCTTATTTCAATGCCCTTATAAGTACCATAAGTACCATACATCAAACACTTACTCATTCAGATATTTTATCAAACACTTAGGCTACACATTATGACGTACATGTAATATATTAGTTATAACATATATTATGGCGAATCCTTTTACAGAAGAGTTACCACACATACAATGGTCATGTATTCTCAAGTAACAAGCATGGCAAACACAAATCATAATTTCATATTCATTCAGACATTTCAACAAACACATAGAATACATTATATTCAACATAGTTTATATATGTGCGTGTGTAATATACGAAAAACATCATATCTAAGCACATGTGACAGCAATCAAGTCAGTCATAAATCATTACTGATATTGAAAGCCTTAAAAACCATAACCTAAACATTTATAGTCCACACCTTTCGTCAGTAAACTCGTATCGAACTCAGTTTGAATACTATGCCTTTTTTTACGGCACGACAACATATAGCATGAAATAGGTTAGTTATTTCACCATTTATTCTATTTGGATACCTGAAACAGATTAGAGTTAGGATTTCTTACCCAAGAACGGAGTCGAAATTGCCGATATAGCGACACGGGAGAGGCGATTCGATACGTGGAGCGGCGGGAATGAATCCCTGCAACTATCTCTCTCTCTCCTTTCCTCACTCTTTCCACCTCTTTTCTCTCTTCTCTCTCTTAGGGTTTAGAAAATTCGTATGGAATGAGAGAGAGGTGGTTTACGGTCTTATATAGGCCCATAAGTGAAGTTAATGGCCCCATGGCCATGGTATACTTAGGTTATAGTTAAAAGTCACCTGTTTCGGGCCAACGGAGCTCATCTGGAGGTCCGTTACCTGCATACGGTCTGGAGGAAGTTTCCTGACAATGGATCTACACCAGGTTAAGATTTCAGTCTGATCGGATTTACGGATCGACCGCGGAGGATCAGTTTCAGTTCAACGGTCATCATCACTCAATCAGGGTCACAAGTGTACTGACATGTGTAGAAAAATTTTTCTGATCTAAGGGCATAATTGGGTCAGAATCTGACGGTTTAAAATTTTAAATTTGGCCCGCAAGCGAATAACCCAATTTACTTAAGTTTGAATCTGTTTCCTAAAGATATTCGCATTTCTCACACACTTTGCTCCAGCTCAAGTTGTGCGTTTTTGGATACTATTTGGACTCGATTCTCGCGACGGTTGTCAAGCCTAGTAAGGCGGTCATAACCATATAATTTCGTGGTAACCGAACTTTTAACGCACAGTATAGGTCCTATACAGAGTTTCAATGTGCTCCCGAGAGCAACTGAATTTTGAGATTGATCCTAGGTTTTTAGGTAATGTAGCGTTAGAAATTCTACTAGTTTTGGATCTTGCAGTACATATTGAAAGTGATTCAAGCTAAGTCCATAGATGATTTAGTTTAGCACTTAGTTAATTTTTGTCTAATTCCTAAAAGATTCAGTTCTTAGTGATTCTGCTTAAGGTGGTATTCGGGTCTTCATACAAATTTTTTCGAGACATTACATTATACCCTCCTTAAGAAAAAATTTCATCCTCGAAATTAGTACATTTTCATACTTCTCGAGAATCTGAGGTAGTTCTTACGGACCTCGGCTTTTGTTTTCCAATTAGCCTCTTCCTTAGTGTGATGTGTCCATAGTACCTTAACAAGCGGGATAACCTTACCGCGCAACACCTGCTCCTTCCTGTTTAGGATATGCGTCGATCACAGTACACAAGTAGCATCTTCGCTCAACTATACCTGCTCCCATTTGATAATGTGAGAAGGATCAGGAACGTATTTCTTCAACATCGATACATGAAATACGTTGTGCACGCCTATGAGTGGTGTGGGCAAAGCAAGGCGGTACGTTACCACACTCACTCGGTCTAAAATCTGAAATGGGCCAATGCACCGTGGCGTGAGTTTTCCTTTCTTCCCAAATCGAATGACTCCATCATGGAGAAAACCTTAAGAAACACATGGTCCCTAACCCCGAACTCTAGCTGTCACCGCCTCGTATTAGCGTAACTCTTTTGTTTACTCTGTATTGCAAGAAGTTGACGCCTGATAATGTTGATCTTCTCTGAGGTCGCCTGCACCGGATCTAGTCCAATCAAAATCTTCTCGCCAACTTTTGCCCAGCAATGCGGTGCTCTACATGGATGCTCGTACAGTGCTTCATAAGGGGTCATGCCGATACTCACCTGAAAGTTATTGTTATAAGCGATTTCAACATAAGGAAGATAGTCATCCCAACTATCCTTGAAATCAAGCACACAAACTCACAACATATCCTCTAATACTTAATTTATCCATTCCATCTGCCCATCAGTCTGTGGGTAGAACACGGTACTGAACTTCAGCTTCACACCTATTGCTTCCTGGATACGAGTCCAGAAGATAGATGTGGATTGCGTGTCTCGGTTTGACATAATCTCCATAGGAACTCCATGCAAACGTACAATCTTCTTGATGTACAACTTGGCCAACTTGTCTGCTGAGTTTGAGACTCTAATCGGGAGGAAATGAGCCGATTTCATCAATCAGTCCACGATCACCCAAATGGAGTCATGCCCCTTCATCATTTTCGGTAACCCTGAAATGAAATTCATAGAGATGAAATCTCATTTCTACTTGACTATAAGCATAGGCTAAAGTAAACCAGGAGGTCGGCGATGTTCGGCCTTGACCTGCTGGCACATGAGGCAATGTGAGACATAGTCTGCCATTAAAAACTAAAAATATTCCCTTAAAATCAAACTAATATTAAGTTCAATTTAGTATAAATAAAAAGCACAAGCAAAAAGTCTCCCCATTATATTACAAGCTTCACCTCTTATCCCTATCTAAGATGTAAGACCCGTATCCTAATCTGTACTGTTCCATCGCTTCTTGCGATCCTTCTCGTCAAATTCTGACAATTCACGACCTGTAGTTGATGTTGCACACAACCGTAAGTCGTATCCTATTCATTTGAGTCGACTTAATCTAAGACTTGTATCATTGCGACCGCACCGTCGCCGCGGTTCCAACGCCGCAACTCACGCACCGATCCGATACCTAGACGATGAGATGTGGACCCACGTTCAGTTCGAGGAAAAATACCGCGTGTTGCAAATCCCAAGAGAATCTCTATAAAGTGTCAAATCAATCTCCCATTAATCACTTTATGTCAAGTACAAGCACCCATGCTTCCTTTCTCCACAAGTCAAGCAACTACCCAAGTCAACTAACACATCACCTCACCCATCACTCACATCCATCAACCATCACCCCATCACTTACCTCACATCTCATCTCTCTCTCTCTCTCTCTCTCTCTCTCTCTCTCTCTCTCTCTCTTTTCTCACACCAAACCCAAGCAACCAAGAGAGCATCCCACGTCCAAATTTTTTTCAAGAGAAAGTGTGATTTTGGTGGCCCACTTCCCATCCCAAAAACTCTATCCTAGCCATCCATCTCCCATCTCCACCATCGAAGTGAAGCTCTAGGAGATAGGCGTTCCAACGGGCCGAGTAAATCATAAGGTGGGTGCTTTGATAGAGTAGTTTTTCATGTTTTTAAGATGGGCCAAGTGAGGCCAACCGATCAATGGTTTGGACTCACTTGAGACCCTAAGATGTGGCCGATGGTCCACTAGGATCATCATGATCATTCCATGATGGGACCATTTTCCATGGATCCCATCATGATGTTTATCTTCTTGTATACCTAGGGTCATCTAGACCGTCTATTTTAGTGGAGAAGGGATCTCCACCGTTGGATTTTAATTTAATGGGCCCATGTGTAATGGGACCCACTTGATGTATGTCTTAAATCATACAAGGGAGGGCCCATAGTGGCGGGGTCCCTCCATCACTCGATCGCTCTCTCTTTCCCTCTCTTTCTCTCCTTCCCTATGTTGTGGCCCACTTATAAGTTGTGAGATGTATAAACCATTCATCGAAGGGGCTTTACCTTGATGTGGGCCTCATGCACACCATTCACCGAAGGGGCTTTACCTTGATGTAGCATGTATGAGGGTAGGGCCCACCTTAAATGTATGTGTTATACACAACCATCCAGTGTCTAGGGACGCTGGACGTTGCCAACAAGTGAAGGGTGTGCTGACTGTGGGTGTACTGACGGCAGCAAAACAAAAGAAATTGATTTTTTTTGGGAAGTGTTGTACATGTAGGCCCCACCTCAATGTATGTTGTTAATCCAAGCCGTCCATTCCTTTTTCTACTTCATTTTAGGCGTTGAGCCGAAAAATGAAATTGTTCCAAGTTTCTGGCAGGCCATACTTTTGGAAATAGTCATTTTCACCGTTTAAATTCAATTTAATTTATCTGTACACCGAAATTACATTGAACATTGGACTCATTTGGTTGGCCTCGAGTTATAGAATGCAATGGCAGGTTTAGATTTCCCTGATGTGGGCCCTACGTATCAAAAACCCCACAAATCCTTTTTTTAAATAAAAGAAAATATATATATATATATAAGGGCAGCGCCTGCTGCCGCTGACACAGCAGTAGGACGCTGCTGCGTTTTGGACGGGCGGCCAGCAAGGGGCTCACACCATAATGTTCATTTGTCATCCAACCGGTTCATGAGGTGGGCCATCCCTTGAAGTGGGCCCCCCTCCAAACCTCAACTCCATCCAATGCTCAGGTGGCCCACATCAAAAGAAACAGTGTGATTGAACATCTACCCTTGAAACCCTTTTCCTGGGCCACAAAAGTTTTGGATCAAGATGAAATTTGTTTTCCTCCTTCATCTGGGTCCACGTGACTTTATTAACGATTTGGATGGGATATAAATAATATGGTGGGCCCCACATGGGAGCCCACAGTGATGTACATATTCCATCCCACCGTCCGCCTGGACGGTGGGAACCCACTATAATGGATGTGTTTTATCAGGCCGCCCAGCGGTTGGCGGGCGGACAGAGTCAGACCCACGGCTCCAGCTGTGGGCCCTACCCTAATGTTTGTTTCCCATCTACACCGTCCACTTGATGGGACCCTTCCTCAGGCGGGTCCTCTCCAAAAATGAATCATATTCAAGACTCAGGTGGCCCACATCATGGGAAACAATGTTGATTGAGCGCCTACCGTTGAAACTCTTTTTGGTGGCCACAGAAGTTTTGGATCAAACTGAAATTTGTATTTCCTCTTCATCCAGTTCTGTATGACCTTATCAACAGATTAGATGGAAAATATAGGTTATGGTGGGCCCCACGTGGGAGCCCACAGTGATGTGTGTGTTGTACTCCCACCGTCCAGCGGACGGTGAAGCTCACTGTGATGTGCGTGTTCGTCCGTACTGTCCACTGATTGGACAGTGGGACCCACATGATTTATGTGTTCCATCCACTCTATCCAAACTAAACCATGCGTGTGGGTGTATATATATATGTGTACATATATATTATATTAAATATAATATTGTATATATATTATATATATCATATATTTATAAATGTATGATGGTGGGCCTTCATGTGACCCCCACCATGATGCATGTGTTGCATCTAAACCGTCCATTTATTTATTTTTGTAAAATTATTTTTATGGCTTGAGCTAAAATGAGCCAGATCTATGGTTCAAATGAGCCCACCATGACATGTGTATAGGGCCCTTTATTGATTTAACTTTGGTCATTCATTGAGGCCTACCTTGGTATATATCTGAGGCCCAAATGATCAGGCCCATTTGATACATATAAGGGCTATGGGATTAAGCTCATCTGGCATATATAATGCCCATGAGTTTGAGCCCATTTGACATATGCAATGCCCATGGGATCCAGCCCATTTATACATAAAGGGCCCACGGGATTCAAGCCCATTTGATGTGTATGGGCCACAAATGGAGTGGCCCCTTTGACATATTTAAAGCTCATGTGTGTAGGCCCATTTGATGTATTTCTAGGCCCATGGATCGTGGACCATTGCAATGTACATAAGGCTCATTGGCGAGGCCCATTAATGTAACCCATTTGATAAATGTAAGGCCCATGTGATACGGCCCATTTAATGTATCTAAGGCCCATGGGTCGAGGCCCAACGAGATGACCTTAGGGTCCATTATAATGAGTGATCACTCATGGTTCATGTAATGATATATATGGCGGGTCGTACCTAAGGAACAATGTTGGTTTGACGTCCACATTGTATGTGCAATGTTGGTTAAATGTCTGCATTGTAACTCTCCTTAGGGCCCATTGATAGACCCATACTCATTATCATTCATCGCTTTATAACATGCTTAGTATAATCCCATGACCCATACTCATACGCATCATATGTATGGTTGATTTGAGTAGTGACTGATCATAGCATATGCCATTGGGCAGACCACTTACGGGACTCCTTATGAGACGGAGTGCCCCACATGATCGCGCAGTACGCGCTGGATTGCTGCATGATTTGACGGTGTGATTCATGCATCTCGCATATGTGTGACTTGACTCACTGCACGCCCTAGTGACATCAGGGCCGTGGCTCCACAGGTACATCGTGGATTGCCTTATCGGATACCGAAAATACTTGGTTCTAGCACTGTGGGCACTTAGGATGTCCTTGGGTGAAAGTTCCAGAACCTTTTAGGTACCAGGAGATGCTCCAACGTCTAGACCGAGTGGATACACGAGCGCCCGAGTGCCGAATACCAGTAGGCCGCGTCTCCCACTGTGTCGTGGTCAGTTGGAAGAGGGTGTGGCCTTATCCGCCTGAGTGAGGGGGCTATAAGCTAGGCTGAGTCTGACCAGCTTGCAAATGAGTCCGCTATCGACGATCCGGGTAGGTATTGACATACTACTGGTCAGGCGGATAGCGAGGTCTTTTCCGCTTGCTTGACTGTGTAGCTAGGGAGGTGGCAGTCACTGCGAAGTGTATTAGACCCCGGTAATATCCAGAGAGGAACTGTACTGATATATGTACTTGATGAGTACCGACTTGCTTGGATTGCATTTCGCATATGACATTCGGCTATGTAGGCTTTGCATTGCATCGGTGTGGCCGATGACATTCATATCTCGCATCGCATGACCTTGGTATGGCCGATAGCATTCATGCCTTGCATTACATAGCTTTGGTATGGTTGATTTTATTCATGGACTTACCGCATACTTCCGCATTACCTGATATTGTACACTCGGTGTTTGCCTTGCGCACACACTTACACCACCCTCTAAGCTTTTGTAAGCTTATGCATGATAGTTGCGTGCAGGTAGCGTTGGATGGCAATAGCGCTGAGACAGGAGCGCGTATCAGGACCTTTTGGAGCTTTTTTATCACCTTGTATTTCCCTTTATGCATTGTACTTAAAGATTTTGATATAGTGGATATGTGGTGATGTTTTTTTTGTGACTTAGTTATGCTTGTGGTTATGCTCCATTATAAAAAAAAATTATTCTGAAAATCCTCCTTGCAGGATCCCAGGATAGGAATCTGGCATTGGATTGTCAGGAGCCAAGAATGGGGCACTACGGAGGCTGTCGGCACCGGATTCGACAATCGAAATTCATGTGAATCCGATTTTCGGGTTTGGGGCATGACATAAGAGGTTTAGCCCAACATGACTGGACTATCTATAAAAAAATAATAATAATGAAAAAAATAAACACTTCTTTGTTAAACTCTCTCTCTCTGCTCCACATTCACAGCCTCCCCTCTCCATGCCCTTTTCCTTTCTCTTTTATTGAAGTGGTGAGGGTCGGTGGCTAGAGAGCTTTCGCAGCAAAGAGTTATGCGTAACCTCTATTTACGCAACTGTAGCATCCGCAACATCTTACGCAGTAGAAAGGCAATGCAGAAAACTCCTCTTTCCTTACTTTCTTTCCAAAGCATTAACGTCCTCTAGGACATTTTAGGATGGCCTACGTGATGAACGGATCAGATCTGTCATCTGATCATGGCCGTGATCACACAACAGTCTGCAAAAGCTGGGTTGCATCGGACACGAAAATAGGGCTGCGAAAGGGCTGGTTGCGCTGTGATGTTGGTGGGTCCCATGATCATCGACTGCTGAGAAATCCACACCGTCCATTAGGGCCCATTTGGACGGGCATATTAGGGTGGAGTCGCTAGTAGTAGGTTGGATAGGAGAGTCTTATCTAATAGAGTACGGCCGCCTGCCTGATTGGACAGGAGAGAGATGAGCATGGCGGCGTGTCCAGATGGATTTACAGCTGGATTGCTTCAAATCACCGGATATCCTGCATTATCTCTCTCTCTCTCTTTAGATTTGCTTCAATTCACTCCTCTCCCTAGATTTGACTTGAGCCCATCCCGTCCTGTGTACGGTCTAAGAGATTGGATGGGAGGTAGCTGGATATGGCGGGAGCGGTGGCGGGAATGACCATTTTCCCCTTTCATGCCTTATAAATCTCAGGTATTTTCGACGCGAGTGAGACCATCACAATTATCATGGAGGCTGCACGCAGGTACTGTTTCTTCCTCCTATGGCCTGATTCGATGTGCTTCTTCAAACATTCCGTATTCAATCCTATTGTTGATTATCGGAGATTATTTTGATCATGGCATCTGGAAATTGGGGGTTTTGTGAAATCTTATTTCTAATCTTCAATCCGAATCTAGATAACCCCCAAGTTCTGGATTTGGGGCATTCTTGTGAAATCTGACATGGATTGAGATCCAGGTGGACTGATTTTACAAGAATATGTCTCTATTGAGCTAAAGGATTTTAATCTACAGTGACCTGTTTGCTCATGGTTTGTGGGTATTGGGGGTTTTCTGAAATCTTCATTGTACGTCTAGGAGGGTTCTCCAAATAATAGAGGGTTTCAGGGTTCTCGGATTTCATGTAATCTTAAGAACTAACAACTTTCTTATCCAACTACTGATTTGCTTCCATTTCCAACTCAGTGTTCATTGATTTCTGTCGTTGGCTTAGGTAAAGATCTCTGGTAAGCTCCATATTATTTGTCTTACCTTTCCCAACAGGAAAAACTGTCCAGGAATGGCGAGATTGGATTGATTCTGGTGTGGACCACGAGATCTTCTATTATACCGTCAATCATGCGATTGAGTCCTCATGTACATATGATGTTTTCATGGGGCCAACAGCCACTTAGGTGAGGGTCATACCCTCCCTCTGGTCACAGTGGACGGCTCTGATTAGCCATATGGACAATGGGTGGGGTCCATAATAAAAAACAACTGGACACGGTGAGGATGTTGTGTCCTTTTTAAAATGGGAGAAGATAGAGTTGGTCAAGAGTCAGTTTGACCGACTCTCTGTTGCCGTGCACGGCTGGTGCACTTGTGCACCGTGTACATATGCTGTATATGAGGGTCCCACGGTGATGTTTGTGAGAAATCCGATCCATCCATCCATATTGTTAGCTCTTTTAACGCATTGAGACCAAATTTAAAGCCTATCCAAATATCAAGTGGGCACCAGATCAAGGATTTAGTGGCTGATTTGTCAGTTGGGCCACTTTCACGAAGATTTAGTGGTTAAATTTCGACGTGTATGGTTAATTTATGGTCCTCAGGCCATATATGAAGTTTCAAGCTGAAAGGATGGCGAGAACCCTTTGATCTTGCATTCTGGACGACTTTTAGGCCACTTGAACTTCAGTTTCTGAATTTTTTTAGATCTCTAGCACGTAAATTCTTCAATCTCGGTCCCCTGGGGTATTTCCCTTGCCTTGGTAACTTCAAAATGTTAAATTCATGCTTTTAGTACCCTTTTTCAGTCCAAGCTCCTAAATACACATTGCATCATGAACACGATTAAAATATGGTGTTGAACGGTATCATGCTCATAAAATTAGGTAATAAATGAGGTATAATATGTAATATTTGACGCTCAACAGTCGTTGCATCATATTCAAGTCTCTCTATGTGAATATTTATCTGAGGCTCTTGTGGTCACAAAAGAGCTTTAACTCCTCTCCGAAGAGGTAATGTCTCCAGAGCTTTAATGCAAAAATGATGACTGCTAACTTTAGGTCGTGTGTAGGATAGTTTTCCTCGTGTTTCCTCAACTGTCACGATGCATAGGCGATCACCCTGTCCTTCTGCGTAAGGACACAACCCAAACCAACACGAGACGCGTCGGTATATATCGTATACTTGACCCCTTACTCTGGCAATATTAGTACATGGGCGGACGTCAACTTGTCCTTTAGTTCCTGAAAAGCCACTTCTGCCTTCTCATTACATGTAAACTTAAGATCCTTCCGAGTCAGTTGAGACAACGGTCTGACTATCTTAGAAAAGTTCTTAATGAATCAACGGTAGTAACCTGCCAGGCCAAGAAAGCTCCTAACTTCAGTCACCGAACCGAGCTGCTCTCAGTCCTGCATTGCGGTCACCTTAGGAGGTCCATAGGTATCCTTTCTTTGGACACCACATATTCCAGGAACTTGACTTCTTCTTTCCAAAAGACGCACTTCTTGTACTGCGCAAACAACTGGTTCTTCCTGAGAGTATCAAAGACTACTCGCAGGTGCTCCTCGTGATCCTCTCAGCTCTTGGAGCATTTCAAAATGTCATCTATAAACATGATGACAAATCAGTATAAATACAGTCGAAACACCATGTTCATCAAGTCCATGAACACGGCCAGTGCATTTCTGAGTCCAAACGACATCACAAGAAACTTGCAGTGCCCAAAACTGGTTCTGAATGCTATCTTCTGCACTTCTTCATCCCTGACAACTGATGGTACTCAACTGCAAGTTGATCTTTGAGAAATACTATGCCCCTTTCAACTGATTGAACAAATCATCTATCCTAGACAAATGATACTTGTTCTTTACTGTCACTTGGTTCAACCTGCAATAATCAATACATAATCGCAGTGATCCATCTTTCTTCTTCACATACAACACGGGTGCTCCCCACGGGGATATACTTGGTCGTATGGAACCTGCATCCAACGGATCATCGATCTGTTTCCTCAGTTCCTCCATCTCACATGGGGGCATGTGATACGTCGGAAGAGATATAGGTGCCGCACCAGGCACAAGGTCGATAGTAAAATCGATCTTGCGCTAAGGAGGTAATCTCGAGGTCTTCTCGAACACGTCCAAAAAATCCTGAACTACTAATGTGTGCCCAAGCGTCGGACCATCAACATTCTCCAATAAGAAAACATAACAACTTACATGCAAGGCCAACTGACCTTAACTGGAAAGGTAAAGGCCGTGCTCTCAGGTGCACAGGCTGTCACCACTCTATATAGCAATCGATCTCTGCCTTCATCTCGGTAAGCCAATCCATACTAAGGATCACATCGTAATGACATAGCGGGGCAATGATCAGGTTAACGAGTACTGTTTTGCTCCCTAAGTTTATCGAACAACCCTTACACATCTTGGTAGTATCTGAGAAGGTCCCCATGGCGGTAAGGAGTCTGATCCCAACTATAGGACTAGTTTCCAACTATAGTCGCTTGACTGCTGCGCATGATATTATAGAGATAGTGGACCTGGTGTCCACCAATAAGAAGACTGGTGTACCTTGAACATGTGTAGTGACTTCAAAGGCCAGTGGTGCTGCGGTTGCTGTCTCGGATGCCTTAGTTGCAAGTGAGTGCACCCAAGCTTGTTGAGAATGATTCGGTCGCGGTACCATAGGTCATTAAGGCGGCCTAAATTGAAGTACAAGTGGCCTGTAAGAAGGCTGTGTAGGCGATGCTAATCATAGAGGTGGAGCCGAGATAGCTGGGGACATTTGACGGTTAATCTTCTGAGGAGGCATGAAGCCATTATCCCTCATCCTGGTGAAGCAGTAAGTGTCAGCATGAGGAGAACCCCCATCAGAGTCTTGGGCCTCCTCTTCTTCCTCTTCCTGCGCTTCATCACCATTACCCTCTTCATTACTTCCTTCCTCGCCTTCTACATCTTCACTCCCATCGAGTCGAGCTTGACGTTGTTATGACCCAATTCCCATGTTGTTGCGAGCAGTGTCATTGAAGAAATGGATCGGCGTAAGAATTTCTGCACCAAGTCTGTAACCGAATTCACAAGCAAGCTTGCATATAAGTCAGCCAAATGGAAGTGAAATGTCTATCCTAGGAGAGCATGCAGTCTAAACTATCTGTAGTAGTACATATGTAGGCAGGCACAACTTGTCTCCTTGCCCAGCCCGATATAGGAAGTCTACCATCAAACGCGTGCATTCGCTGCGATTGCTCCACCTGGGATACACATTGTATGTGAATATATGGTAAAGTAGGTAGAAGTTAGGAGTCAATTATGTCGATGGGAGGCAGTTGCCTCGACTCCAATGGATCGATCAGCCGTAAAGAAATCGCATGTGACGATCTCTTTCACGCACGCTCCTGGGATTTTTCTCGCTAGCTTGCACCTCTCCACGTGGAATTCTCATGACTCAGGCTATCAAGTCTACGTTGACAATGGCGTCCTGCCTTCCCACGGGGATAAAGAACCGTAGAGGCTCTAGCAGCGGCTCCCGTATATGGGCGTAGAAAGCTCAGACAATGCTCTCATTTACATGTGACTTGCCCTCAAATATAGGACCCCACCAGGCGTCCAATAGGGAATCCATCACCGAATAAAGCCAAAATAGTTTTTCATCCACGTGCGCTTCAAAGAGAACTCTACGGCCATGAAACCTTTCGTGTGTTATATCCGCCAGTAGAGCTCTTTTGAGAGAAATTTGGGGATCGAGGTCTCTCTTCGTCCTTATCTCTCAATCGACGCTTAAACTTACTTTGTAAAACCCGTATCCTAATCCGTACTGTTCCATCAACTCCTGCGATCCTCCGGGTCGAATTTCGGTAACTTGCGACCGATGATCGACGTTCGCGCTCGACCCTAAGTCGTATCCTGTATATCTGAGTCGGTTCAATCCGAGACTTGTACCATTGCGACCACACCGTCGCCGCGGTTCCAATGCTGCGACTCCCTCACCGATCCGATACCATGGCAGGGAGGTGCAAACCTACGTTCAGTTTGAGAAAAACACTGCACGTTACAAATCTCAAGGGAATCTCTATAACATATCTCATCCATCCCATCAATCAATCCCATCAATCACCTCTCATATCAAGTACAAAGCACTCATGCTTCCTTTCTCCACAAGTTAAGCAAACCCAAAAGTCAACCAATCTATCACCTCACCCATCACTCACATCCATCACTCTCTCTCCTTACATCCCATCTCTCTCTCTCTCTCCTTCTCTACACCATTTTCCAAGCAACAAAGGAGAGAGAGTGTGGACATCCATGTTTTTTCAAGTGAGAGAAAAGTGATTTTGGTGGCCCACTTTCCCATCCCAAATTCTTCATCCTAGCCATCCATTTTTCATCTCCACCATCAAAGTGAAGCATAAGGAGAGTGGCTTTCCTATGGAGCAAGAAGATCATAACGTGGGTGCTTCTATAGGTGTAGATTTCTTGTTTTAATGATGAGCCAAGTGAGGCCTACTGATCAATGGTATGGATCTCATATTGGACCCTAAATGTGGCCAATGACCCACTTTGATTTCAAGATCAATCCATGATGGGGCCATTCTCCATGGACCCCATCATGATGTTTAATTTCTTTACATAAATGGTCATTTAGACCGTCCATTTCGGTGGAGAAAGGATCTCCACCGTTGATTTTGACCGGTGGGCCCATATGAAATGAGACCCACTTAATGTATGTTGTAGATCATGCCACGGAGGGCCCACAGTGCCGAGGTCCCTCCATCACACGTATCCCTCTCAATCTCTCTCTCCCTCTCTCATTCTTTGTGTGTTTATGAGATGTTATGGCCTTATGGCCCACCCGAATGTACCCCACCATGAAACATATATTTTTTTTAACCATTTGTAGGTGGGGCCCACTTTGCATACATGTTGTACCCTACTCACACCATCCGTCATTTGGTGGCCCACCTGAGTAGGGCCCACCTTAGAGTATGTGTTATGCCAAGCCGTCCAGCGTAGGGACGCTGGACGTGCAATGTAAACCAAAAATATAAGTTTGGTTTTCCAAGCATTGGAAAAGGGCCACTCGTATAGGCCCCACCTTGATGTATGTTTTTAATCTAAGCCATCCATTTCATGTCTTAGATCATTTTAGGCATTGAGCCGAAAAATGAAGCCGATCTGATAATCAAGTGGGCCATACCTTTGAAAACACTGATCCTCACCGTTTAAATTCACTTTACTCTTTCTATACTCCTAAAACATAATCAATATTGGTCTTGTTAGAACTGTTATAAGTTGTAGAATATAATGCATGGGTTGGATTTTTTGAATGTGGGCCCTACCTAGGAAAAATGGCTAGAAAACTCAGTTTAAAAAAAAAAAAAACAAACAAAGCAGCATTGCTGCTGCTGCTGACAGGAGAGGACGCGTAGGATTCCTGCGCTCGGATGGGCAGGCGCCCCTCCATGATGTTCATTTGTCATCCAACCGGTTCATTAGGCGGGCCCCTTCCTGCAATGGGCCCCCTTTAAGTTTCAATCACATCCAACGCTCAGGTGGCCCACATCATAGGAAACAGTGTTGATTGAGCGTCTACCATTGAAACTCTTTTTGGTGGCCACAGAAGTTTTGGATCATCTTGAAATTTGTTTTTCCTATTCATTCAGGTCCGAGTGACCTTATCAACGTATTGGATGGGAAATAAACGTTATGGTGGGCCCCACATGGGACCCACAGTGATGTATGGGTTTTATTTCCACCATCCGCCTATGCATGCTGTCCACCACTTGGACAGGGGGACCCACCATGATGCATGGGTTGCATCCTAACCGTCCAGCCATTGGACGTCTAGCAGCAGACGCTGCTAGACTGTGTGAGGGAAAACACATCTTTCAATGTGATATTTTTATAATAATAATCATAATAATATAATGATATATTAGCATAATATAATATTGTGGTGGCACCCATGTGGGACCCACCTTTAATATAAAAATCTGAAACATCCAGATTCATCTGGATGGTGGATCTGAGCTACCACCCGTTATGCATGTAATCTATAATATAGTATAATATTATAAATATATTATATTAAAAAGTGATATGTTGGTGGGCCACACCCACATGGGGCCACCTTTGTTGATGGCCGAATGGCCAGTGCAATACATCAGCCCAGATAGCTGCTGTATTGTTGTGGGATGTGTGGCTAGCGTGGCATGATCCCCACCTCAGGACAATGCGACCCCCTTGACGTATAGCTCTACACATGCAGCAGTGGGCGGTAGGCCACTTCCATGTGGGACTCATGTGATCTGGACGGTGGATCTGGCTCCCCTTATATATATAATATTATATTTAAGTATATAATATATTACATTATATAATATAATATAATATGGTGGGCCCAGATGCGTATATATGTATATTGTCAGATTCTATATATGTATATTGTGGTGGGGCCACATCCACGTAGGAGCCCACCTTACTACATTATTCAGAGCCGTCCATCCATTGACGTGCTAGGCCATGCTCCTGGACCCCACCATGATGCATGTGTTGCATCCAAACTGTCCACCCACTTTGTAAGCTCATTTTAAGGCTTGAGAGTAAAAATGAGTCGGATCTAAGGTTCAGGTGGAACCCACCATGGTATGTGTTTCGTTCATGCCGTCCATCATGAGGTGGAACCCACCATATCCATCCATCCATTTATGCGGCCCGCCATGATGTATGTATTCAATATCTATACCGTTCATTTGATGAGGCACATTGAGATGTATTTGTAGCCCAAGGGTTAAGGCCCATTGTAATGTATGTAGGGCCCATGGGTTGAGGCCCATTGTGATGATTAGGGTCCATGGGTCGAGGTCCATTGTGATGTATTAGGGCCCATGGGTCGAGGTCCATTGTGATGTTTTAGGGCCCATGGGTTGAGGCCCATTGTGATGTATTCAAGGCCGTTATTAAGGCCCACCTTGATGTGTATGGGGCCGTTGTTGAGGCCTACCTTGATATGAATGTAAAGCCTATGTAAGAGGTCCGTCTTGATTTATTTGTGGCCGTCTTTTGAGGCCCACCTTGGTATATTATGAGGCCCAAGTGATTAGGCCCACCTTGATGTATTTGTGGCTCGTTGCTGAGGTCCACCTTGATATATTTAAGGCCCAAGTTATGAGGGTCGTTGACGTATTGGAGGCCCATGGGTCAAGGCCTAATGGGATGTACCTAAGGCCCATTGAATGTGATTCCATCGTGGTGTATGTGTTGACCTTTATGGCAAGCCATGCCTTGGGAGCAATGTTGGTTTGATGTCCACATTGTAAAAATAATGTTGGTTAAATGTCCGCATTATAACTCTCCCTAGGGCCCATACTAGTTGTGTATAGATCGTCCAGGCCCATCTGCATTGTAAAGATAGTTCATCACTTTATAACATGCCTAGTATAACTCCATGATTCATGACCATACGCATCATATGTATGCTTGATATGAGTAGTGACTGATCATAGTATATGTCATTAGGCAGACCATTTGTGGGACTCGTTATGAGACGGAGTGCCCCACATCATCGCGCTGTACGCGCTGAATTTTTGCATGATTTGACGGCATGATTCATGCATCTCGCATTTGTGTATCATGATCACTGCACGCCCTAGCGACATCAGGGCTATGATCTCCACAGGCACATCGTGGATGGCTAGATGGGACATCAAAAATATTTGATTCTAACACTATGGGGCACTTAGGATGTCCTTAGGTGAAAATCTCAGAACCTCCTTGGTACCAAGAGTTGCTCCAACGTCTAGACCGAGTGGAATATGAGCACCGGTGCCTATACCATGAGGCTGTGTCTCCCACTATGTCGTGGTCAGTTGGAAGAGGGTATGGCCTTATCCGCCCGAGTGAGGGGGCTATAAGTTAGGCTGAGTATGACCAGCTCGTAAATGGGTCTGCTATCGACATGCCGGATAGGTATTGATAGACTATTGGCCAGGCGGATAGTGAGGTCTCCTACGCTCGCTGGGCTGTGCAGCTAGGGAGGAGGCAGTCGGAGTGGAGTGTAATAGACCCCGGTGATTTTTCAGAGAGGAACCGTACTGATACGTGGACTTGATATGAGGACTGACATGATATTATGACACCCCGTCACTGTTGCACATGTGGGCGGGCGCACGTGGGCAGACGCTGATGTAGGCGGCTGTGATATGGGGGGGCTGAGGCCTGGGCGAGCTACCACACTAGGTGAGCTACCAGCGGTTGACAGACTACTGTGCTGACAGGATACTGAGTGGGAGTTGCATACTCATTCATTCATCCATTCACTATCCACTCGGGTTGGCGATGCGTAACTATTTGTTACTTGTACCTTCGCAATGGCCAGAATTTCAGTTGGGGCACACGACTAACTTGAGATCAGGAGTTTACCACATTGTGTTTGACTATCCAAATTTAGGTATGAGACTTGTTTAGATAGAATTCCCTTGTGATGGACCCCGTAACCTGCGATACTACGTACTATCATCCCGACTTCACTCCAGTTTAGTCATTTCATTCGCATCGAATATTGCATTTCATCCATGACATATGACATTTGGATTACTATGTTTCTGCACTTATATAGCTTAGAAGGATTTAACAGGATCTGCATATTGCATCGCATCTGCAGTATATAATATTTGGCTCATTATGATCTGCATTGCGTACTCTGATATTATGTGACTTATGGACTTACTAGTATATTTCTTCTTACTCTGATATCGTATGATTCATGACCTGGTCATTTTTCCTGCTTATCTCAATGATGTATGATTTGTGAATTCTATTGTACACTTGGCACTTACCTTACACACACTTACACCACCCTCTAAGCTTTTATAAGCTTATGCATGATAGATGCGTGCAGCTGGAGTTAGGTTGCAGTAGCGTTGAGCTTGGAGCGTGTAGCGATTTTCAGGAGCTCTAATTTTGATATATGTATTTTCCTTTCAGCATTGTATTCAAGTGATTATATTAGTGGATATGTGATGATGATGTTACCTTTATGATTTGGGTAAACTTGTGGTTATGCTTATTACAAGACAAATGTACGTTGAAAAATCCTTCTTATAGGATCCCAGGATCGGAATCTGGCGTATGCTGCACTGGGAGCCGAGAATGAGGTACTATGGAGGCTGTCGGCACCGGATTCGGCGAGTGGGATTCCTGTGAATCTAATTTTCAGATTTGGGGCGTGACATACTTTGACGCCTTTCTGCCTCTTTGAACGGGTAAGGCGGGTAGGCCCTCCTTCATCTGTGGAAACCCTCTTCTTTCTCATGAGGGAAAGGAGTGTAGAAAGGGAGAAAATCATCGCCACTAGCTCAAAGAGAGCCATGAGAGTGAAACAAGATGGGGGATAGGATGGGTTGTTGGACCTTGATATTTTTGAGACACAAAGGAGGGTTTGTGTGTCCAAATGGGAGAAAATAAGGCAGATAGGAGGTGAGTTTGAAAGGAATGGTGGGAGGTGTGTATGTAGTGATGAAGAAGAAGAAGATTTGAGAATGGAGGGAGGATTTGAGGTGAGAAAATAAAATTTTCAGAAGTTTGGAAAACTTGGAGGGGTAGAAATGAGGGAAAAGAAGCAAATGGGGGTGGTATAGGGGTCCCCATACGATTTCGTGGGCCCCACTAGCATGTACACCCATCGACTCGACCAGCCCGGTGTGGCCCGACAGGCCCGCTGTCAGTGGACTGTGAGGCATCACCCTAGGGGCGATGCCATCATCGTCCACTGGACATTTGGGCGATGGCTCACCCCAGGGGTGATGCTATTGCCCCCAGGGTGCCGAAAATGTGCAGAGCCCACCTCGGGCCCCACCGATTTATGTCGTTTGGCCCCCAGAGTCCGTTTGATGTGGTTTCGGGTTCCATCTCATGTATATTCACGCTCTTTGGGTTATTTGAGTGTAGAATACGTCAAATCATGGTCTAAACCCATCGATTAACAATCTAAAAAAATATTGGGGCCATCTCGCATGATCACAGATGCCTACGGGTCCGATTTCAACAGTTAGTTTCACCTGTTGGCAAAATTGAGAATCCTACGACTGTTTCTACGTTTCGTCGCTCCATCCTAAGTCAAAGTACGTCAGTGGGCGTCGTGTTACCATAACCCAGGTCCAGTTTAATCCAAATTATGCTCTGATACCAACTTATAATGCCCCAAATTTCGAGGGTCGAGCAAAGGCCCAAACTCTCACCATTACATCACTTATGCAATATCGATAATGATGATTAATTGTTATCCGTGTTAGTACATTAAACAAGAATAAGATTATACTAAATCAACATATCATACTCCAGAGACGATTAGATTGAGCAAGTGAAAGACTGTGACAGATATATAAAGTGTATAAATGGATATAAACCCCAAAGTATGATCATGTCACTATGCTGAATAATTACATGTATAGTTCTAAAAAATATAAAATGATAAAGTGTAATATCATCTAATCCATATCCCTATAACCCCAGTGGCGTAACTCCAGGTCTACGTAGACCTGTCAGAGAGTTGCAAGTAGGAGAACTCCACCTCGTTATCATAGAAGGCAAGGTCCGTCTCGTAAGCCTCCCTATCATCTGAAACTATAACAGAGTCTGGCTGGTGTTTTAAAATACTGTCCCATAGTGGGAGTGAGTGATCAACTTAGTGGAGCTATAAGGCAAAGGTTAACATGTTATCAATTCAATCAAGCAGTAATGATAAGGCAGTACAACAATCATGTCCTAAGTACTCTTGTTAATGCAAGAATGGGATGCGATAATGATGTATGCCATCGCCTGCACTCCCTCTGCGACATCATCTCATGGTCGTGCATGTAACACTCCTGCTATGCTCAACTCCAACGCCAAAGGCACATGCAATGCGGTGCATGTGCATGATTAGCCAAGTTCTTAATTAGACTTATTCATGTAGCAGGTTTGAGAAGCTAAGGTACCTCCCTTTGTATCATTTGCCCAAACAATGATCCATCTAAGGTCGTCAATCTTAGTTAGTCGCATACGACGGACAGTTCCAGGTCGCTACGGAGAGACTTGTCACCCTAGCGCAAGCCTAGTTTATACTCGAGGTCACTACGGAAAGGCTTGTTACCTTAGCGTAGTCCTAATGTATACTTGAGGTCACTACGAGAGGCTCGTCACCCGATTGTAGGCCGATAGTTTGAATACAGTGTCTCATACGCCACCATATTCGACTCATGAGTTTGGGTTGTCACCGGTCACTATAGGGAGGTTTGTCACCCTAGTGTAGGCCGACAGCTCAACCACGGTATCCCATACACCACCATGCCCGGCTCACGAGTCTTAGCGGATCGTGGTACCAAGGTTAAACGGGCTTTGCACTAGTAAGTGGTACCTTAGATTCAGACAGTAGTGTCCATACATGATAAACACACATTAGGCCAATTTGGTTACTTGACGAGTTCGATTGGTACGAGCGCACGCTAAGTTAATCGACATGGAGCGCATACGCACTCCTTGTGGCCTAACCACTGTCGATAATCACCGTATGACTTGTATTCATCGAACGTGTCCTTGGTGGCGGAAGCAATCCGGCCACTCTAACGAAATCTGTTACCAAATGCCTGAACCTCGTTGTAGTCCCAATTACACTCCAAGGTAATAACATTCACATATGGTAGTCATAACAGTATTGTGCAAACAATTCAAGTATTGCAATTATTTGAGCATTTCATACAAATACAGAATAAACATATTATCACACATACATTTCGTACCTAAATCACGTAGTTGGATTGAGGTTACATAAAGGAATCAATACAAATAGTTAAGGTGGTTGAGAATCTTATGTCAACGCCCTTATAAGTACCATACATTAAACACTTACTCATTCAGAAATTTTATCAAACACTTAGACTACACATTACGACGTACATGTAATATATTAGTTATAACATATATTATGGTGAATCCTTTTACAGAGGAGTTGGCACACATACAACGGTCATATATTTTTAAGTAACAAGCATCGCAAGCATAGATCATATTCCATATTCATTTAAACATTTCAATAAGCACATAAAATACATTATATTCAACATAGTTTATATATATGTATAATATATGGAAAACGTCATATCTAAGCACATGTGACAACAATCAAGTCAGTCAGAAATCATTATTGACATTGAAAGCCTTGAAAACCATAACTTAAACATTTATAGTCTGCACCTTTCGTCGGTAAACTCGTATCTAACTCAGTTTGAACACTATGCCTTTGTTTATGGCACAACGATAACCTATAGCGTGAAATAGGTTAGCTATTTCACCATTTACTCTATTTGGATACCTGAAATAAATTAAGGTTAGGATTTTTTACCCAAAAATGGAGTCGAAATCGCCGGTATAGTGACACGGGAGAGATGATTCGATACGTGGAGTCTCTCTCTCTCTCTCTCTCTCTCTCTCTTCTTTCCTCACTCTTTCCTCCTCTTTTCTCTCTTCTCTCTCATAGGGTTTAGAAAATTTGTATGGAATGAGAGAGGGGTGGGTTTAGGGTCTTATATAAGCTTAGAAGTGAAGTCAATGGCCCTAGGCGATGATATACTTAGGTTATAGCCAAAAGTCATTTGTTTCGGGCCAACGGAGCTCATCTGGAGGTTCATTACTTACATACAGTCTAGATAAAGTTTTCTGACAATGGATCTATGCCAGGTTAAGATTTCGGTCCGATTGAATTTACGGATCGACCGCGGAGGACCAGTTTCAGTTCGATGGTCATCGTTACTTGATCAGGGCCACAAGTGTACTGACATGTGTAGAAAAAATTCCCTGATCCAAGGGTGTAGTTGGGTCAGAATCTAACGGTCTGAAACTTTAAATTTGACCTGCAAGCAAACGGCCCAGTTTACTTAAGTTTGAGTCTGTTTTCTAAAGATATTTGTGTTTCTTACACACTTTGCTCCAAGCTCAAGTTGTGCATTTCTGTATACTATTTGGACTTGATTACCGCGATTGTTGTCAAGCCAAGTAAGGCGGTCATAACCGTATAGTTTTTCAATAATTGGACTTTCGACATGTGGTACAAGTCTGATATAGAGTTTCAATGTGCTCCCAAGAGCAACTGGGTTTTGAGATTGATCCTGGGTTTTTAGGTAATGTAGCGTTAGTGATTCTACTAGTTTTGGATCTTGCGGTACGTATTGAAAATAATTCAAGCTAATTCCATATATGATTTAGTTTAACTCTTAGTTAATTTTCGTCTAATTTTCGAAGGATTCGGTCCTTAGTGATTTCTACCTGAGGTGGTACTCAGGTCTTTGTACGGATTTTTCCGAGACGTTACAGCCCCACTATGATGTATGTGTTTCACCATTTCGTTCATCTATTTTTAAAGATCAAATTAGGGATTTATTCCAAAAATGAGAGGGATATAAATCTCAAGTGGACCACACCACATGAAAACAATAGTGATTGGATATCCACCATAAAATCCTAGGGCTCACCGTGCAGTTTATTTGACATCTATGTTGATTAGGTCAAACAGCCCAGGTTAAGGGAAAAAACAAAAATCATCTTGATCCAAAACTTTTATGGCCCCCAAAATGTCTTTAATGATCGACTCTAATTCAACGTTGTTTCCTATAATGTGGTCCACTTGAGATTGGGATATACCTCATTTTTGGTCTCATGTCGTAAAATGCTCTGTAAAAATATATGGATGGAATGGATGAAACACATACATCATGGTGGGGCCCACAAAGCACTGGAATGTCAGGGGAGTAGCCAATCTATTTCTGATACATGTCGATGCGAAGACGGAGTGCCGACACTCCTGGACGCGGATGGCTTTCGCAGGAAGTTCCTACACTTAAAACTTAGGTGGGTCCACCGTGATGTTTTTCAGAAATCCACTATGTCCATCCATTTTGCGAGCTCATTTTAGGAGTAGAAATCAAATTTGAGCAAGATACAATACTCAAGTGGGTTGTACTAAAGGAAAAGGTGGTTAGGGAAATATTTACCGTTGAAACCTCCTTAGGTTCGACAGTGATGTTTACATGCCATCCATATCGTTTATAACGTCATTTGTATTGGGATGAACTAAAAACCACAAATAATAGTGTTATTCAAAACTTTTTTGGCCCCACGAATATTTAAACTGTGAACATTCAATTATCACATTTTCGGCCCATTGGATACGGTTTATTTTTGGCCTCATCTCTTAAAATGAACTCAAAAAATGAATAGACGGAGAGGATTTCTCACAAATATGACAGTGGCCCCCACCTGGGTTCCTAGTGGGCCCACTGTAGGAACTTCATGCAAAAGACTTTGGTAGGAAATCCAAGTTGGACACTCCTCGCGCCCCCTGTTGTACTAACAATTCAAGTTACATGGCCTTACAATGATGTATTTATTATATCCACATTGTTCTTCAAATTTTTGAGATTATTTTAGAGCATTAGCCAAAAAAATGAATCATATCCCCTTGATTCAAAACTTCTGTGACCGCCAAAATGTTTTCAATGGTAGACGTTTAATCCCCCACTACTTTTTGCAGTGTGGTCCACTTTAGTTTTGAATCTATCTTATTTTTTGACTCAAGACTTAGGACGAGCTCAAAAAATTTATGGGCGGTTTAGATATAACAAATACCACATGATGGGACCCATAGAACTTGCTGACATCAATGCAGAGATATAGCTGGTGTGTGGTACAACATCCAATCTGGGAAATAGATTAGCTACTCCCCCTGCCACCAGCCAATGCCTAGTGGTCGGTGCTATGTGGGCCCCAACATGATGTATTTGTTTCATCCATGCCATCCATCTATTTTGCTAGATCATTTTATCGCATGAGACCAGAAACGAGGTATATCCCGATCTCAAGTGGACCACGTTACATGAAACAGTGTTGAATGAGCGTTTACCATTAAAAACTTTTTGAGGGCCATGTAGGCCACATTTGTCAAATCTAAAGTCTAAAGCCTGAATCTACAATGTTGAATGAGCCACATGATAAGAAATAAGATGTATCCAAAACTTAAATGGGCCACATGATGGGAAATAGTGGGGATTTTGTGACCACCGTTGAAACATTTATATGGCCACAAAAGTTTTGTATAGGTTTAAGTTCACCGTGTTTTCACTTCATCTCAGTCAAAATGAACTTATAAACAGTTTGGATGGAATTTAAACATCAAGGTGGAGTCTAGGAATGTTTCAACGGTAGACATTCCTTTTCCCACTGTTTCATCTCGTATGGCGTACTTGAGTTTTGGATACTTCTCAGTTTGGTTGAATGTCCTAAAAAGAGCTTGAAAAATGGATGGACGTGTTGGATTTCTCACAAACATCATAGTGGGCCTTGCCCAAAATCCTTGCACTGGAACTTTATGCGACGTGCATATGCTAGATTTAATGCTAAAGCCTCTTACAGAATTCCCTGCATTGGAAACATAGGTGGGCTCACCTTCATGTTTGTGAGAAATCCACCTCGCCCATCGGTTTTGTGAGTTTATTTTAGAACATGAGACTAAAACTAAGGTGGATCCGATAATCAAGTGGGCCCAAAACGTGAGGATTGAACGTCCTTATTTGAAAATTTCCTGGGGCAACATAAGAAATTTATCTTTTTTTTATTTTTTTATTTATTTATTTTTATTTTTTATGAACGATGATATTTTATCCGTTTTTTTTAAGAATAATGATATTTAAATTTTCTCTTAAGTACCTAAGTTTATTTGAATTAAATAGAATAATTTTATCCTCGTTTAATACAAAAAATTTCTTTATAATGTAAAACATTTTCAAATAAGAGATAGGGGCAAATGCATCAAATTAATTTATTTAAGATATTTCAAATGTTTGTTAACAAACAGGTTGTTTCAAATTCAGTACTTATTTTTCATACTTCGTCCATAATTGCCAAACAATTTTTTTGACTTCAGCTTTTAGATTCAGCCTTTGGATTTCAAATTTAAGCTTCAGATTTTAGATTCAGACTTTAGGCTTCATATTTAACAAACCGAGCCTTAGTGTATAACGAATCATATTTCCTCATGTCACTTCAGCAGCCACTCTTGGCTAGTGAAGTGTTCAGTATCTAACCCCTCCCTCATCGGCTTTATATGAAAATGTGCATGGGAAGTGGATTGGCTGGTGTACCACATAGCAGTTATATAGCTGTTATAGGTATGTTTCATGTGAAGACGAGTACTGACACTCCATGAGCTTCGAGTTGTATGAACAGTTCAAAGGAGATTAAAGTTACATGGGCCTCACAGTAATATATTTATTATACCTATACTGTTCATCTATTTTTAGAGATTATTCTAGAGTATTATTCAAAAAATGATTCATATTCAAAGATTAACTGAACCACACCACAAATAGCAGGGCAGGTAATGATTTTCACTGCTAAAAAATTTATAGCGCCCATCATGACATTTATTTCCCATCCAATATATTAATAAGGTCAGAACTTGGGTGAAGAAGAAAAATAAATTCCATATTGAAAGAAAACTTCCATGACCCCGGGAAGAATTTCAATAGTAAACGTTTAATTCTCCAATGCTTTTTTCAGCGTGGTCCACTTAATAGTTAGATATGTCTTAGTTTTCTTTTCAAGCTTTAAGACGAGATCACAAAATGGATGGCCGGTCCGATATAACACATAACTCATGATCAGACCTACGGTACTTGCTGACATCATCATAACAGCTGTATAGCTGGTGTTAGGTACGCCAACCAATCCGCTTCCCCGTTCGCGTAGTGGTACGACTGTGGACTCGGGTCGGGTGCTAGAATTCCCCCAACCAGGGTTAATGGGGATCGGATACTCGTTAGGCGGTTTGGTCTTTGGGCCGCGTTAACAGGGTTCAGGGACTCCCGCACCTTCGGATCTGGCGGCATCTATTTTGGAATCTAGTTCACGTCAAATAAGGTTATTTCAAGGTTGCGCCCCACTAATTGATGGATTAGATTGCATGTGCTGTGCGTAAGCGATGGATTACTTGTACCTGATAGCTCTTTGATGTAGCCCACCGAAATATCTCATGTCAGTCAGGAATCGGGATCAAATCTAATTGGACCAACCATCATACGCTCTGCATTTAATGCAACACGGCTGCTGAGAAAGACATGGATCAATCATGACGCAGGAAAAAAAGATTGCAGAGGATTGAAAATCAAGGTGCACATGGCATTGGAAAGGATGAGGTGGAATGGGATTATAAAAACATAATTATCACACATGGTTGGATTGTACTATGTTACCGTGAGATAAGCTTAATTTCATGCAATGTTTGTAACACATTGGTACATTGAATGGATAAACCCACTATTATTTGAAATTATTGAGAATAACATATACTTTGTAGCTGGTCTTAAAAATGAGGCAGATCTAAAACTTATGTGGCCTCAAAGAAATTTTCAATGGTAGGTATTCAATCCCTGCTACTTTCTATGGTGGGGTCCACTTGAGCTTTAGATCTACCTGATTTTTTGGCCCATGCTCTAAAATGATCTCTAAAAATGGGTGGACGGTGTGGATATAGCCCATACATCATGATGGGACCTACACAACTTGCTAACATTGAGTAAAATTAGCACTGGACCCAATGCAATTATATCTAATCTAATTCCAAGGGGTGTTTGATTTTTAATTTCCCTCGTAAATACATGAAATTAACTTCATTACTTATTTACACCTGTTTGAAAGTCCCTAGGATTTAGGTTTCGAAAATCACTTTATACAAATGTTGTTATTAGTGATTTAAATACGTGAGCTCCACTATGATATATATGAGTTATTCACATCATTTATTCTTTTAAAAAATACATTTTAAAGCATGAACCTAAAAATAAAAAAAAACATCAAAAGCTCAAGTGAACCACATCTTAGGAAATAATGATCATTAAAATGTCAATGGTTGAAAGTTGTTTTCTCCTTAGGGCCTGCAGTGAAGTTTATTTGTCATTCAACTTGTTAATAAGGTTACACAGTCATGGATAAAGTGGAAACAAAAATATCAATTTGATCCAAAACTTATGGGATCCTCAATAAGCTTTCAATGGTAAGAGTTCAATTCCCATTGTTTCCAGTGGTGTGGTCCACTTAATCTTTTGATCTACCTATTTTTTTGGCCCATGCCCTAAAATGAGTTGGGTAAAGGGATGGATGGTGTGGATAATACACAAACATTAAGGTGGGCCTCACAATTTAACTTTTTTCTCCTCAGGTGACGTGAGGAGTGCTATAAATGAAAGATGGCAGCCAAATCACCTAGAAAATCCAACCGAAAATACAGAGGTAAATAATCATTACCCATTTACCTTGAATTACTTCTGTAATTAGAAAATCAAACAGGCCCAAGCTTTTCCATTCTTCACCTGGAGTGGAATTAGTAGGACCAAATGCAATTCCATCCCACTTAATCTTGTCTAATACTATGCACCAAACTTTCCCTTAAAGACTTGGTCAGGAGTGTGGACTTAGAACTCTAGCTTCAAAACTCCTTGGATTCCTCATATTTTGTTTGGCACACTCGATTGGGAACTAACTTTAATCCAAAAGTAGTCATGCATGATATATTTATAAGGGTTTGAATATAATTAGTCAATCAACTTAATATTGACTTAATATCTTTAATTAGTTAACGTATGTAATCTTTGACACAATGATTATAATAAGTCCGCCAAAATATATACTTTGCTTAAAAATAATGAAATTTCAAGTCTCGGATGGGCCACAAGCACAAGATAATGCCTTGTGACTAAACAATGATTTTTAATCATTGATTTAAATG
This sequence comes from Magnolia kwangsiensis, assembly GCA_037074715.1. NCBI lineage: Eukaryota > Viridiplantae > Streptophyta > Magnoliopsida > Magnoliales > Magnoliaceae > Magnolia > Magnolia kwangsiensis. Next base: position 21,146,736 of record CM073572.1, read on the forward strand.
GACAATGTTTGGAAGGCATTGATTATCATGTTAAAGTAATTATACTGATTCAATTGAAAATCTAGCTGTTTTGGGATATTATTGGTGGGTCATATGCCCAATACTTTTAATAGTCTAATACAACCCTAGTTAGGATTTTAGATGTAATCTAAACTCTTACAGTGGATTTTCAAACCCTTATTGAGGAAATTTGAAACCTTCAGTTACATTATGGTCCTAAATAGGGCCTGAAAGCCCATCAAGTCCAAGTGTAGCAAATACATCACTTCGATCTTGGAAATTTTTATTTTGAAAATTTCAATCCCTCCACTCAAACCCAACGAGCTCATTTTTTAGCCTCATACAAGTGGCTGACCCCAACTCAACCGGATTCCCAACGTGTCCAAGAAATTGACGGGTGTATTCCATCTACTGGTGCTCCAGATCTGGGCTCCCATTGTCAGCCAGAAGTGGTCACCTAGGCCATTTGTCAAGTGGGTCCCGCTATCGTCATGCCCTGGTTAAAGATCAAGTCAGCCTACCTACGAGAGAAACGGACGGATAGAACAAAATACGGTGAACAGCATGTCCCCAAAGGTGCATGCGCACATGCGCAACTTGCCTGATGAGCAGAGCGGCCTGTTTTTCGGGCACTGGAGTTTTGAGTGTGGGACCCACTTGATGAATGGCGTAGTCGTTCAATGGTAGACATTCAATCCCCCACTGCTTTTTGCAGTGTGTTCCACTTGATAGTTAGATCTGTCTTATTTTTAGTCTTAAGCATTAAGACGAGCCCACCAAATGGATGAACGGTTTAGATATAACACATAACTCATGATCAGACCCACGGAACTTGCTGGCGCCAATACATCATCGATATAACTGGTGTGAGGTACACTTGCCAATCCGCTTCCACCAAAACAGCATGCGCCTTGCGCAGGAGGAGTAGCCAATCCGTTTCCATCCGATTTCTCGCAAACATCGATTTCTCACAAACATTTCGGTGGGTACCAACCAGCATCCTTGCGCAGGAACTTCCGAGGGAAACGGAAATCCGCGTACGTTGCAAGTAAACAGGAGGGACAGAACTATAGTCACCCTGCGCTGAGGACGTGTGTCCAGCCGGAATCGATGTATGGCCCAAAGTTTGGGCAATCCGAACTGTTCCTCTGCTTAGTTGTTGTGCGTAAGTCGTCCATGGTCTTTGGCCTTGAATTCGGGTCACTATTGTACATTTTTCTTGACCCTCCCTTCGCGGGACACTTATTAAAGGGTTGCGATTGTGCCATCCGGAAGACTTTTGGGGCATAGTCAACCCACATTGGGTCTCATCATATCAACGGTCAAGATCATCCAACCACTTGACTACCTGTACCATCTCAAGCCCCGGGAATTTTATTCATACCTGTATAATTACTATCATTTTAGATGGACCAGGCATCAGATCCTCCATACATTTTTCACACTTGTACGTCAATCCAGATCATCCGTGCCGTAGCACTCCTTGAAGAGAGAGAGCAAAAGTAAAGTCCCAAAATCACACCAGTGCGCTCAAACAATGAGCTTTTGCGCTATCGAACGTGAACCGTCTGTTTCTATATCCATCTCGAGGCCACCACTTAAAACGGTTAGGATTGCCCTATCAAGGTCGCTTATGGGTTATTGCACAGACCTGTTTGGAGACACTGAATACTAAATGAAGGGTTTGGATCTCATTAACTTCTACCATGGGATGCAGTTATGGAAGGACAGGGTGGCACTAAATCGAATGGCCCACCATATCTCAGAAATGTCCACCTCCATCATGCGATTGAACTGAAAAAGGCTGAGTTCAATGCTCGGAAATAAACATTAGAAAGAGATCTCGCACCCACCTTGTTGTCTGCATAAGAACAAAACAATGATGTGGTCAAGCTAGGCCCAATAGATAACCATGTGATAGCCCATGTATGATGGGGCCCACCCACATGCGGCCAAGACAATCAAGGTGCGTCTCTTGTTCCGTTGAGGTCAAGTTCTCAACCTTGAACTATCCTCACACGTGGCAAACAAGGCAAATGCGTGTAAGATCAGGTCGGGTCGATTCCTAATGCCCATGTGTACTGTCTCAATAACAGGCCAGCGTAGTCATCAGTGACCTGCACGTGTGAAAAATGAATCAACGGTTTAGACAAATCGACAAAGTCTCCACATTCTATGTACATGTCTGGCAGATCTGATGATCAGACCGGCCTGATTTTAATGCAAGGCATCTAAACGCTAGTGATGGATTGATGAGTGAACTCAATCCTTCACACGCGTATCTAATTACACGTGTGAGCTGAGTTCACCTACCGTGTACACTCGACTGATGAGTACACTACGAATTCCTGTTTTTTTTTTTTTTTTTTTGACCAGTGATCACATGCTGGCCTGATCCACACCTGCTGTTTGCTGCATCAGCTTGACTTTCACGGCATGTGATCATCATGATCTGGGCCATCTGTGAAATGTGATGTCCTACACACATGACACGTGGCACAAAAGACTGCCATCATTCGTATCTTCTTTCATCTTCTGTCAACTTCTTGTACACATGGTCAACAGTAGGTCAAATCCACCCGACACAGCACGTACCTGCATATGATCAAGCGGCCAGAGTACGTCCATATGCAGACAGGAATCTCCACAACACCGGTCTTAAAACACCCAAGTCCGTGGGACCCACTATGTTGTATGCGTAAAATCCACTCTGTGTTGCCAGGGCCAAAAATCAGATAGAACCACAACTCAGATGGGCCACACCACATGTAACAATGGGGATAGGAATGCCAACCATACGTTTTTGTGTGGGCCACCATGGTCTATAATTTTCATCAAACCCATCAATCACGTGCAGCCCACCAGGATGAAAAGGAAAATTAAATTGTCTACGCAAACTCGGGCGGACCACATGACGTGAACTTAGCACTTTCGGAGCAATTTTACATTGCTTCCATTGTTGTGCCCCATTCAAGTTATTAAATTGTCTTATCTTCCAAATGTACGGTACAAATAATGTTTTTCACCCGATGGATGGAGTAGATTTTACATAGAGAATATGGTTGACCCCACGAGCTCGGTTAAAGCAAGTGGTGTAGACAACTCCGGTCTTCCAGATGCATCTAAGTAAATCTGTAGATGGCACCGATCATGCAACACGAGATGGGAGAAGGTGCCGCTCAATCCGGCCCCATCTCACGGAACGGTCAAACACTGCATCAATTGGCCGATTCTAACAATTACACATATGAGATCCAAATCACTCATCAAGTAGGCCATACGTCAGATGGCCCACCTACCAAAATTCACACTGAGCGGATAGTTCTAGCACCTTGGTTTGTGGACTTTTTAGGAAGAAACCTTGAACATTTCTATGACAATTAATGCACGTTATTTCCCGAAAGTTATCCAATAGATTGGTTCGGATTATGAGAAAGATTGACTTTTGAGGCATGGCCCATTCAAGGCATGGCCTGATGATAGGTTGGGATCTTGGACGCATTTGCGACGTGTGTGAAAAGCAAGTCACTGGATTGGCAGCCCAACAGTCACTGGATTGACAGCTGTTCGGCTGAATAAAAACTGAACATGTGGGGCCCAATATTTTTGCGATCCAAATCGTTCTAACGATGGGTCCCATGGAGGATGGGAGATACTACAAAGTAATTTTGATGATGAGCTCCACAGGTCAATGACCAAAGGTGGTCCCTACATTTCCCATTGTTGCTGTTCGTGGACCGTCATATAATAGATGATCATCAATAAACTCGTCTTCTGGACAGTTACTCTGAACCCTTCTTGGCCGTCCAAAAGTAGATGAACATAGTGGATTTCTCACCAACATCACGGTGGTCCCAACCTAGCTTTCGACCACAAGAAGCTCATGCGGTATGTGGTCGCAGGCAATCCGCGTCCACTTGAATCATGCACAGGCCCACGTTCAGAGACAGTGGTACTTGAGATGAATAGTAGCACATGTGACCACCTGAAGTACTCTAAGAGGATGCAAAGGAAGATGAACAGTAACACTTGTGGAATGCTTTGCACATGTGGGTGTGCAAGGGAAGATAGACGGTACTTGGCAAATTAGCAAATGTGAGATGCTTTGCACACATAAGTTACACAGGTAGGGGGCAAGATAACATGAATGCTAGGTAGCACATGTCATGGTGACATATTCATGTAATTAGCACATGTAACACATGTGAGGCGATTAAGATGGGCAACAACATGTTTGGGTTTGACATTTGAAAAACTCAATTTTCTTTTATAGAAGGAAAATGATTTTCTTAAGGGTGAAGGTGAAAAATTAAACTTATTAATCTCCACTAAATGAAGTAAGAAATTGTGATTCCAACAAATTCCCGTGAAAAAAGTGACTCAACAGTGAAACATTTGATCCATGAGAAGTAAATTTTTTTTTTTTTTTTCTTTTCATTTTAACGAATCAAATCTAGCTTTAAAAGGAAACTTCACATCATGAAAAGTTAACATGTACAATGAAGGAAACTACACATAAGACTTAATTTCTATAATAAGAGATGGATTAACACCTATAAATGATAGAGACTCTTGGCCCTCTTATTCCAAGTTTAAAATGCATAGGGCTACTATGTATTATACATGTTGAGGGAAAAATATATATAATAAGTTCTTGAGTCGGGTTGAGGGTCAGAAGAGTAGTGAAGCAATGGCTTGGACTCGTCGGACGCCGAGTCCGAATAAGGCCCAAAGTCCACAAGAATGTTGAATGGAGAGACATAGCTCGGACCGTGAGACAACTAGCCCGACCGTAGCCCGAGCGTGAACTATGAAGCGAAACCTCTACGGGAGGAAGTGCACCTCAAGGCTCAAGCAAAAGCTTCACAGAGGAAAGTCTAAGTCGACTAAAGACCAGTCAACCTTAGAGCCATCCGAACTTTAGTCCGACTCAAAGATAGACTCGGCCAATAGAATAGGCGGAGATTAGCTATCAAACTTGTCTCGACATGACCGTGTTGAAGAGATAAAAGTTTGCCGAGCTATATCGCTCCATATCTGAAAGTAACCTAGTAAAACTCTGAATATCTACTCGAGATTCTCGGGATATAAGATTAAGATCTCTGAAAATCTAGTAATATCGAGGATTACAGATCCCAAGAGATTGAGATTTACTCTAATTACGGAAACCTTATGGGGTACGACACTATTATAAATATAAAGACCTTCATGGTAAAAGATATGTAAAAACTCTTATCCTAAAAAAACCTTTGCAAAAAGACTCAGATTCTGACTTAAGCATTAAAAGGTCCCCTAGTAAAGCCCGGGTCACCTTTTCCCTTCTACTTGTGTAGGTCCCAGGTTCACAGAGGGGTGAGCAGAAAACAACATCAGCAACATACAGTTGAGAAATTTTGGGGAAAAGGTGAGCCAAGACGTGGGAACAACAATCGGAGCTGTCGATCGCTTAAAGGAATATTATGAGTGGTTGGCTCGCATAGCTCAAGCTAGCTACATGCCCATCTCACTTTTAGTTTGTGACTTTCTAGTAGATATCATTGTATATGCATGTGTTTTTATGTCCTAATTATGAAATCATTACCTGCTAATTCAATTCTAGAAAAATTAACCCTTAATTCCATCCATGCCAATGCCCACAAGAAAATGGCCCGTTCAACATCATTGGACCATTTCTACATTGGCCCCATGAATCAATGACCCCCAAGTTGTCGCAAATGAACTTGTTTACCTAACCTACACAACTCTTCGTCGTGCACTTGGAGTATTTACTCCACTGCAAAGAACTAAGAAATGCATCGCTTATCCATTTTCTCATAAGAAAACTTCATCATTGATTGAAGACACTAAAATCGATTTAACTCAAAACCTAGTCGAATTGACTCAAAATCGAGCAAGTTGCTCGAAAACAAACAAGAGCATTTTTCCTAGTTGTTTTAGTAAATATTTAATACTTATAAAAGTATATAGAGTATATAAATAATGTTGAGTTGTGCCAAGTCGTCTTGAGTTTTACGACTTTTGATGACATTTCAGAGACTCAAGTGGAGTTTTTCTCGAGTTTTGACCAAGTCAGAACCATAGACTCTAATAGAATATTTTCAAGTTTTTAAACTTGATAGTGTCCATGAATTCAAAGGCTACATATATATGTTATAGTAGCCATACTCAAATGTACTTCAGTTTTGGGCAACTAAAACCCATATGATGTATGGCCACAATATTAGACTCTAGCCAATGCCAAAACAACAGAAAAAGGAGGAAAACAAATCCAAAACAAATACTTCCTACTTCCTACAGTAGTTGAATCAAAGGATTTCATGGATGGATGTGCACTTTCTTCATCTTATTCCAATATAAGTAATAACAAGAATAACATGGTACTTCTTTTCTTCTTCTTTTTTGTTTTTTTGTTTTTTTTTTCATTGTAGTACTGAATTCCTTGAAACATTTAAGATCATATATATGCAATATAAAGAAACTCCAGGAACGACCCAAAAAATGTAGCTCCATGGGAGTTCCTTGTAACATACATACAATAAAGAACAAATAAGAAAACCAATCAATGGAATCACGTCGTAGTCAGTAATCTCTAAAATCAAACTCAATCAACAAATCCAATTCAATATGAAGAAGGAGAGAATAAGGAGATTATTCAGCAAAAGCTCCACAGACTAAAGTCCGCTTCATCGTCGAACACCTCCGTCGTCGCAGCGGGCCCAAAGAGTGCACACGCATGGAGCATTTGATCCGTGTACTTGGGCGATTGCAGCAGCATATCCAAGTCTATCCAGGGATCGACGGGAGACTGGTGTTGTTCGATTGCGCATGGAGTGTAATCTGATGAACATGACGTGGCGATCTCATCATGGGTGTCCCACGATGTCGACGGCCAGGATGATGACGATGGGGGAGGCAGAGTGGGAATGGGGGATGATGGGGTGGTGGTGGTGGTGGTGGTGGCATTGGCAGCTGCAGCTGCTACTCTTTGGATGGACTTGGGTGACATAAGGGTGGTTGGGAAGTAGGATGATGGGGTGATGGGGAAATTGAGATTGGCTGAAGAGCCCTTGAGACATAAGAGTGCAGCATCATAGGCCCTTGCAGCTGCCTCAGGTGTGGAATATGAGCCTAACCAGATCCTTGTCTTTTGGTTAGGGGCTCTTATCTCAGAGACCCAAGAGCCCCAGCTCCTCATCCTCACTCCTTTGTATTGCTTTTTCCTACAAGTCATGGGCTTGGGCAGACTTGATGATTGGACAGTATCTGCACCACCCTCCATTGGGCCATTTGGAGTAGGAAGCCTCTTGTTGCTATTCTTCACCATTGAAAGATGGACCGGTGGATGGATGGTTGTGATTGTGCTTCTTGTTTTCTCTCTCTTTGTAGCTTCTTTCTTGTTGGAGTGTGAGTAGGAAGGGGGGAACGGATGGTATTTATAGAGCGGGTTTTGATCAACATCCAACTCAGCTCAAGGCAAAATTCAACCCTGAAAATAAGGATTTTTGAGGTATTTTTATTTCATAGATTGGATGACAGATGTTCTTGCACACTCCTTAGCCCTAACTTGCTTCAAAATACCAAACATGTCCTTTTCTTTTTCCCATACTTTGACTGATACATTAAGACGGATAGATGCAGTGAGAGAGAGAGAGAGAGAGGGAGAGGTATTGTACAATGGTGGGCCGAAAAGTTAATATGGTACTTTCCGGACTCGAATTCCTCCAGTACCGAGTCGGTACTGGTCGGTGCTATGTGGGCCCACAATCATGTATGTGTTTTATCCACGTTGTACATCTATTTTTTACGGTATGAGTCCAAACAGTAGACAGGTACAAATGTCAGGTGGACCACACCACTGGAAACCATTGTATACCCACCGTTAAATTCTTCTTCAGGCCAATAAAAGTTTTAGACCCAATTGATATTTGTGTTTCCCTTCGTCCAGTTCTGTGTAACCTTATCAACGGGTTGGATGGCAGATAAACATTACAGTGGGCCCTCGGAAGCTTTTAATGGTGGTGTTCAATCACTGTTGTTTCCTGTGGTGTGGTCCATCTGAGATTTGGATCTGACTCATTTTTGCACTCATGCCATTAGATGAACTGGCAAAATGGATGGACGGCGAGGATAAAACACATAAATCATCGGGAGCCCACAGCATGATCAGTACTGACCTAGGTGGTGGAGGGGTCACTGCCAAATCGAGTCCTATGCAGGTGGGGTCCATTCTTACGAGCTCAACCGTCGCATCGTAGTTGAATTGGGTCATTTTGATAGTCCAATCGATTGATCCACACTGTCCATGAAATGCAGGACACATTTCATGAGCCACCTAGCAAAAGTCACTCTGATCAGATTATCTGATCCAGGAGTAAGTTAGTCTTTATTTTTTATTTTTATTTTTATTTTTTTAAAATAATTATCTATGGCTATTTATTCTCCAAGCCATTTATGGAATGTTTAGGATGGTCTGATCAAGGTATACTTTTTAACCGTTAAGATGTCCACAATAAGGCCACACAAACAGATTACTTTAATTAGTGACTGGGCCTATCTTTTTCATAAGTCAACATGATCGTCCATTTCATAGGTAATTGCTCAGATGTTTAGAATCGTCTGAATGGTGTGATTTTTATAGGGTGGACATATCAAATATATACTACGCATGATGGACAGTTCAGATCGATCCATTGGAATTTCAAAGTGTCGTAGATGCAAGTAAGAGCACTATAACTTAAGGGCTCTAAGAGCACAGAGAATCGAACGAACTCAGAGAACTGGTTTTTTTTTTTTTTTTGGGTTATCTTGTTAGTACACCCTCCATTGTTAACTCAGAGAACTGTTAGTTATAATACTCTTGGCTGCATCCGGACACTTGGACAATTTATTTGATACTTCTAAACCGTCCATCAAGTCCATCACACATTTCACGGGCTACCATATAAATATCCTGCATATCGGACCATCTGATCCATAACCTACAAAATGGACGAGCAAGATCATTTCTATAAAAGTAGTTCCCACCAACAATTTTGAATCGTCTATTTGTTGGTGCCCATCATGGATTGCTTATAATTGTAAATAATCACATTTTTAGAGAATCCTAACCATCCGATCCATTTACTGGGAAATGGATGGCTAAAGAAAAGAATCCCTTCTGGATCTATTGGATTATCCGTTCAATGGGTCTTTCATATTGTACCCCATGAAATGGACGCTGAACCTAATGGACAGTCTGGATTGATTGAATGGATTGTCCAAAGTGGATTTTTGCTACGTAGATCACTTTTCTTGCGATGCCCTGACAGCACTCGATCATTTGTCAACTTTAATCTAACTTGATGAAAACAAGGGAATTGTTACTTTGCCAAGACGAGAGAGGAATTGATATCTTTTGAAAGCGACGGCAATTGATATTTAAACCCCAAATGTTTGATAAATGTCCTCCTCTTACATTTGTTAATACACTGTACGACTTTATACTGTTATATTGCCTAGAGTAAAAAAAAGGGGTCATTTGTTTAAAAGCGTGGGTGTAAATAGAGGAGACGTTTGCTTAATCATTTTTTTAACCGTTCATTTCTCTATACGAACATGGCCCACTTGATAAATGGACTGACTGGATTCTCAGGCTAAAAAGAAAATCCGATGCGAGGACCATCCTTTCAACGTCCTAGATTCCACACACGTTCCATGTTGACATGTGTGGTGCGTGGATTTTGATAATAAGGCTGTAAGCATCACGTGGATTTTGAAGACTTTGGTGTCTCCCATGACAGCCTCCACACGATAAAATGTCTTCTAGAAAAACGCGTCGCAGCCAGAACTGGTAGCCCTATCAACGTCCAGGATCCCGCACACATGTGCCCTTTTCCCCGCCAGCATATCCGTGTGTAGCCTACTTGGACCCTTCAAAAACCAAAAAGGTGGGCCATGATGAAGATCACCAGTCTCACCCACCATATGCTGATGTACACTGAGTTAGGCCATCAGCCTCCCAATTCCTTCCTACTAATGTGTCCCTTGTGGAGGACATCCGGTCCATAGAAAATGTGGTCCCCACCAGCCATGAAGGCCACATGACGAAAAAATTGGATTAGTACGCTCGACAGGCTATCTACACCATTGATTACTGAGCAGCCAACCATCCGACTCAATGCACACGTGTGATGAGGGAGGTGATTTTCGTGGAGGGGCACATCTTTTGTACGGGTCAGATTACTATACATGTGACATGCTGGCCGGAAATTACATGGTCCATTGCTAAGTTATCATGCAGCCGGTTGCAGGTGATCACTTCTCTAAGGCCAGTTCCTCTGCAAATACTTGTAGAATAAAAGCTTGTTGCACATGAGTTGCACGTGAGGAGTACTGAGAAGTGTCCCACCGTAGAAGTTGTACATCCCAGGAATCAAAGCCACTCCAACCAGCATGCAGGCCACGTGAATTTTGTTCACATTTTTTAAAAAAGGTATTACCCGGTAATCACTGCATCTATAGACCTGATTTCTGGGGCAACACATCATCGTGGTGGGGCCCACTTAATGAACAGGTTGGATGGATACACACAACAAGATGGGCCCCAAACAAGAAGAAGTGTACAAGCGAGTGAATGAAGGAAGCGGATTACGTCCTGCCACCGCCTGAACAGTAATCTGTCCAGGCAGGGGCTAAGTGAGGCCACCGTAATGTATGGGTTTCATCCACACCGTCCATCCATCTTTTCGGGTCATCTTAGGAATTGATACAAAAAATGAGGTAGATCCAAGGCTCAGGTTGGCCAGAACACAGGAAGCAGTGGTGATAATGATACCCACCGTTGAGACATTTCTAAGGGCCACCGTGATGTTTATTTGCCATCTAACTTGTTCATACGGTCATACAGACCTGAATGAATGGACAACCCAAATATCATCTTGATCCGAAATTTATGTAGATCATTAGAAGTTTTTAATGGTGAGCGTTTAATTTCCACTGCACGGTCCACTTGAGCCTTGATCTACCTCATTTTTTGTTTCCTTACCCTAAAATAATATGAAAAAAAATCAACAAACGGCATAGATAAACGGCATACAAAAAAATCACACATCACTGTGAGCCTCACAGATCCCTCTCTGAACGGATTATCATCTGGCAGCGGCAGGAGGCAGTAAGCATTTGAATAATTTTTTACGAGCAGGTGAGTATATTATAGCACATGTAGTATTATTCTGCAAGAACTTGCAGAGAAACCAGCTTCTAAGATGGAGCTAAGTTATATATATATATTTATATATATATATATATATAGAGGGAAAAGGTACCATGCGCTGGAGCTCACGGCTCCGTCCCATGCAGTCGAGCTGTGTGGGCCCCACCGTGATGCGTTTCGAACATCTACCCCATTAGTCAGATGAACCATTCCATCATGGACCTAGGTCTCAAAAATCAAGTCAATCCTTGACTTTTGTGTGCCACACCACATACAGAAGTGGAGAGGGGCCGTGCACCATTAAAACATTCATAATCATTTTTTGGGTCCCATCAAGATGTGTTTTGAAAATCCAGCATATCCATTATGTGTGTCCCACTAGGATTAGGGGTCATACCAAGTTTCATTAGAATTAAAAACTCAAGTGAGCCCCATCAAGTGATTTTATATGTTTTAATGGTGTCTTCATATGAATTTAGATGGTAGGGCCCACTTGAGTTCCTTTTACGGCTTATTTTTGAAATATCCTATAATTTAAAGGGGACCCATCAAATGCACAGTGTTGATGTTTGAAACGCATCATGGTGGGGTCCACACAGCTCGGCCTCGCGATAAGCTTATCGCGAGCTAGAGCGCATAGTACCTTTTCGTGTATATATATATATATATATATATATATACAAACGCTCACATGCGAACCAGTACGTACGTACCAACTTTTTTGAGAACCCATCATACGTGATGTGGATCCAAAATTTGAACCGTTCATGTGAAGCAGCACCTCGTGACACCCCTCAGGCCTAGGTTTTACTTTCATCTAAAACTTTTATGGGCCATGAAAAATGAAAACAGTTTCCTCCCTTGATTTGCATTTCTCTTTGCTATAGCCCATCAGAATTTTAGATCGAGGTGAAAAGTTATCACATGAGGCTTCATGGGATTCCGTATCACATGGACCGTTCAGATTAGACACCCATGGCACGTGTGTACGTGTGCAAAGGTGCACACGTGCATAGGTGCGCAGGGGACCATGCTAAGTTTATATATCTATGTAGATACGATGTACAATGCAATCATATTATTTCGTTATTTCATGACGGGTAAAATGGGCATTAGGGCAGAGTAACTGTGCCATTTTATACGTTGGGTTATATATATATATATAACTGTAAATTTGAATAGACAGGTGAACGAAAGAAACATAGGATACTACGAGGCAGCTTCGTGGGACACACAGAAACAAAGGTACACCCGCACCAACCCAAGCTAGCTGTTACACCACTGTCTTGCAATGCTAAAACGCGTAAGAACTCGTGCCTCAAGGGATTTAAAATCATTTAATAAGAGGGCCCCCAACCATCTCAACCTACATGTCTTGACTTAGCTTGATTTCCAAAATCCCTTTTTTCTATTATCCATCATGTCATCTGACGTGATGTATTCTAAAAGCCCTTCTACCTTATTTATTCGCTTTTGCTACACTTAAATTCTCAAATGGGATTCTCTTGCATTCTAGCTAGGTGTACAAAATCACCCGTTGTGTTTCTTCTTCATTACTTAAAAAACAAGGGATGGTCTCAACCATTTGTAACCGATCACATGATGTGTATTCGAATCATAGGAGGTAGTAAGAGTTTGGGATATTTGGGGTCTGATGAGATTTGGGTTTTGGTTCCTTTCTTCTATTTAAGCCTTTTTTTACTAAGCCAAGATGGTACTTTCATAATTTTCTTTGTTTTGCTGGTGTACAAGGAGTTCTGTTTACACTCGCTTCCCACGTGTGAAGAAGGCACATAGTGTGAGATCCAAAACGTTCGTGGGATGATCAGAGGATTTAGATTCCCTATCTATGAAATTAGGCTTACATTATAATCATCTGGGCCGCATCTGTACAAAATAAATGAAAGGTTGATTGATTAGTGATCAATGGTTCATATTCTATGTATTTTCGTCGCCCACCAATGACCATGCTTGCCTCAATTTAGCTCATGGAATCTGGACTAGCCTATCTGATCTTACACGCATGTGACCTATTTCTGCATCCGGATGCTCCCGTGGCATCAGGGGATGAGAAATTGTACACAAGCCACTGTAGGTAGGTCATCATTAAAAATTCAGATTGATGGAACGATCCCAACCTTTGATTAGTGGGCATTTGTTGAATACTAATAGCTGGCTAAATTTCTCTTCACCGTCAAATAAATGTCCACCAATCAACAAGATAGAAAATCGAATCATTTTAATTTTTGGTCCACCAACCATCTACATTGAGCCCCTCTATTTCGAGGGTTCCATTTAAGTTTTCTCTGTGCCAAGTTTGAAATTTGTTGATGCCTGCTTATCAACCTTCACCCTCAGCCAGATCATGAAAGTCTTGCTCATTAATCGATGTGCTACAAGAGTACTGTCGTCAATCCGTACTCCGCCTCTCTTTCATGCTTATGCAGCCGTTCAAGGAATCTCCCTCTAATTATAAAATATGAGACTTGCTAGCATGATTCTCATCAAGTCATATTTTAAAATTATTATACATGTATACGTACATGTATAATATTATAATACTTCTGGAATAGTGATAACATGTCCCAGCTTAATAGTGTCTCTTGGATGTTGGACCAACACTTCTGAAGCGAATCACTTATATAAATTTGGTCGCATACCTATTCTTGGCACAGAAAGGCTGAAAGATGTCTGAACGGTAGCAGACGTAGTCTACCAGATTTGTGCCCAATCCTACACAGGACATGACATAATTGGGCCCCAAGCACGTCCAAATCCAAAGTAATTGGCATTTGAAATGTGAATTATAAATTAACCATAACTTTTTATTTGAATATTGTCACGAGATGTATGACTTATAAATTTTGATTGGAACAAGTTAATTGAGGCCAACAGCTCATATAAGAGGGACGTGTCACTTAAGATTTTCAAGAAAACAATTCATTCCTATTCAAAATTGTTAATTTTAAAAATTTTATTATTTTTAGTAAATTTTAGGTTAAATGTATGTTTCATCTTAAAGTTTTAGTATGTATTTTTTTTAAAAAAATTTGCTTTTTATCATGCTAAGAATCATCTAGCGAAATTAAATTAAAACTTTTTATTTTTAGTAAATTTTATTATTTTAGATAAGTTTTGGTTTAGTCAAATTAAGACTCTTAATTAGGATTTAAATTTTATTATTTAAGGCATTGTAAGTTCATTTTAGATATATTAATAAAGCATTTAAAAAAAAAATTCCTTTGATTCTAGGGAATTCAAAGTTTTACACACTTGAGCCAGATGGTGATCTTCCTCATCACCTCATCATACTTTCACCAGCATCTCAATAATATATCTATCTTATCTAAATAGTACATGTGTGTAACACCCCGTATTTTCAATCTTCAAGTGTTACTAACCATTGATGCACGAATTGGTTTTAATGTAACCATTACATTGATGAAAATCCACAAACAAGGCAAGATTATTGAAGTATGGCTCACCTAATATTTGGATCTGCCTAATCTATGGTCCGAGGTCGTAATGAAACCTGACAAAGCAAATGGACAGATTGGATTGGTTCACACATCACTGGAACCCGCACACTATGAGTGTCCACAGACCTCACACCAAGGTGGCATACCCATTGTGTACCAAACCCAACAGCTAGTCAATCGGGTGTTGACCTCCATTTTTTCTGAAAATAGAGAGGTTTTGTCTCTCCTTTTATTTTTTCCACCCAATGGGCATTTGAACAAATGGTCGTCCGTTGTTTGTTGATCTATGGTCCACAATCGTGATCTTTTAGACGATTTGAACCGCCCATCATGCTCAGGGCCGAATTCCGAACAAAACTGCTTCAAAACTATTGCGCACGTTTTACTAATAGGCTTTGAAGCCAGCAAGCAACGGCCGCATATACGTTTTGAAGTTGGGTCGCTTACATTTTTTTGCTGAAAAACGGAGTAATCGCGCTCCCGCACGCGTACTCATCTTTTTTTTTTTTTTCATAAAAAAGAAAAAAAAAAGTCATTTAGACCGATCACGTCTCGAGTAGAATTGTATAGTCTTGCCCCGGATCGAATGACAAAAGATAGACTAAACTGGACCAAATTTACCAATGAGTCCAAGGATTTCTCCCCAAGGGTTGTACACATGAGTGCATGCGTGAGAACTAGTAGGGTCTTCATGTGTGCAGTGGGAAGAAACCTAATAATGTTGAGGGAGCACTTCGGGGCTTGATCTTATCCGTTCAGAAGGGAGATTCCTGACTGTCCATTCATTGCCAATAGTGGGCCTAAAAGCAGGCAACTTTCTTTCACGCAAGCGAAACCATTTCCAAAACAGAAAGATTTCAGCGTTTCTTGCATAGCTAGAGTTCGAATGAGTGTAGAGAACTCTCCCTCAACCTTGACCATTCGATGAGAACAATTCGAGACTTCCATCAAAGATCACATAGATTAGGGTTTGAAAAGCAAGCCAACGCTTGCATATAACTAGTAATGTGTAATATTTTTTATTCTTTCATTCATTTGTACTCGGACTGAAGAAACCCTAGAAACCCTAGCTCCAACAGATCTGGATCGTCCACACCCATCCCAGGAGATGTATGAATCCCTAAAACCCTAACGGTAAGGATAGAAGGCGTCCATTGATGTTTCTTTGTGATTTTTTCAGAATTGAGTCGTGAGTTTCAATCTCACGAACCACTGAGAAAACATGATCTAAGCTTCGACCCAATGTATCTTAAAGCTTCCTAGGGTCGATTAAGGTCATTCACAAGTAGCGGATTGAAGAGGTCATCATATGGAATCCACCATTAAAGGTCAGTTCATCTTCTTCGATCACACAATGGTCATTTGGTTTTGATAAAGATTGAATCCAAAATCCAAGTCAATCATTTGGTGGGCTAGAATCATTCAACATAGCTTTAGGCTAGATTTGTTTGTGTGGACAGATTCCAAATCAGCGTAGAGAGATAATGCTAAAAATCATTATGCACTTAATCAGGAATTATTGAGTCGAATTAGGTCAACTCAGCAATCTTTCGAGTTGTTCTGATGAGTCCGGTAGTTTTTTCAAACATGTTGGATTGAAAAATGAAAGAAATGAGGAAGAAGAGGACAAGGAATCAGTCGGGTGTGTCAGCTCGGGTTGCACCAAGTTAGACCTAAATCTGGGGGTGTATTAACAAGTAACTCAAAAACAAAAAAAAAAACTCGTTAGTTGTTCTGTTAAGTTGGAGAATGAGGAAAAGTAAGGAAGAACAACATAGACAGAGGAAGGAAGTGAAGATAGAAGGACGAAATTGAGGGGAGAGAGAGGGAGAATCAGGTTGCTAACTCAACTTATCCTCTCAAGTTAACTCACTGGACATTGAGTTGGGCTGGGTCTGCATTAGTAATGATTGTTGGATTTGAGAGGAGGGGAGGCAGAGGGAAGAAGAAATCAAGGAGAGTTGGTGCATCAGGTTCAAATTGGGTTCATCCGGTACTGTTGAGTTGACTCAATGAGTTCTTCTAAGTTTGGAGGTTAGATTTAGTTTAAACTCGGTTTATCATTGAGTTAAGTTGTGCCGAGTCATTAATAGTGAGTTAACTCAGTGACTTTTACTGAGTTTCCTTCATTTGAAACCTATTTTCAATGGTTTTGGTCTAACAATGTAACCAAAGTTTGAATTTTCATCGGACGAGTTCATTTGGGTTGATTTGACTGAAATTAATAACTAGGTAAGTCATTTACCCTCTAATGTCTTCTATTGCAACTTAATTAAAGTTTATTTTGGATTATTGATTGCTAATCTCGTAATCATATGTAGTGATTTGAACTTTTAAATACTATATTTGAATCCACCTTGCTTTTAGAAGTCTAACTGTAGTTTTAGCACTATCTAGTTAAGATATTGTACTGGGTGAGGTTGAATCCCGAAACTCTAATTCTCCATCTAGCAATGTTTGATTGGAACTCAATTTGTAAAGTGAGGATCACCCTTCAAGCTTTTCATTATTATAATAGTTAGATTAGTTTACTCTCATTTGTCTTTCATGAATGACTTCTTACTCATATCTAGTTTATATGAATGATCTAATTCCGTTTAACACTATATATGTTTTAGGATGTTACTTGAATTGTTATGTACATTGTAAAATTGACATGCTTTACATTGTATAATTATCTCTTTAATTTAGTTAAACAACATATCTTATTCGCATATCGATAATACCAATGTAAGTTGATGGAAGTGATGTTTGTTTATATTGAGAGGGTTAAATTGATTATGGTTGCTTTAATATTTGTTTGTGTTAATGAATTATATTAGAAATATATTTATGTGTGTTGATGGATATGTATTAGAGGTTCTTTGAACTAGTGGCCAATTATGAATAAACTAAATGTATTTAGTTGTAAACTTACCATCTCGTGGATGATTTGTGTCTTATGGCTTATGATTTGTAATTTTTATTGTGTCCTTGGATGAACTTAGTGTCAATGTGGCTTGTCGGGGGGATTCTTTTTGTTGATAATATATTTAGGTTGTGATGGTAATGTCAACGTGTTGAATCATGAGTGACTACTAGTTATAGAAGTTTACATAAATGTAATATCTTGATTTACAAATTGAAAAACCAGTGTATTATTCGAATTACCCTTTTTGTATATTCAAGGTCGATTGTATGAAAGACCCATTCTTTTACATGAATGGGCCAAATATTTGAAAGGTTCATTCATTTATTCAATTAGATGTGCACTCTCAGGCTAATTGCACTCATACTTTTATGTACAAATTAAGATTAAATTGACAATTGAATATTGTAGTGGTTTGTGTTATATTGGTGCAGAGAGTATTGTATCTCCTTATATTATACTTTGAATTGAATGCGTAGTTGGCTTTGTACTTGTGAGTTGTAACTTGTAATTTAGATATTATGGTTTATTAAACTATTACTTGAAAAATATGAATTGTGTCCTTCTCTGAATTGCAGGTTGTATCATCTTATATTCTATTTATGAAGTGTAAATTGTACATTCTTGTATTCTATACTTATGAAGTATACTTTGAATATTATAATTTCTTGAGTTTTATTTGAATATTACTCTTAACTATTATGATGCTTTGGTAATATTGGGGGTATACCTGACTGGGATAGTCATTGATACCATCAAAACATATTCAATTGATGCAAGATATGTGGATGATGTGCAGGCTGACGGTCACATGGAGCACGAGGAGCCGTTTGATCTTCTAATTTAGATTTATTAATTTTTAGTTGTATTTCATATTTGCTATAATATATTCTTTTGAATTTGTTTGTCTAGAGTCATTAGTTTGTATAAACTATTTAGGGTAACTACTTGAATATTCTAGAATAAATATTTGGATTTTTCTTATATACTTGAATTGTTATTCTTCCATTGCAATACTTTAAAAAAAATTATGGTGAGATGTAGCTATCTTTGAAGGTTAACACTTAAAATTTCAAAAAATGAGTATTAAACTCGGGTCATAAAATCCATGCATTACAATGTGGTGCGGCAATCACGTGCCATAACTCAAATTGATATTAGGATAGCATTCAAGACACCTATTGAATGAACCTTAATAGTATCCATGTTGAGTTAGATGAAGATAAGGTGTTGATTGAGTGGCTGACCTTCTTTTATCTACTTTCTATAGTAAAAATGTGAACCCAAATGATCTTTATAACACTGAGTTGGATCAAATATCTCAGCCACGAACATGTGAACAAGTTTAAGGCCCTAAAGGCTTGTTTGAGAGCGTGGATTTGTGTAACGTCCCAAAAAAATTCGTACAAAGACCTGAGTACAACCTCGGGCGGAACCACCCGAGGACCACACCCGGATATCTAAGTTCGACGAGATTTACTTAGATGCTAAGCATTGGGCAGGTTAAGCTCGGATCACCGTTTTTAACAAATTGGAAGGGCTAGAGTCATGAGTACTACTGGCCCAACGCCATTCGAAGACTCAGGAAAAATTTCGTGGGCCTGTTCCTCTTGAGAGTATACTGAAACTCCGTAAGAGACCTAGACCGCACGTCGGGGGCTCGCTGACCTTAAAATTATGAGACGATATTCGTCCTGCTGGGCTCGACGACCTTCGTGGGAACCAAGCCCAGATAGTGTCTAGAAACGTCCAACTTAAGCTGTGAGTTAAGTACGTGAGAAACGCAAATACCCTAAGGAAATGTGCTGAAACTTAAGTGAATTGGGTCGTCCACTCTTACGTTAAGTTGAGGATTTCAGACCGTTGGTTCATGACCACACCTCACACATAGAGAAAAGAAATTTTCTTACATGCATCCGTATAATCGTGGCCCCGATCGAATTCGTATAACCGTTGATTTGACACAGGCATCCCACAGCTGATCTGTTTATCCGATCGCACCGAAACTGGGTACTGGCATTGATCCATGGATAGGAAGCCTACCCATGGCATAAATGAGTCGTGGGCTCTCCTGAGAGCCCCGTTAATTAGAAATAGTCACTTGTGGGGTATTAATATAGTACAAAGTGGCCCTGGGGCCATTTGCACATCATCTGAGGCTATAAATAGCTCCTAACTCACCCCCTCTCTCCCAAATACGAATTTTGCAAACCCTAAGGAGAGAAAGAAGAAGAGAAAAATAGAGAAGAAGAGAGTTTGAAAAATTGCTTGTAATTGTGGGAAACCCTCTCCCATGGATCCACGGGCCTAACCACCACCGCGTTTCACTACTGAAACTCTTCCGGCTACGACTTAAGCTAAGAAATACTAACTCCTATAGTGATGTAGGTCCCCGAATGATTTTTCTCCAACCTAGCTAACCCGTTTACTTGTTTAAGCAACTGACGTTTCTTCCTTGGAAACATAGTCCTAGGACCGAGTCCGAGTCAGGCATGCTACCAGAAGGTGCAGACTATAAACGCCAAGGTTGCGATTTATCAATGCTTTCATTATAACTAATAATCTATGTTTACTATGATTGCTACCGTAGGGTCTCTTGTTGTCTTAAACACGTCTATTTCTCTATGTAATACACCTATGAACTGTAATAAGTAAATAGCATAACCTATGTGTTTGATGAAATGCCTAAATGAAGGATAACTAATGAATTAGGCTTGTCATGATTATTACCGTAGGATTTCTTGTTGTCATATCCATACGTATTCCTTTATGTAATAAATTGATAGGATACACGTTGTAGTTAACGTAGTTTATGTATTTGATGAAATTGATAAATGAGAAATTCATCATGATTGCTTATTGATTATTGGCTTATCTATTATGTGTGTGTGACAGCATGATTTAAATAGGATTGGAAATACGATTGTAGTCCAGATAATCGGTAAATGCCCGTGCTTGGGGTGTCCGAATTGGTTTGGCCACTTTCGTAAAATCGAAAGATATGGGTCGTACGTCGATTGTCGACAGTGGCTAGGCTACGAGGGGCGCTTATATGCTCCATGTTGATTATGTCAGCACGCGCCTGTACCAATCGAGCTTGCCTAAAGAACTAGTTGACCTATTGTGTGTTTACCATGTATAAACACAAATGTTTGAATCTAAGGTCCCCCTCATGATTGCAAGGATCCCCTTTAACCATGGTACCACGATCCTCAAGACTCGTGAGCCGAACATGGTAGTATGAAACACCGTGTTTGTACTGTTAACCTACGCTGGGATGACGAGCCTCCTCGTAGTGACCGTGAGCATCTCTTCCTACAACTCGCCTATCGTATGTGTTTATTTAGAAGTGACGAACCTATAGGGATCAAGAACATTGGAGTAGGATCGTTGCGGTTATCCGATACTTAGTGATTCAATTGGAATCAATATTAAAAAGGGAGGTACCTTAGCTTCCCAAAATTACTAGATGAATGAGCATAACTAATCACTTAGCTAATATGATCATGCATCACATTGCATTAGTTAGAATGTGGCAAAAAGGTGTTAGAGTCACACATTTGAAGAAGTGTTGTCATATGCGAAACAGGTGGTCGGAGTCGCGTGTTGAGGGAGTGTTGATGGGTGAGGGCATGCATCATTACATAAACTCCATTCTCGCATTAAAAAGAGTAGTTAGAAAGTGATTGCTTCTTATTACCTTATCATTACTGCATGGATTGACATGATAAGATATGTAACTTTTTTCTTATAGAACCACTGAGTTGATCACTCACTCCCACTTTGGGACGATGTTTTAAAACACCAACCAAACGCTAGTGTAAATGCAGGTACGGTTGACATTGATACCTTGGAGCATGACTCTTTGAACGAGGAGAAGAAATTCTCCTATTTTCAGCTCTCAGGCGGACCGTTGTAGGCCGTGTGCCGTCATACGGGGAACATTGGGCATCTGGGCTCAGTTAGATGTTATATTTACATGACATATTTTGTTTACTTTTGAAATTTTACATGTACATATTGAACCCAACTGCGGATCCATACTCTGGAAGAAACTTCATAAAACGTGTATATATATACGTTTTGGATTTACGCATTTGCGTAATTACATTAAATCTAGAGTATGATGCGTTGTCTAGTATAATTTCATGTATGCTCAATTAATCAACGGGAATGAAATCAGAATATTATCTTACACAAGACATAAGTAATGTTCAAAATTTTGAGAGTAGAGCTTTGATCGACCCTCAAAATTCAGGGCGTTATAATTTGGAACCCCCGGGATTTGAAATCCTCCTAATGTCTTTAGCACCCTGGATTGAGAATTAACTTTGATCTAAAAGTAGCTATGCATGATATATTTATAGCGATTTGAATATAATTACTAAATCAACTTTAATATATCTAATTAATGGCATATGTAATGTTTGACACAATAGTTGTAATAAGCCAGTTGAAATATATGCTTTTCCCAAAAATGATGAAATTCCAAGTCTTGGATGGGCTACAAGCACAATATCATGTCCGAGTGACTAACCAATGATTTTTAACAGTTGATTTATATGGACAATGTTTGGACGGTGTTGATCATGATATTAAAGTAATTATAGTAATGCAATTGATAGTCTAATTGTTTTTGGATATCATTAGTGGGCCATATGCCCAATAGAATGATAGTCCAGTGACATAAATCTTACACATACAACTGTTGAAAGGATTTCAGGTGTAATCCAGGCTCTCACTGTGTATTTAAAACCCTCTCTTTGAATGGATTTGAAACCGGTTCCTGTATGCTGCTAAACAATAAGGGGATTTAAAATTCCCTCAAATCCCTCCAAATTCATGGTGCCAAATGTCCCCTAAGGTTGTTATTCATGACAACAGGAGGTCATGGGTTCGAGCATCCATCACGGTGAAAATGTGTGGTGTGAGTAGGTGTGTTTAAAAAAAGTTCCAGGGCCCTACCTATCCATACACAGCGTATCCAGAAGCAAACAAGGAGAGATATATTATTTAAAAAACATGAGCCAGCCCAACCGGCGGCTACCGTCGGAGCCAACCATTCAAACTAGATTGGATGACTCGCTAATGTTATTGAAATCGAAAGGAAAAAAAAAAAAAACTTAATCAGGATGGTCTTTGAAGGATGTTGGGGTTTAAAGAAGCAAGGTGCATGTGAGGAAGGCTCTTGGAAGCATTGGATCCCTTATATTCTAATATCCCATGCATTGTATTGTATTGTATTGAAAGTGCCTGTGCAAGGAGCATATATAGGATTGATACGTATGTTTGTATGGGGGTCCGTGGAAATTACTACAGCACATGAAGTACTTTTAATAAAGTTGCAGTACCATGCCATCCAACGTTTGCAAATGCACCTTCCTTGAATTTTCAGCCTCATACGGCTTTCATTGCCGCGTTTTCTCTCAACAGCCCTATCCTCATGTGGATGGCCCACCTAACGCTTTCCTTTTGTTTATTGTATCTGTACATGCCTCCCCATTAAATGCCCGTACGTTTTTTTCGTATCGGATAACGGAGCTAAGGACGGGTGGGACCCACCATATCTGGTGGGGATTGGCCCGGTCGATGCATCCCATTGTGGGCGCGGATTGGATACTACCCCCACCAGGTCGGACGCGGATTTCCTTGAAAAGATTTTGGCTGGAACTTCCTGAACTAGGAAGCTAGTGGGGCCTACTGTAATGTTTGTGTGAAATCCATGCAGTTCATCTCTTTTTTCGAACTCATTTTAGGACATTTTACCGATAGTGAGCCGGATCCAAGATCAGGTGGGCCACACGAGAGGAAATAGCAGGGATTGAACGGTCACCATTAAATATTCTTATGGCCACAAAACTTTTGTATCAGGCTAAGTTTCTTGTATTTTCAGTTCATCCCAGTGAGAATTGCCTTCTAAACAGTTTGGATGGCATATTACATATGTACATCAACGCAGAGCTTAGGAAGGTTTCAACCGTAGGAATTTCTTTACCCAGTTTTCCTCTCGTGTGGCCCATTTTAGTTTTGGAACATACTAATTTTTTGTTGAAGCTTCTAAAATG
The DNA here is from genome assembly GCA_037074715.1 of Magnolia kwangsiensis. Lineage (NCBI taxonomy): Eukaryota > Viridiplantae > Streptophyta > Magnoliopsida > Magnoliales > Magnoliaceae > Magnolia > Magnolia kwangsiensis. The sequence goes on from CM073572.1 coordinate 21,170,379, forward strand.
ATCTCTCAAAACGGATGGACGGAGTGGATTTTTCACAAACATTATGGTGGCCCCACTTAGCTTCCTAGTGCAGGAAGTTCCTGCTTTAGCAGGAAATCCGCGTCCCACCGCAGATGGTCCTGTCGGGGGCTCTGTGCGGCCCACCGATATATATGAATTTTATCAAAGCCTTTCATCCATTTTAAAATATTATTTTAGATCATAATCCAAAAATTAATTCAGATCGAAGGTTCGATGGACCACACCACATGAATCAGTGGTGACAATGACCCGACCGTTGAAATCATCCTAGGTCCCACCGTTACGTTTATTTGCCACCCAACCTATTCATAAGGTCACGTAGACCTAGATGAAGGGAAAATATAAATATAAGCTTGATCCAAAACTATTGTGACCCCAAGAGGTTTTTAGGGCAGTTTGATTTACGAGGTAAGAGGTAATTATATGATAAATGAGTAATAACTACGTAATAGTTAATTAGTTTTTCTTAAGCCGACGTTGTCGGATTAGTAAATGAGTAATAATTACTTACTAGGTAATTAGTGCATCGTTTTTCTTACGCAGACGTTGTCGGATTACTAAATGAGTAATAATTACTTACTAGCTGCCAAATGGATATAGGACCACTGTGAAGCATGTGATGTATTAACACAGTTCATCCTATACGTTTCCTGTGGTGTGGACCACTTGCAGCATTCGATATGTTTCATTTTTCAGCTCATAACTTAAAATGATTATTCAAAATAGATGGACAGCTGGAATAAAACACATACATCAAGATGCCCCCACACAGAGCCTCCTGACAGGACCGTCTCAAGCTAGGTCCTGGTGGGGGTAGTATAGTAAGTACCCAATCCCCACCCTCCCAGTCGAGAAATTTCCAACTGGACGACCCATATATGGCCCACCAGCCTTTTGAAGCCCACTGCTTTTTAAGCTTTCAAAAATAAGTCTCTGCTGTACGGACGACCCTGTATATGACGAAAATGCCCTTACTCTAAAAATATGACTGCGGGTACTCCCTTACACGCAAATAAACGTCCGATCTCTCCCCGCCATCCCTAATCCCTATTTTCACCCATTTTCTTCGTGAGATCTCCATAGAATCTCCGTAGAATCCCCATCCGACCATCACATTACATCTTGTATCATCCATTACCCAAGGTGAACGGTTTTCTTTTTCTGAGAGGACGTGGATGCATCGGTAAATTTGAGATCTCTTATTATTATTCTCGAACAGGATTTTACTGATACGGCAGTGGCAGTAAGTAAGGACGTTTAAATTCTTAATAAATTATCTAGAAATTTATGGTCAATTTCATGCATTGTGTTGGGGAAAAAATGTATTAAGTTCGGAGACTCGGATAAGAGTAGGTCGGCTCTACTGACACTGCATGAAGAGTCCGAGACAACACCGACGGAACAAAGGATAGGCCAGGAGGCATAAGTAAGGGACGATTAAAGTCACTCTTTCAGAATGATGACCTCGCCTGCATGAGCCCATTAAAGGCCGAGCGTGTTCAAGCCACTCAGCCGATAGAACAAGACCGACTCAACGAGTTGGTTCTGTCGGTCACGGAACAAGGAATGACGGATAGACACCGAGATTATTCCATCCGTGAAAAGGTCGAGAACCCATCCCCTGCGTCGGCGGAGACTCCCCCAGAGTCGGTCACAACTTGGACGAGACAGCGAGTGGCGGAACAGGAACAGATGCTGCTCTACAGAAATCCAGGGATACGGGTAGCGAATCCCGAGATTCTCGGGATTGAGAGCAATCCATGGAAAGGAGTAAGTCTCCGAATAATCAGGAGAAGAATCCTCTGAGGATGAGGATTGACAAACTATATAAATCTCCAAGCTTGGGATGGAAGAAGATACGCAGTACTGAACTGAGACAAGCTTTTTGCTACTGATCAGATAACTGACTTAAGCATCGGAGGTTCCCCGGCTCTAGCCAGGGTTCCCTTGACATTGTTGATTGTGCAGGTGAAGGAGGGTCCGCCTTAAGGAAGCCATCCCATAAAAACACAGTAACAGTTTGGCGCCATCTGTAGGAATTCGGACAAAAAACCGTTTTCTCCAATTTTTCGAATGACAAGAACCAGAAGGACGGATCCAGATGAAGCGGGGGAGGCCGCTGCTAGCACAGCTTAGGGAGCTCTCCCAACAGCACCACCTGCAACTACAAACCAGCCTAATCAAGCAAACGCACACTTGGATCGTGAGGTTTAAGAAATGCGTTCCGAGATGGCTGCCATGAAACACATGATGGAACAACTGTGTAACCAGCAGATGCAGCGTCAGGAGTCGGCACAAGTTCTCCCACCAGCGTCTGTAGCGCAGCCTCCTGTGCCACAATCGCCCCGACGACCGAGTCAGCCTCAAGAACCGAGTCAACCGACGCCTACCAGTTCAGCAACAGCCATTTTACCTCCCTCTGATCTGAGGCATAGAATAGATCAGAGGAGACGAAGTCGGCTACCTGCAGACGTAGAAGAAACGGCAGAAAGCGCTGAACCCTAGAAGGCTGATATACAGGACTTCAAGAATGAGGTCCGAGAAAAGATGGAAAAGGAGATGGCGGATATAAAGCACGGTCGGAACTCAAATTCGACCAAATCTGAGGAAAAAGCTTCTCCGTTTGTTGACGAGGTAATGCGGGCTCGGTTGCCGGAGAGGTTCCGCTTACCCCAGATAACTCCTTTCTCCGGAAAGACTGATCCGACAGAGCATCTTGAATGCTTCAGGACCTACATGGAGTTGCACGACGCCTCGGATGCTGTTATGTGCTGAGCGTTCTCTCTAACCCTGACCGACGTAGCCCGACTTTGGTTTAAGCAATTGAAACCCAAGTCGATTAAGTCGTTCGTCGAACTCAGTGACGCCTTCCTCAGCAATTTTATCGGCGGAAAGAAGAAATTAAAGCCGCCCGCGCATCTGAACAACATAGTTCAGAGGGAAGGAAAACTATTGAAGGACTACATTAAACGCTTCAACTTGGAGTCTTTGTAAGTTTGAAAGCATTTCGAGGAGACGACTCTCAACGCTCTCATGCAGGGGGTTAGAGACAAACCTTTTTTGGCGTCACTGGACAAGAACCCTCCCGATACTCTGGGCGAGTTTATGGTTCGGTCGGACAAATATGCTGATGCGGAAGAGACGTGACTCCTCCGAGAGAAGATCCAGAACACAAAACCATCGGCTAAAGAGTCGGTCAAGAAAAAAGCCGACTCAGCCGGAGAGAAAAAGCGAAAAGAGGACCGGGGACGAGACGACAGCAGGCCAGGAAAGCGGCCAGACAGAAGGTTCTCCACCTACACCCCCCTAAACAAATCTCCTGAATAAGTACTAATGGAGATTAAGAGCGAAGGCTTCGTCAACTGGCCCCGGAAACTGCGAGGGAATCCGGATCGTCGGAACAAGAAGAAGTATTGTCATTATCATCGTGACCATGGTCACAATACAAGTAATTGTTATCACTTAAAAGACGAGATTGAGCGGCTGATTAAAGAGGGCCGGTTGAGAGAACATACAGAAGGGTCCAGCGTTTCAGCAGGACCGAGTGAAGAGCGGCCCCAAGAAGAAATCCGAACAATTGTCGGAGGTCACCGAGGCGGTGGGGACTCAAATAACGCCCGAAGAAATCACACTAGAAGCCTCGATCGCCCTGAGTTCGAGGTTCTTCTGCTGTCTCGGCCTCCCAATGAGAAGAAACGAGAAAAATATTGTATCTCGTTCACTGAAGAAGATACTCGAGGCATTCATCATCCTCATGATGATGCACTCGTGGTCACCCTTACCATTGCCAATAGAAAAGTATTCCGGATATTAGTGGATACAGGATCATCAGCGGACGTCCTGTTTACCCAAGCATTCGACAAAATGAGCATAGGTCGGTCGATACTACGACCTATCCGAATCCCGCTCATTGGGTTCTCGGGTGGACAGGTGCTTCCTGAGGGAATCGTCTCACTGCCACTCACCGCTGGAACCGCGCCCCATCAAAAGACCGCGATGGTCGACTTCCTGGTCGTGGACCAACCGTCGGTGTATAACGCCATACTCGGCTGACCGTCTCTAAGCCTCCTTCAAGCTGTGGTGTCTACCTACCACCTTTCCATAAAATTTTTGACCGAGTCGGGAGTAGGGATTGTGAAAGGAGATCAACAAGATTCTCAAAAATGCTACGCCACCGCAGTCAAGATCCCGACTGAAGTGTCGACGATTAAATCGCTGGACCCCCGTATCGGATCTCATGAGCGGGGGGAGCCGATGGAAGAACTCATCTCGGAGCCATTAACCAAGACAGACGTCTCGAAAGTAGTCCGAATCGGCTCATCTCTGAGTCCGTCTCTTAAGGAACGAATGATCACCTTACTTCGACGGTATGCCGATATCTTCGCTTGGAGTGATGAAGACATGCCTGGGATCGATCCCTCGGTTATAACACACCGACTCAACATCGACTCGACTTTTAGACCCATCCGATAGAAGCGTCGTCCTCTCGGCCCAGAAAGGTATGCCATCATTGAAGAAGAAGTCGACAAGCTCCTTAAAGCTAAATTCATCGAAGAGATATACTATCCGGAATGGATAGCCAATGTCGTACTCGTAAAGAAAGCCAATGGGAAGTGGCGAGTCTGTATATACTATACAGATCTAAACAAAGCTTGCCCTAAGGATAGCTTCCCTCTTCCTCGTATTGATCAGCTGGTTGACAGTACCTCGGGTCATGATCTGCTAAGTTTTATGGATGTCTATTCGGGCTATAATCAAATTGTAATGTACGAGAATGATAAATCAAAAACCGCCTTTGTCACTGACAAAGGTCTTTACTGTTAAGGAGTGATGCCATTTGGATTAAAGAACGCCGGAGCAACGTATCAGCGGTTAATGAACAAAATGTTCGCTCGGCAGATAGGCCGAACGATGGAAGTTTATATTGACGATATGCTCGTCAAAAGTAAACAAGCGGCCGACCATGAGGCGGACTTGGAAGAAATGTTCTTGACTCTACGTAAATATAAAATGAAGTTGAATCCCAGCAAGTACGCGTTCGGCGTGAACTCGAAAAAATTCATCGGTTTCCTCGTTAGTCAGTGAGGAATCGAAGCGAATCCGGAGAAAATCAAGGCCTTACACGAAATGGAGTCTCCTAAAACAATCAAAGATATTTAAAGGTTGATAGGAAGAGTGGCCGCGCTCAATCGTTTCCTGTCCCGAGCCACAGACAAATGTCTCCCGTTCTTCAAGCAATTAAAGGGACGACAGACGATGGAGTGGACGGACGAATGTGAGAACGCATTTCAAGATCTGAAGGCTTACCTCGGATCCCCACCGCTGCTATCTAAGCCCGAGCCTGGTGAAGCATTGCTATTATATTTGGCCGTATCTGAGGCCGCAGTAAGCTCGGCTTTAATACGAGAGAGTCAAGGGAAGCAGCTGCCAGTCTACTACGTCAACAAAGCCTTGCTACCAGCAGAGACGAGGTATCCTCAGCTCGAGAAAGTTGCCTTAACTCTGGTGGTATCGTCACGACGCCTCCGACCATACTTTCAGGCCCACACCATTGTCGTTGTAACCAACTTACCACTCCACCAGATTCTCCAAAAGCCGGAGGCTTCCGGCCGACTTACAAAGTGGGCAGTCGAATTGAGCGAATTTGACATACATTACAGGCTCAGGACAGCCTTAAAAGGACAGGACGTCGCCGATTTCCTTGTCGAAGTGACTCCTAATCGTGACAATATGCCTGAGTCGGAGGGAATTATTGTACCTGAGGCTTCTTTCTCTCTCGGGCCGGTATTCTGGAAGCTATTTGTCAACAGTTCATCCAATTCGAAGGCAAGCGGGGCAGGAGTAGTATTAGAAACTCCCGATCAAACTTGTATGTAATATGCCTTACGACTCGGCTTTCAAGCGTCCAACAATACAGCAGAGTATGAAGCCTTATTATTAGGCCTTAGACTCGCCGCAAGTCTAAGCGCGACCCATTTGAATGTTTTCAGCGACTCACAATTAGTCGTTAACCAAGTTTTCGGTGTTTATCAAACTCGGAAAGAACAACTGAAGGCGTACATGAAAAAGGCCAAAGAATTGATCGGTGGATTCCAGAAATGCGAAGTAATTCGAATACCCAGGACCGACAACGCCAAAGCCGACTTATTAGCAAAGCTTGCCTCAGCTGACGAGGAAGAGATACCTCGGTCGGTTCCAATTGAATACGTCCCTAAACCAAGCATAGATGAGCCGACAGTCTCGGCCCTGTTTCCCATCAACACAGCGACTGCTTGGTTTGACCCACTCGTCCGCTACCTCAATGATGGTGAACTGCCAGAAGACCACGCCGAGGCACGACGGTTAAAAGTTCGAGCCTCACGCTATACCATCTTAAATGAGATTCTATATAAAAAAGGCTTTCATGCTCCCCTACTAAGGTGCATCGACTCCCAAGAAGCCGATTATATCTTACGGGAGATACACGAAGGGATATGTGGAAACCATTCAGGAGGACGCTCGCTCGCCAACAAAGTGTTGCGACAGGAGTATTACTGGCCGACTATACAGCACAATTCTAAACGATTCGTTCAAAGATGCGATAAGTGTCAGCGGTTCGCAGTAATCCCGAGACAACCCCCTGAGGAACTGACTCCGATGTCGGGACCATGGCCCTTTGCGCAGTGGGGGATGAACATCATCGGGCCCTTTCCACTGGGGAAGGGTCAGACTAAATTCGCTGTGGTTGTGGTAGACTACTTCACGAAGTGGGCTGAAGTAGAACCATTGGCAAAAATCACCGAGCAAAGGATCACAAGCTTCGTTTGGAAGAATATCATCTGTCGGTTTGGGATACCTCGGACTATCGTTACCGACAACGGAAGGCAGTTTGATAACAAATAATTTCGGGAGATGTGCAGCAATCTTGGGATTCGAAACGTGTACGCCTCGTCTCATCATCCTCAGACGAACGGACAGGTCGAGGCGGTCAACAAAATTATAAAGCAGCATCTCCGGACGAGGCTCGATGAAGCAAAGGGAGCATGGGCCGAGGAACTTTCGAATATACTGTGGGCCTATCGGACCACAGCACGGACTGCCACGGGAGAAACCCCCTTTTCCCTATGTTACGGTGCGAAAGCAGTTGCGCCGGCTGAGATCGGCATTGGCTCGGCCCGAGTCAACTTGTACAGTGAACAAGAGAATGGCGAACTCCTCTCATTCGAGCTCGATTCGTTGGAAGAGAAAAGAGAAAGGGCTCGATTGAGGATGATGGCCCGACAAAGACAGGTGTCTCGATTTTACAATCGCCGAGTTAAAGTCAGACGATTCCGAGCCGGGGATATGGTCCTCCGAAAGACCTTCCCAAACACTAAGGAAATTGGGTCGGGTACATTAGGGCCCAATTGGGAAGGTCCCTACATCGTCTCAGGCACCATCCGACTGAGAACCTATTGGCTGAAAGACCTAAATGGACAACTGTTGCCTCATCCTTGGGACGCCGAGCATCTCAAGATTTATTATCCGTAAGATAAAATAGAAATTACTGTAATTGAAGTCAACTCAATAAAAAGTTCTATTTCGTCCAAGTACCCGATGTCAGGTCACCAATAAAAAAATAAAATAAAAAGAAAGTACAATATCCGATTGCCCCATTCAGTCGGCATTCATCTCCTATGCGGCGCCCGAAGGACCGGCCTCGTTAGCAGCAGCATCTCCTTCGGTGGCTTCGCCCTCAGCAGCCTCGGCGGACGGACTGTCAACTTCGAAGGCGGAGAGGTCAAGATCAGGGAAAGCCGCCCTCATCTCCAAGACGCAGGCCTTGTAACCACCTTGATAAAGGCGGTCCCTCTCATCTTCAAACTCGTAAGATTCGAGGAAGGCGTCTACGGCTCGCTCTTGTTCCTCTTTATCTTGGTGCGCTTCTTCTTGAACCTCCTGAACGAGGCCGGCGGCCTCAGCCTTCGCGCGAACAAGAACACCCTCGCATCCACCATGAACTTGAAGAAGGTGTCTCTCCCTCTCCTCGACCTCCTGAAGGAACGAAGTCAGACAAGCATTGTCGGCCTTAACTCCTTCAAGAGCTGTATGGGCGTCCGCGGCCAGCTTCCGAGCAATCGATAGATTGCCGGTCATGATGCCAATCCGGCTCTCAGCGATCTCTCGGCGCCCCTCATCCTCGGCAGCGACCCTCCTCGCAGTCTCTGTCTCGGATGCGAGTTTCTGGGCGGCAGTCAGCTCCGAGCTAGCTTTGACGAGGCAAGGTGCCAGCTGCGATAAAAAGACAGTGAGTTATGCTGTAAAACTTAGTTAAGGGCGACACAGGATTGAAGAAAAGTTTACCTCAAAAAGTAACCTCGCCGCATGTCCGAGGGTCTGGACAATCGGGGCGTTGTAATAACTAGCGAAGTCCCTTTCGTCCCTGTGGGCAAGCGCCCAAGGAACCATCCCCGCAATGATCTTCGTGAAGGGGGACTCCTGTTGAGTCATCTCCCTTCTCGGGGATTCTTCGCACGGGGCCTCCCTCGGCCCCGGAACCTCATCTGCAACCGGTCCCGACTCGAGAGTCGCCTGAGTCATTGGAGGAATTGGCTCCGCTTCTTCGGCCCTCTCGTCAGGGTCGGAAAGAACGACCACTTGGGGGGCAGCAGGTACAGGAGCGGATGTGACGACTGTCTCCTTACCCTTGGCCGCAGTCTTCTGCTGCTTCGAGGGCCGAGACCCGGACAACAGAGCCGATCTCGGGGGGGAGGGGGGGGGGCTTCACTTTGGAAATCAGCTTCAAGGCGGGGCGGGACTCGGCCATGCTCTCGGGCGCAGGCCTCAGAATAGGTCGAGCCTCGGAAAGGTCTGCAAAAATGAATAAAAAATAATAAGGAAGCGAACAGGGAACCGAAGGGATAAAGGAAAGGAGGACGAGCTACCTGAGACGAACGAATCTAAACCTTCAAGGTGGAGGCGCTCAGGTTGCAGTAGCAACTTCCAAGACCGCTCCCCCGCGCTCAGCTTCCTCAGCTCCCTTATCCGCGTCAGAGCCCCGGACTCGAGCTTCCCCCTCTTCTTCAAAATATCTGTAAGATATTGTGGAGTCAGGATTAGCGGAAGATGGTATAAAAATAAAGAGTAAGAGAAGGAAAGACCATCGGGCCGAGTCACCGAGTCACCTGTTCTATAGAACGCGAGGGATACTTAAGGCTCGTACGGCCACGTGTCGGCCGACTCCCACCGACAGCACGCCCAGAACCACCTTTCCTTTTAGAACTTGTTCGAAGTGGGTGGGTTGGTTATTAAAGACCCCCCTTTGCCTCTCCACGCGCTCAGAAAGTAGAGGCCAAGGAAGTTTGAGTTTGGTCGGACTTGATACAGATAGAGGAACTCGTCGACCGTGAGGGAAGGTTGCTCTAACTCGGACCAGAGCACGGCACACCCGAACAAATTCCTCCACGCATTCGGAAAAATTTGACCAGGAGCTATTTTGACTTGGGACAGAAAGTCACGAGCAATGGGCTGGAGTGGCAAACGCAAGCCACACTGCATCGCGACTTGAAAAATTGCGACCATCCCTGTAGGGGGATGGTCGAAAAAATCACCCGGGCGAGGGAGACGGAGGACGACCGAGTCAGGAACATGGTATCCAACCCTGATCTGGTTTAAGTCGGATTCAGTTAGAATGGAGGCGACGAGACCGTTAGGTTCGTCTTCTTTCCCTTTTGAAGATGACCCAGATACTTCCGTGGTTTGGTTCACAGGGCCTATAATGACCGTCCCTCCGCCCGTAACTAATTCATCCTCTCCATCCTCGTCTTCCAGCTGATCCACCCAAGGGTTAGGTCTCCCTGGACGAGTCACCAGAGACGTCCCACCGCTGGATGGACCGGTCTGGGCAGGACGCCCAGCCGATGAGTCACCGGTTTCTCTGACAAGCCGAAATGCGGCGTCAGCACCAATGGCAAACTCCGTCAACAGTAAAGGTGGTTCCGTAACGTCCCAAAGATGTTGAGACACACCCTCATCTACGGACATCTCCTTCCGGGGGCTTTGAGAGCCGTGTGCGACCATTAAAGCTGATAAAAGAAGGAGGAAAGGACTCACCAAAAAATCGACGATGACTGTAAGGAAAGATTGATGGAGAAAGAAGCGACAGCGAAGGAAGAGGAGGAGAAGAAGTAAAAACGCACTCAGGATCGGACACAGGCGGGAGGAAGAAGAGCGAAAATAAAATTCGCACAGTGCTCCCGCCCGGCCCTTTTATAGCCGCTCCACGTGGCAGGGCAATTATGGCAAAAGCGAATTGACGTTTGCTTCGGCTCCCCCGTTCGACGCGTGGCGACCGCTGACTGACTGCGGTAACATCGTGGCCACGCGTCCGCATTTCATACGCGGACGAAACGAATCGACGGCTGGTCGCACGTACGACCTTGGGAGGCGCAGCGTCGTACGCTAGAGACGACTCAAAGAGCATTAAATGCCTCATCATTGTCTCGGATGCTATTACGAGTCGACCAACAAAATCGTACTCCTTAATGCCGTGGACGACACAAGGAGTAAGGGGGACTCACTGTTGGGGAAAAATGTATTAAGTTCGGAGACTCGGATAAAAGTAGGTCGACTCTGCTGACACTGCGTGAAGAGTCCGAGACAACACCGACGGAACAGAGGATAGGCCAGGAGGCATAAGCAAGGGACGATTAAAGTCACTCTGTCAGAGTGATGACCTCGCCTGCATGAGCCCACTAAAGGCTGAGCGTGTTCAAGCCACTCAGCCGATAGAACAAGACCGACTCAACGAGTTGGTTCTGTCGGTCACGGAATAAGGAATGACGGATAGACACCGAAATTATTCCGTCCGTGGAAAGGCCGAGAACCCATCCCCTGCGTCGGCCAAGACTCCCCCAGAGTCGGTCAAAACTTGGCCGAGACAGCGAGTGGCGGAACAGGAACAGATGCTGCTCTACGGAAATCTAGGGATACGGGTAGCAAATCCTGAGATTTTCGGGATTGAGAGAAATCCATGGAAAGGAGTAAGTCTCCGAATAATCAGGAGAAGAATCCTCTGAGGATGAGGATTGACAAACTGTATAAATCTCCAAGCTTAGGATGGAAGAAGGTACGCAGTACTGAACTGAGACAAGCTTTTTGCTACTGATCAGATAACTGACTTAAGCATCGGAGGTTCCCCGGCTCTAGCCAGGGTTCCCTTGACATTGTTGATTGTGCAGGTGAAAGAGGGTCCGCCTTAAGGAAGCCATCCCATAAAAACACAGCAACACATTGCTAAGTAAATTTCACGTGTCAATCTCATGCATTGCTAAATTTTCGGGCTCGTGCCCTAAATTTTCGAGGTCAATTTTACTTTAGGCATGTTTGATTTTCTCGGTTAAATGTAAATACAGTGGAAATGGGCAATAATTATTTCCCTAGGTAATTAGCTTCAAGGAGACTGCCAAATGTAAGTGGGGCCCACCATGATGTAGGTGGATTATCCACACTGTCCATCCATCATGACAACTAAATTTAGGCCACGAAGCAAAAAATGAGGCAGATTCAAAGTTCAAGTGGACCACACCACAGTTAAAATGTAATTAAACACTTATTGTTAAAAACTTCTTAGAGCCACTGTTTACTTTGGTGTGGGCCACTTGAATGTTGGATTTTTCTGATTTTTCAACTCATGCCTCAAAATGTTATGGTAAAACGGATGGACGATGCGGATACGTCATATACATGACGGTGTGGCCTACAAAAATTTATGCCAGTAACTTTGGACCCGTTTTTCAAAGCAGGAATACGCTGCTATTTTCAAACAGGTGAAATTGTAATAATTGGCTGTTTACAGGTATTTACATGCTCTTTGGAAAATCAAACAAGCCCTTAGTTCCCGGTCAATTTACTGAATTGATCGGTCAACTTCATGCACTACTTGGTCAAGTTGACGCATTTTACCTTCAAATTGTAGTGCATTTTTTTAATACGACCATCAAATTTGTATTGCCTTTTTTGTAATACGACTGTGAAGGTTATATATTGAATACATTTGTTGCTTTCTTTGAAATTGGGAATTTCATACCAATACGATTCAAAATTTCACGGTCAATAAGACATTCATTTCAAGGTCAATTTTATGCACTTCATGGTCAATTCGCTTCACTTCACGGTCAATTCCATGCATTTCACGGTTAATTCCATGCGAGTCCCCTTCACTTCACGGTCAATTCCATGCATTTCATGCTCAATTCCCTTCACTTCACGGTCAATTCCATGCATTTCACGCTTAATTCCCTTCACTTCACAGTCATTTCTATTCATTTCACGATTAATTTCACCGATTCCCCTTCACTTCACAGTTAATTCAATGCATTTAACGGTCAATTCCATGCATTTCACGGCTAATTCCCTTCACTTCACGGTCAATTCAATGCATTTCACAGTCAATTCCCTTCAGTTCACAGTCAATGCAATGCATTTCACGGTCAATTCCATGCATTTAATGGTTAATTCCATGGATTTCCCTTCACTTCATGGTCAATTTCATGCATTTTACGATCAATTTCCTTCACTTCACGGTCAATTCCATGCATTTCACGGTCAATTCCCTTCACTTCACTTAGAAAATTTGACCGATAAGTCGGTTACATTCGAGCTAGTACAATGCTGTATTTCCTACTACTTAGTCAAATCCATCTTATACATGTGAATACTAAACAAGTTATATTATTGTGTTTTTTTTTCAGAAAATGTCTTCGATAATGATCTTATGCTCATATGGTGGGGAGTTAGTAAGCGAAAACAATCGATACACGTACAAGGGTGGATACTCCAAAACTACTGTTGTGGGTGTTGATACCACATATGATGAGCTTCTATCGAAAATGTACAAGATTGCGAAGTGTAAACCTGAGGATTATGATATTAGGTTGAAAGCATTGTTTCCCTGCATAAATGAATCGGTTCCTCCGATTGTAATTGAAGACGATGAAGATGTGAGAATGTTGTTCGTAGCACAGTTGAAGCATTCGGATCAGTACATCCCTTTATTCATCGAGACAATGGAGCGCGTTAACGAGGCAATACCCGAAAACCCGGTGGCTTTCAGTGATTTCGAACATGACGCCCTAGCAGTAAGAAGTTTGGGTGAGGAAGATATCTTAAAAGTTGAAGTAAAGGCATCACCTTCACATATTCCTCTAAGCAACACCCCAGTACCCGAGCTGGCTCAGACATCAAACTTCATAACAAGTTAAGTGAGGGCGTCGGTTGACATGAATCTCATAAGTGAATATATGACATCGCCTTCATTTACAAGAGTAGATTTGACATCAACATCCAACACCATCAACATAAGTGGAAGCGACATTCCATTGCCCGAGCAAGCTCGAATATCTGACTTTACCACCGGCCTTCCCATTGTGCCTTTTAAGGATGCTGGTTTCACCAATGTAGACCTGCCATTGTATTCGTATTCAGTTGATGACGTGATTGATATAGCCATTAAGCAACCGTTTAAGAACAAGAGCCGGTGTAAGTACGTGTTGAGCCAATTTGCAATTCACAACAACTTTCAATACAAGGTCTTGTATTCCATATTCAAGAAATTCACCGTGAAATGTATGGAAGATAAGTGTGATTGGAGGGTACACGCATCTAGGGTGAATGATGCGAAATTTTCAAGATTAAGACTTACACGTCCACACATACATGTGAAATATCATACATGAAGAGTGATCATCGGCAAGCAAGCAGTATGCTAGCCAGTGAGCCGGTTGTCAATCGCATTGAGCAACGGCTGGGATTAAGGCCGAAAGACATTATATTGGCAATGCAAGAAAAGTATAACATTCTTATTAGCTTTAAGAAGGCATGGCGCACAAAAGAAATTGCAATCAATCGTGTAATGGGGTCCTATGAAGACTCTTACAAAGAACTCCCGATGTACTTGCATGAGTTGAGGATGGCGAACCCGGGGACACTGACCGCCCTGCTTGCGGATCAACAAACTGGGAGGTTCGAGAGATGTTTTGTTGCTCTCGGACAGTGCGTCAGAAGTTTTCGAATATGTCTACGAAGGGTCTTGGCCGTTGATGGGACGCATCTAAAAGGTAAGTACAAGGGTGTTCTGTTTGTCACTACGGTTTTAGATGGCGACAATCATATCTTTCCAGTCGCATTTGGTATCGGAGAATCGGAGAACAGCAGCAGTTGGAACTGGTTTCTTACCTACTTCAGTCATTCGTTAGGCGATCTACCTGGTCTTGTGATCATATCAGACCGGCATAAAAGTCTAATGAAAGAAGTTCCCCAGGTCTTCCAAGCAGCAATCCATGGCTACTGCGCCTACCATATATACCGAAACTTGGTGGACACGTTCAAAGATAAGTCGTTAGAAATATACTACTGGAAAGCTATAAAGACTTGTAGGAGGGCTGAGTTCGAAAAGCTAATGCATGATATTGAACTTGCCAATCCCCCAGTACATACATGGTTGAGGGAAATAGGGTATGAAAAGTGGGCATCATCGCACTTCTCAAGAAAGAGATTCAATTTAGTCACTACAAACATAATTGAGTGTGTCCATGCTCTATTCAAAGAAGCGCAAGAATATCCCATGACCATACTAATAGAGACGATCAGATTGAAAATTCAGGAGATGTTTTATAATCGAAGAGAATCAGCATCATCATTCGTTGGACCGTTGACACCGTGGGCCGAGAAACAATTAAAGGATCTCATACCGAAGGCACGAGATGTCCGTTGTCATGCACTTTCTCGAGATGAATAATATATTATAGGAGAGTACAATGATACAGTCAAGCTTAATGAGCTTTCATGTACATGCCGCGAGTTTGAAGTACTGGGATTGCCTTGTTTTCATGTTCTTTCAGCATGTATAAACTATAACCTTCTTCATTATTCATACTGCTCCCCGTTATACACGGCTCGGAATTACCAGATCACATATGAAGATTCCGTGTACCCAGTACAAGACAAGAGCCAATGGGAAATTTCATTAGCATTCAAGGAACTGTGCGAGTATGATGCCACCGCTACAGAGGAGGGTAGCTGGAAGACCGAAGAAGGCATGGATCCTTTCCCGTGAAGAGGAGAGAACAACCAAAAAATGTGGACATTGCAAACAAACGGGCCATAATCGTCGAAGTTGTAAATCTCTAATACATCCGAAATAATGTAATTTATTGTGCATTTTTTGTAATACGACTGTGAATGTTATACATTTGTTGCAATAGGACTGTAAATGTTATACTTTTTTTAAACAAACGACTGTGATGAATGTTATACATTTTTTGCTATATGACTGTGAATGTAATACATATGATACGACTGTAAACAAATCAAATGCAGCAAAATCAAACTAAAATGGTGCCCGTGTGACCAAATCAAGATGCAAATTTTATACAATGGCAAAATCAAGCATTTTCTCTTTAAACATACTTTAAATGACTTGGTCTTTGGTCCCATACAGGTACAAATGATACTTTGATGTGAACAACATGGTAAGCACAAACTGAGTGGATCTGAAAGCATAAACTGAATTGCTGCCCAATCACGGTCATTTCCATGCATTTCACGGTCATTCCCGGCAATTTCGTGTTCATTCACGGTCATTTCCATGCATTTCACGGTCATTCCAAACAATTCCGTGTTAATTCACGGTCATTTCCACGCATTTCACGGTCAATTCCCTTCACTTCACGGTCATTTATATGCATTTCACGGTCAATTTGCTTCAATTCATGATCATTTTCATGCATTTCACGATCATCTCAACCAATTCCGTGTTGATTCACGATCATTTCGAGGCATTTCACGGTCAATTCCCTTCACTTCGCGGCCATTTGCATGCATTTAGCTGTCAATTCGCTTCAATTCATGATCATTTCCATGCATTTCACGGTCATCCCAACCAATTTCGTGTTGATTCACGGTCATTTCGAGGCATTTCACAGTCAAACTCCTTCACTTCACGGTCATTTGCATGCATTTTGTGGTCAATTCGCTTCAAACCATGATCATTCCCATGCATTTCACGGTCGTCCGAAACAATTCCGTGTTGATTCACGGTCATTTTGAGGCATTTCACAGTCAAACTCCTTCACTTCACGGTCATTTGCATGCATTTCGCGGTCAATTCGCTTCAAACCATGATCATTCCCATGCATTTCACGGTCGTCCGAAACAATTTCGTGTTGATTCATGGTCATTTCGAGGCATTTCCCAGTCAAACTCCACTTCACGGTCATTTGTATGCATTTTGTGGTCAATTCGCTTCAAACCATGATCATTCCCATGCATTTCACGGTCGTCTGAAACAATTCCATGTTGATTCACGGTCATTTCAAGGCATTTCACAGTCAAACTCCTTCACTTCACGGTCATTTGCATGCATTTGACGGTCAATTCGCTTCAATTCATGATCAAGAGAAATTTCCAACTGTACGACCAGTATATGGCCCATTCCCGAGACGAAGCCCACCCCATTTTACTTTCCAAGAATACTCCCCAGGTGTACGGACGCCTTCCCAAACGTCGAAAATGCCCCTACTTTTTCCTTCAAGCAGATCGGCTGCTGTTCGAAGACAAGCACTGACGCTTCTCGAACTCCGAGTTATACGAACGGTTCAAAAGAGATCAACGTTACATGGGCTCCACAATTATGTATTTATTATATCCACAACGTTCATCCATATTTCATTCATCCATATTTCGAGGTCATTTCGGAGCATTATCACAAAAAAAAAAAAAATCATATCCAAAGATCAACTGGACCACACCACAAAGAGTAGCAGAAAATTGATTTTCACTGTTGAAACGCATGTAGGGCCCACCATGACATTTATTTTCCATCCAATTTATTCATGAGGTTACAAAGAACTGGATGAATAGGAAAAATAAATTTCCTAATGATCCAAAACTTCTGTGACCCCTGAAAGGGTTTCAACGGTAGACATATAAAGCAGAATAGTAATGGCATTTGATATGGTTGGACCTATGGCTACGGATTATAACCATAGCCATAGATACCATAATCCGTAGCAATAGAGTACACCCGGGGTGGGCGCGCCAAACTAGCTGCCCTCCCGCGCCACTTTCTGGACTGTCCGGCACAGCCACGCCGATCTGGCGCGCCCCCGCCCATATTGTGATTTTATGGCTACGGATAATAACCGTAGCTATAATCCGTAGCAATAGGTTTTTTTGTGTTTTTTATTTTTTTGGTTTTTTTTTTTTAGTTTTTTTTTTTTTTGTACATGGAAAACTTCATTCTACCTATAATTTTCTCTAACACATATTTATATAAATATGTATATATAAGCATATAAATTTTTTTTCTCTTTTTTTTCATTTCTTTCTTTATTCATTTAACAAGAGTATCTTCTAAACTAAAATTAGTTACTTGATGTACCCTCTATGATTTTGGGGTAGGAGAAGCTACTTTAACCAACCAATCTAGTTATTTTCCAACATTTCATCAGCTCGATGATCGAAAATCCATTTCATTCACTTAGCGGTGAATTTCGTTCATTTCATTTGCATGCATTTCACGGTCATTTTGCTTCAATTCATGATCACTTCTATGCATTTCATGGTCATCCGAAACATTTTCGTGTTGATTCACGGTCATTTTGAAGCATTTCGCAATCAATTCCCTTCACTTCACGGTCATTTGCATGCATTTTGCGGTCAATTCGCTTCAAACCATGATCATTCCCATGCATTTCATGGTCGTCCGAAACAATTCCGTGTTGATTCACGGTCATTTCGAGGCATTTCACAGTCAAACTCCTTCACTTCACGGTCATTTGCATGCATTTCGCGGTCAATTCGCTTCAAACCATGATCATTCCCATAAATTTCATGGTCGTTCGAAAAAATTCCGTGTTGATTCACGGTCATTTTGAGGCATTTCACAATCATTTGCATGCATTTCACGGTCAATTTGCTTCAAACCATGATCATTCCCATGCATTTCATGGTCGTCCAAAACAATTTCGTGTTGATTCACGGTCATTTTGAGGCATTTCATAGTCAAACTCCACTTCACGGTCATTTCCATGCATTTCGCAGTCAATTCGCTTCAAACCATGATCATTCCCATGCATTTCATGGTCGTTCGAAACAATTCCGTGTTGATTCACAGTCATTTTGAGGCATTTCACAATCAAACTCCTTCACTTCATGGTTATTTGCATGCATTTTGCGGTCAATTCGCTTCAAACCATGATTATTCTCATGCATTTCACGGTCGTCCGAAACAATTCTGTGTTGATTCACGATCATTTTGAGGCATTTCACAGTCAAACTCCTTCACTTCACAGTCATTTGCATGCATTTTGCGATCAATTCGCTTCAAACCATGATCATTCCCATGCATTTCACGGTCGTCCAAAACAGTTCCATGTTGATTCACGGTCATTTCGAGGCATTTCACAGTCAAAATCCTTCAATGGGAAAGAATTGCACGTGAATACCATCTTATGGTTGAAGGAGCAAGAGTTGTGTGCGTGCACTGCCCGCATGAGCTTGCATGTGTGAAAACTAAAATTTATGGTAGTTCAATTTTGTTTTTGTGTGTGTGTGTGTGTGTGTGTGTGTGTGTGTGTGTGTGTGTGTGTGTGTGTTTTGTGGTCATGTGCATGCGTAAAAACTAAAATCAATGGGTAGTTCAATTGTGTGTGCATGCGTGTGCTATTGTTGTAGGGGCAGGCAATGTTCTATGAGCTTCAGTATAATTAGATTGAAAAAAGTATTTGACACCAAGTACAAAAATACAAAAGTCCATTGAATTTTCTCTCAATTGATTTGCTACAAGTAACTTCAATCGACTGCAGAACTTTTTTTTTATACCAAAACCTTATTTAGGCATGCTAAAAGAGGACTTCATAGCTGGAAACTTCTACAAATCCTAAGTGATAGAAGGGGAAAAAATATCTTTGGTCATCTAGGATCAAAATCACGAAGACAGAGATTGGAACTGTCATAGAAGAATCATGACTTGGAAAAGAGAAATAATAGTAATGAATCACATAGGGAACTTCAGTTATATTTTCTGCATGCCAATTCATTTGCGTTGTCACTCATTTCAAACAAAAGATGGGACGGTTCACTGGATCAGATATGTAGGGAACCTTTCTTATGAAATTTCAATTTCATCTTCTTTTAAAAATCATAGAATCTACATGCAACTTGAATACCATACCTTAGAAGATTCAAGAGTATCTCCTTCTTGAACATATACACTCCCATGGAAGCAATGTATGGTTTCTTTTCAGCCTCCTCTCGTGACAGGCCCAAAACTTTAGTATCCACCGCCTAAGGAATTTGAAATGAAGATCATGTAATCATGCAAATTGTAGAATCACTTCATACTCATGAGGTCCGATTTCAGTCTAATCCTATCAGTAGATGCAAACATAAGGTATCGGGATAATTACCATTGCCTTCAATTCCTCTCCTTTGGGCTTTTCATTAAAGAAAAGAACTGTTCCTTTGTTGTCTATCTTCATTAAACCAAAGTCTGAGGCACGACTATCAAGGAAGAAAGATACTCCAAATTAGTATAAACCCATACGTCTTAGAAGCTCAGAGAAACACACGGAAATAAAAATCTTATTCTACACAAGAAAAAGAGAGTGTAAATGAGAAGGATGGTAATCATGGTGAAAGTCAAAAGTACAGAAGGTATCAACTACATATATAGGCAAATAATAATTGATGACTTCTACAACCAACTTCATTTTCATATTGCTGGAAACAAAGGAAAAAGTAATTATGCACTAATCTACTATTCATCCCTAGTCAATGGTAAGTAATTGTCCACACTAGAACATGTACAAACATGCCATGTGTGTGTGGCATCTGAGCTTTGCAAAAAGCGGGCCTCAACCATGAAGATCACTGCGTGCGAAAATAGGCTCGTTCACTCATTGGGCTGGCTACACTGTAAAAGCAATTGATGGCTTAAACATGTGTGTATGGCATCTGAGCTTTGCAAGAAGCATCACCATGAAGATCACCAGGTGTGAAAATAGGCTCATTCACTCATTGGGGGGGTTACATTGTGCAAAAGCAATTGATGGCTCAAATATGGATTGAAGACTCTGCAACACAGACCAACCCATTCAGTCCTCAGTCAAGTCAGGACTCACCCGAGTTGGCTGATTCTGGCATACTTTAATGCTGACTCGTGGTGACGATGGATCAGACTTGACCAAGTCCAAGTTTGCACTGCAGAGGTTTAACCCAGACCTGCTAATGGCATGTGTGGTCCACCTAAGTTGACTGGCCTGATTTTTACCCTAGGTGATATCCAGGTTGGGGCCAACCTTTCACATGCCTCCGATCTCATATACACGTGACATATCGACCTCATGTGCATGGTGGACACATACCGTTCACTATAGTGTTGTGTTGTGCCTCCGCTCGTGCGTAATCAGTTATGTTCACCATTCACTATGCAAAGTGGGCACTTCCATAATTTGGAGAGTAAGGAACCATGAATTTAAATTTTGAAGAAAAAGGTAGTTGATAGATAATTATAGGAGTAAATCTCATTCAGATTCTGCAACCACAAGAATTGGTTCTGACTAATACCTGTCATCCATAGGGAGACATGCAATAGTAATATCTGCGCCACTTTGACGATGACCCTGGAAATGAAGTAATTCCAAAGATTAAAACATACAAGTTTGTGAAAATGAATTTAACCTCGATGCACAATGGTGCAAGAGATGCAATGCCCAACCTGAACGAAGTCCATATAGTCCATAAGGTACAAATGATCTCCAGAGAGAATCAATACATCCTCAATCTGCTTGCCTCCTCAATCTGCTTGCCTCTGACATCCTACAAAATGAAAGTCAGCATATTGCTAATTTGAGATTTGATGCCCTCGATGTATTTTTAATAGTCTAATAGCTAAACCATTTACTGACTTTATCTAAATTTAAAGGGGATTTGGCAAGGTCCTATAAAAGAGCAACTGGTTAGCTTAAAAACAACCTCATAATCTGTTGGTTGATGTCTTGTACCTTGTGGGAACAACTCCTTCAATATTGAAATAACTAAATTTAGGAGTAAGAAATTAATTTACAAAATGCTTACCTATGTTGTAAAATTTTAAACAGTGTCTGAAGCAAGCTTACTTGGATTGTGGGTCATTTTGGTACATAGTATGGGAACCAGCACACAGTATGCTACATTGCCACTTCCTCCATTACGTGGTATGCTAGGGGTAGGTTCATATCCATCACTCCAATACATACAATGTGTATGCAATATGGTTTTTTATATGAAACCATATTTTAATTCATATATGAAATGATGGATGCTATTATTATAGACCCTGCATGCTTAGTGTTATATTATAACAAATAAATAAAAGTAGAAGCATCTTCATTGTAAATATAAATTTTCACTTAATCAATATTAAGAATATAGAACCATAATTTTGGGTCCCTAAAAATAGCACCCAGATCTCAAATGATCCATAATCTGGATTGCTCGATCTGAAATGGAAAATGTGGGGTGTTTGGTGTTTTAGGTAATACTGGTCAGAATAAAAATTATGCATTATTCCTTAGCACCCTTTGGGTTGTATCCAATTAAAAGATATCATGAAAGGATATACATACCCCTAACTACACCACCATTATATCATATGACCATGACGTAGAACCAATATAATGCATAACATGTCATCATCTAAAACAGCTCAAATTGACATGGATGGATCAATAGGTGCCAGTTTTTCAACTAAAAATATTGCATAGTAACAGTCAATGCCTAAGAAACATCTGCAATCTGCATCATAGTGGAGAACCAAGGAAGTGAAATGATCCCTGCCTGATACTTCTCTTGATTAAAACAGTAATCATTATACAACGTGTGGTTGCCGAAAGCTGGATTTGATGCCATCTTGATTGCATTAGCATTATTCCCATGTGGAAGAGGCAGGAAAACCGCCTTCTAAACTGGAACTGGATTTAATGATTGTATGATCTGTATCTTATTTCCTTCTCCTATATGATAT
Source organism: Magnolia kwangsiensis (assembly GCA_037074715.1). Lineage (NCBI taxonomy): Eukaryota > Viridiplantae > Streptophyta > Magnoliopsida > Magnoliales > Magnoliaceae > Magnolia > Magnolia kwangsiensis. Next base: position 21,192,424 of record CM073572.1, read on the forward strand.
CAAGACCAAAGGAACATGCAAAACCTATTGGAATGTCTCATGCCTATGCATCAGACCCTGTCAACATCTGATTAAGCTACAGCTTCTCATTATGAAATACATGTACAATCAGTTAATAACCCTTTCCTAGCCATATCAAGTGATATGCGGAACAAATGTATATCGGATCATCAAGGTGCAGTGACAAACTAACACAAGATATACACTACATGGCAATGCCAAGTCGAGTAACTATGCAGTCAAGCAGCCCCCACATGACTATCTAATAAGATGAAATCCCACTGTGGTGTGAATGTGTGTGTGTGTGTGTGTGGCGGGGGGGGGGTGCGTGTGTTAAAAAAAGGTATCTAATAAGATGAAGGATCCTACAAAAAACCTCACTAATGTGAAGAGAGGTGTAGGTTATATTTCCTGACATCTGGAAAGATCGATTAACTCATTGATTGTAATCAACTCATCGATTGTAATCAACCAATGTAATATACTATTAGATAGAGCTTGATTGTAATCCACTGATGTAACAGTCTATTATGTAGAGCATGTGGGATTTTTTTTCTCCCATTACTGGTCCCAAGCCCAGATAAAGGAGGAGGATTGCGCCAGGTGGGTAGCTGGCTTCAAACTTTTGCCATACCTTTCATCATCATCATCTGGAAAGATTGATTACCGATAAGGTGACTGATGGTACAAACTCAATGCTTATTCAGTGCCCTCAGTCCATGAAATGTCAAGATGAAATCAATTGTGTCTAGTAAAGAGGGAATCACAAGGTAGGCCTTAGATTAACAACCCTAGAAACCACATTTAATTAGTAAAAACAAACAAGGATAGCATGGATTAGGATTTAAGCCAGAATTTGAATGTTAAGCAATATGACGACCCCCAATCTTTCAACAGCCACTATTCAAGAATGAGAGAAAATTAATACTCCGTCTCAATTTATGCTTGTCCTCAATTCTTTTGAACTCCATTACCAAAACTAGTTTGGATTCCAAGGAGGATGCATCAATTGCTTACTAGCATGCACAATCTTACTAGCAAGAGCACTTAAACATTGCAACTTTACATCTCTGGAGTTTCTATCCTCGTAGCAATAGAGGTTGGGACATTTTCAAGTTGAAACTAATCTACCCACACCATTCGATGAATCCTCAACCCAGAGGACAATCTTTCAAAAAAAAAAATGGAAATTTTTTTCTGTGATGTAATATAATCATGACATGGAGGAGCTAGCCACCAATACATGAACCCCCATATTGATCTTTGTGAGTTTTATCTGTCTTCTCAGTTACAAAGGCCATATCAGAAGTAAGCATGACTATCCAAATTGATTGCCACTTCTGCTTTAATGGATCCCCAGTTCACTTGTATAAGTGAAATTCAACAGTCAAACATTCATCAAAGACGGCAGAACTGATCTCAAGGGATGGACAATTAACAGATTTTAGATTTGACATATGGGTAAAAAGGTGGGAGCATATCAATGTTGTAGGTCTCTGAATTGCTTCTTAGTATGCTATCCAGCTTCTTTGAATCCAAAGCTCCAATCACCATATCTTGCTAGATTATGCTCTTTCAACATAGGTCCATTTCATGGTTTTGAATAAACCTCTATAAATCATGGTTAGACACGGATTGGGATTGATTATTTTGCATGACTTAAAAGGATATATTCTCAAGCTTTGGAGAGTAATGTCACTCTTCGAGAACCTGGGCTTACATGCCAGATGTGTTATTATAGCAGGAACTATGCTTGCATGGAGCAGTTGTAATTCTGTGTTTCGTAATTTGTTTTCACTTGTAGAGGAGAGAGAGGAAAAGAAGAAGACATGCAATGAACTGGCAATTAACATATTAAACATCGAATTAGAAATGATATTTGGTACCTCAAAAAGCCAATGGAACTGTCGCACAGTGTCTGCAGTCCCCTGAAACCACCTCATGCCTGCCTCTCCTGGAGTTTGAGTGGCTGCTAAAACCTGGTATAGAACAAGATTGTTTTTCTTGGTAGCTTTCTTACAAAAAGTACTAATCATAAACAGATCAATTAAAAGCTCAAGAAGTGGTTATTTAGGTTAAAAAGCAATTGAGATGCTTCTCGCAAAAATAAAATGAAAAAGAAGAAGAAGAAGAAGAAGAAGAAGAAGAAAAGGGTTTTGCATTATTTTGTGAGATAAAATTGATTGTGAGAAGCATACATGAAGCATTTGAGTTCCATCATAACTAAAATTTTGATATTTCATATATTCTATGAATCACTTCCTCAATTTTGGGCAAAGATATTAAGACCCCAATAGTATGTTTTCCATAGATTTCATAACCTAGTGACTCAAGCAGATGTCAATGCTACGGGCATTGCTGAGTGGACCCAAACCGCAAAATGCATGCAAATGACCGTGAAGTGAAGGAGTTTGACTGTGAAATGCCTCGAAATGACCGTGAATCAACATGGAATTGTTTCAGACGACCGTGAAATGCATGGGAATGATCATGGTTTGAAGCGAATTGACTGCGAAATGCATGCAAATGACCGTGAAGTGAAGGAGTTTGACTGTGAAATGCCTCTAAATGACCGTGAATCAACACGGAATTGTTTCGGACGACCGTGAAATGCATGAGAATGATCATCGTTTGAAGCGAATTGACCGCGAAATGCATGCAAATGACCGTGAAGTGAAGGAGTTTGACTGTGAAATGCCTCAAAATGACCGTGAATCAACACGGAATTGTTTCGGACGACCGTGAAATGCATGGGAATGATCATGGTTTGAAGCGAATTGATCACAAAATTCATGAAAATGACTGTGAAGTGAAGGAGTTTGACTGTGAAATGCCTCGAAATGACCGTGAATCAACACGGAATTGTTTCGGACGACAATGAAATGCATGGGAATGATCATGGTTTGAAGCAAATTGACCGCAAAATGCATGCAAATGACCGTGAAGTGAAGGGAATTGACCACGAAATGCTTCGAAATGACCGTGAATCAACATGAAAATGTTTTGAATGACCATGAAATGCATAGAAGTGATCATGAATTGAAGCAAAATGATCGTGAAATGCATGCAAATGAAATGAACGAAATTCACCGCTAAGTGAATGAAATGGATTTTCGATCATCGAGCTGATGAAATGTTGGAAAATAACTAGATTGGTTGGTTAAAGTAGCTTCTCCTACCCCAAAATCATATAGGGTGCTTCTCCTATATGATTGGTTGGTTAAAGTAGCTTCTCCTACCCCAAAATCATATAGGGTGCTTCTCCTATATGATTGGTTGGTTAAAGTAGCTTCTCCTACCCCAAAATCCTATAGGGTGCTTCTCCTATATGATTGGTTGGTTAAAGTAGCTTCTCCTACCCCCAAATCATATAGGGTGCTTCTCCTATATGATTGGTTGGTTAACGTAGCTTCTCCTAGATTGGTTGGTTAAAGTAGCTTCTCCTACCCCAACATCAAGTAACTAATTTTAGTTTAGAAGATATTCTTGTTAAATGAATAAAGAAAGAAATGGAAAAAAAGAGAAAAAAATTTATATGCTTATATATACATATTTATATAAATATGTGTCAGAGAAAATTATAAGTAGAATGAAGTTCTCCATGTACAAAAGAAAAAAAAAAAAAAAATACAAAAAAACCTATTGCTACGGATTATAGCTACGGTTATTATCCGTAGCCATAAAATCAAAATATGGGCGGGGGCGCGCCAGATCGGTGTGGCCACCCCGGACAGTCCAGAGAGTGGCGTGGGGGGGCGGCTAGTTCGGCGCACCCACCCCGGGTGTACTCTATTGCTACGGATTATGGTATCTATGGCTACGGTTATAATCTGTAGCCATAGGTCCAACCATATCAAATGCCATTACTATTCTGCTTTATATGTCTACCGTTGAAATCCTTTCAGGGGTCACGGAAGTTTTGGATCATTAGGAAATTTATTTTTCTTATTCATCCAGTTCTTTGTGACCTCATGAATAGATTGGATGGAAAATAAATGTTATGGTGGGCCCTACATGCGTTTCAACAGTGAAAATCAATTTTCTGCTACTCTTTGTGGTGTGGTCCAGTTGATCTTTGGATATGATTTTTTTTTCTTTTTTTTTTTTGTGATAATGCTCCGAAATGATCTCAAAATATGGATGAAAGTTGTAGATATAATAAATACATAACTGTGGAGCCCATTATCAAATCCCAAAACCTATAACCTAAACCGAAACCAAAACCTATAACCTAAACCCGAACCCATTATCAAATCCCAAAACCTATAACCTAAACCGAAACCAAAACCTATAACCTAAACCCGAACCCATTATCAAATCTCAAAACCTATAACCTAAACCTAAACCAAAACTTTAACTTAAACCTATAACCTATAACCTATAACCTAAACCAAAACCAAAACCTATAACTTAAACCCGTACCCATTCTCAAATCCCAAAACCTATAACCTAAACCTAAACCTTAACCTAAACCTATAACCTATAACCTAAACCAAAACCTATAACCTAAACCCGAACCCATTCTCAAATCCCAAAACCTATAACCTAAACCAAAACCTATAACCTAAACTAAAACCAAAACCTATAGCCTAAACCCGAACCCATTCTCAAATCCAAAAACCTATAACCTAAACCTAAACCTTAACCTATCCAACTAATGTATGGGAATGATCATGGTTTGAAGCGAATTGACCGCGAAATGCATGCGAATGACCATGAAGTGAAGGAGTTTGACTGTGAAATGCATCGAAATGACCGTGAATCAACACGGAATTGTTTCGGACGACTGTGAAATGCATGGGAATGATCATGGTTTGAAGCGAACTGACCGCGAAATACATGCAAATGACCGTGAAGTGAAGGAGTTTGACTGTGAAATGCCTCAAAATGACCGTGAATCAACACGGAATTGTTTCGGACGACTGTGAAATGCATGGGAATGATCATGGTTTGAAGCGAATTGACCGCGAAATGCATGCAAATGACCGTGAAGTGAAGGAGTTTGACTGTGAAATGCCTCGAAATGACCGTGAATCAACACAGAATTGTTTCGGACGACTGTGAAATGCATGGGAATGTTCGTGGTTTGAAGCGAATTGACCGCAAAATGCATACAAATAACCGTGAGGTGAAGGAGTTTGACTGTGAAATGCCTCGAAATGACCGTGAATCAACACGGAATTGTTTCAGACAACCGTGAAATGCATGAGAATGATCATGGTTTGAAGTGAATTGACCGCGAAATGCATGCAAATGACCGTGAAGTGAAGGGGTTCGACTGTGAAATGCCTCGAAATGACCATGAATCAACACGAAATTGTTTTGGATGACCATGAAATGCATGGGAATGATCATGATTTGAAGCGAATTGACCGCAAAATGTATGCAAATTACCGTGAGGTGAAGGAGTTTGACTGTGAAATGCCTCAAAATGACCGTGAATCAACACGGAATTGTTTCGGACGACCGTGAAATGCATGGGAATGATCATGGTTTGAAGCGAATTGATCGTGAAATGCATGCAAATGACTGTGAAGTGAAGGAGTTTGACTGTGAAATGCCTCGAAATGACCGTGAATCAACACAGAATTGTTTCGGACGACTGTGAAATGCATGAGAATGTTCGTGGTTTGAAGCGAATTGACCGCAAAATGCATACAAATAACCGTGAGGTGAAGGAGTTTGACTGTGAAATGCCTCGAAATGACCGTGAATCAACACGGAATTGTTTCAGACAACCGTGAAATGCATGAGAATGATCATGGTTTGAAGTGAATTGACCACGAAATGCATGCAAATGACCATGAAGTGAAGGGAATTGACCGTGAAATGACTTGAAATGATCGTGAATCAACACGAAAATGTTTCGGATGACCGTGAAATGCATGGAAGTGATCATGAATTGAAGCAAAATGACCGTGAAATGCAAGCAAATGAAATGAACGAAATTGACTGCTAAGTGAATGAAATGGATTTTCGATCATCGAGCTGATCAAATCTTGAAAAATAACCAGATTGGTTGGTTAAAGTAGCTTCTCCTACCCCAAAATCATATAGGGTACATCAAGTAACTAATTTTAGTTTAGAAGATATTCTTGTTAAATGAATAAAGAAGGAAATGAAAAAAAAAGAGAAAAAAAATTATATGCTTATATATACATATTTATATAAATATGTGTTAGAGAAAATTATAGGTAGAATGAAGTTCTCCATGTATAAAAAAAATAATAAATAAATAAATAACGAAAAAAAACTTATTGCTATGGTTTCTAGCTACGGTTATAATCCGTAGCTATTGGAACCACAATATGGGCGAGGGCGGGCCAGATCGACGTGGCCGCGCCGGACAGTATAGAGAGTGGCGCGGGGGGGCGCTAGTTCGGCGTGCCCACCCTGGATGGACCTTATAGCTACGGATTGTTCTATCTATCGCTACGGTTATTATCCGCAGCTGTATGTCTGACCGTAGCAAATGAGTTTGCCATTCTGCTTTGAACGTCTACCGTTGAAATCCTTTCAAGGGACACGGAAGTTTTGGATCATTAGGAAAATTTTTTTCCTATTCATCCAGGTCTTTGTGACCTCATGAATAGATTAGATGGAAAATAGATGTTATGGTGGGGCCTACAAAAGTTTCAACAGTGAAAATCAATTTTCTGCTACTCTTTATGGTGTGGTCTAGTTGACCTTTGGATATGATTTTATTTTTTATTTTTGATAATGCTCCGAAATGATCTCAAAATATGGATGAACGTTGTGGATATAATAAATACATAACTGTGGAGCCCATGTAATGTTGATCTCTTTTGAACCGTTCGTATAACTCGGAGTTCGAGGAGCGTCAACGTTTGTCTTCGAACAGCAGCTGATCCGCTTGAAGGAAAAAGTAGGGGCATTTTCGACCTTTGGGAAGGCGTCTGTACACCTGGGGAGTATTCTTGGAAAGTAAAATGGGGTGGGCTTCGTCTCTGGAATGGGCCATATACTGGTCATACAGATGGAAATTTCTCTTGATCATGAATTGAAGCGAATTGACTGTCAAATGCATGCAAATGACCGTGAAGTGAAGGAGTTTGACTGTGAAATGCCTCGAAATGACCATGAATCAACATGGAATTGTTTCGGACGACCGTGAAATGCATGGGAATGATCATGGTTTGAAGCGAATTGACCGCGAAATGCATGTAAATGACCGTGAAGTGAAGGAGTTTGACTGTGAAATGCCTCAAAATGACCGTGAATCAACACGAAATTTGTTGGGATGACCGTGAAATGGATGGAAATGATCATGAATTGAAGCGAATTGACCGCGAAATCCATTCAAATGACCGTGAAGTGAAGGAGTTTGACTGTGAAATGCCTCAAAATGACCGTGAATCAACACGAAATTTGTTGGGATGACCGTGAAATGGATGGAAATGATCATGAATTGAAGCGAATTGACCGCGAAATCCATTCAAATGACCGTGAAGTGAAGGAGTTTAACTGTGAAATGCCTTGAAATGACCGTGAATCAACACGGAATTGTTTGGGATGACTTAAACCTAAAGCTATTCTCAAATCTCAAAACCTATAACTTAAACCTAACCTTTCCCTAAACCTATAATCTAAACTCAATTCCCTAAACCTAAACCTTAGCCTAAACCTAAACTCAAATCCCTAAACCTATACTTATAACCTAAACCCGAACCCATTCTCAAATCCGAAAAGCTATAACCTAAACCAAAACCAAAACCTGTAGCCTAAACCCGAACCCATTTTCAAATCCAAAAACCTATAACCTAAACTTAAACCATTAACCTAAATCAAAACCTATAACCTAAACCAAAACTAAAACCTATAACCTAGACCTGAACCCTTTATCAAATCGCAAAACCTATAACCTAAACCAAAACTAAAACCTATAACCTAGACCCGAACCCATTATTAAATCCTAAAACCTATAACCTAAACCGAAACCAAAACCTATAACCTAAACCCGAACCCATTATCAAATCCCAAAACATATAACCTAAACCGAAACCAAAGCCTATAACCTAAACCCGAAACCAAAACCTATAACCTAAACTCGAACCCATTATCAAATCCCAAAACCTATAACCTAAACCAAAACCAAACCTATAACCTAAACCCAAACACATTCTCAAATCCCAAAACCCAAACCCATACCTAAACGTAAATGTAAAACCTAAAACCTAAACCTAAGCCTATGACCGTGAAGTGAAGGAGTTTGACTGTGAAATGCCTCGAAATGACCGTGAATCAACATGGAACTGTTTCGGACGACCGTGAAATGCATGGGAATGATCATGGTTTGAAGTAAATTGACCGCGAAATGCATGCAAATAACCGTGAAGTGAAGGAGTTTGACTGTGAAATGCCTCGAAATGACCGTGAATCAACACGGAATTGTTTCGGACGACCGTGAAATGCATGGGAATGATCATGGTTTCAAGCAAAATGCATGCAAAATGCATGCAAATGACCATGAAGTGAAAGAGTTTGACTGTGAAATGCCTCGAAATGACCGTGATCAACACGGAATTGTTTCGGACGACGGTGAAATGCATGGGAATGATCATGGTTTGAAGCGAATTGACCGCAAAATGCATGCAAATGACCGTCAAGTGAAGGAGTTTGACTGTGAAATGCCTCGAAATGATCATGAATCAACACAGAATTGTTTCGGACAACCGTGAATGCATGGGAATGATCATGGTTTGAAGCGAATTGACGGCGAAATGCATGAAAATGACCATGAAGTGAAGGAGTTTGACTATGAAATGCCTCGAAATGACCGTGAATCAACATGGAATTGTTTCGGACGACGGTGAAATGCATGGGAATGATCATGGTTTGAAGCGAATTGACCGCGAAATGCATGCAAATGACCGTGAAGTGAAGGAGTTTGACTATGAAATGCCTCGAAATGACTGTGCATCAACACGGAATTGTTTTGGACGATGGTGAAATGCATGGGAATGATCATGAATTGAAGCGAATTGACTGTCAAATGCATGCAAATGACCGTGAAGTGAAGGAGTTTGACTGTGAAATGCCTCGAAATGACCGTGAATCAACACGGAATTGTTTCGGACGACCGTGAAATGCATGGGAATGATCATGGTTTGAAGCGAATTGACTGCAAAATGCATGCAAATGACCGTGAAGTGAAGGAGTTTGACTGTGAAATGCCTCTAAATGATCGTGAATCAACACGGAATTGTTTCGGACGACCGTGAAATGCATGGGAATGATCATGGTTTAAAGCGAATTGAATGCGAAATGCATGCAAATGACCGTCAAGTGAAGGAGTTTGACTGTGAAATGCCTCGAAATGACCGTGAATCAACACGAAATTGTTTTGGATGACCGTGAAATGCATGGGAATGATCATCGTTTGAAGCGAATTGACCGCGAAATGCATGCAAATGACTGTGAAGTGAAGGAGTTTGACTGTGAAATGCCTCGAAATGACTGTGAATCAACACGGAATTGTTTCGGACGACCGTGAAATGCATGGGAATGATCATGGTTTGAAGCGAATTGACCGCGAAATGCATGCAAATGACTGTGAAGTGAAGGAGTTTGACTGTGAAATGCCTCGAAATGACCGTGAATCAACACGGAATTGTTTCGGACGACCGTGAAATGCATGGGAATGATCATGGTTTGTAGGGAATTGACCGCGAAATGCATGCAAATGACCATGAGGTGAAGGAGTTTGATTGTGAAATGCCTCGAAATGACTGTGAATCAACATGGAATTGTTTCGGACGACGGTGAAATGCATGAGAATGATCATTGTTTGAAGCGAATTGACCGCAAAATGCATGCAAATGACTGTGAAGTGAAGAGTTTGACTGTGAAATGCCTCGAAATGACCGTGAATCAACATAGAATTGTTTCGAATGACGGTGAAATGCATGGGAATGATCATGGTTTGAAGCGAATTGACTGCAAAATGCATGCAAATGACCGTGAAGTGAAGGAGTTTGACTGTGAAATGCCTCTTAATGACCGTGAATCAACACGAAATTGTTTCGGACGACTGTGAAGTGCATGAGATTGATCATGGTTTGAAGTGAATTGACCGCAAAATGCTTGCAAATGACCGTGAAGTGAAGGGAATTGACCGCGAAATGCCTCGAAATGACCGTAAATCAACACAAAAATGTTTCGGAGGACCGTGAAATGCATGGAAGTGATCATGAATTGAAGCGAAATGACCGTGAAATGCATGTAAATGAAATGAACAAAATTGACCGCTAAGTGAATGAAATGAATTTTCGATCATCGAGCTGATGAAATCTTAAAAAATAACCAGATTGGTTGGTTAAAGTAGCTTCTCCTACCCCAAAATCATATAAGGGACATCAAGTAACTAATTTTAGTTTAGAAGATATTCTTGTTAAATGAATAAAGAAAGAAATGAAAAAAAAAAAAGAAAAAAATTTTATATGCTTATATATACATATTTATATAAATATGTGTTAGAGAAAATTATAGGTAGGAAAAAGCTCTCCATGTACACAAAAATAAAAATAAAAATAAAAATAAAAAATAAAACTAAAAAAAAAAAAACACGTATTGCTATGGATTTTAGCTACGGTTATTATCCGTAGCAATAGGGATCACCCTATGGGCGTGGCCCCGCCAGATTGGCGTGGCCGCGCCGGACAGGTCAGCAAGTGGCGCGAGGGGCGCCAGTTCGGCATGCCCACCCCAGGTGAACTCATTTGCTACGGATTATAGTATCTATGGCTACGATTTTAATCCATAGCCATAGGTCTGACTGTAGCAAATGTTTTTATCCTTCTGCTTTGAACGTTTACCGTTGAAACCCTTTCATGGGTCACGGAAGTTTTGGATCATCACGAAATTTGTTTTTCCTGTTCATCCAGGTCTTTGTGACCTCATGAATAGATTGGATGGAAAATAAATGTTATGGTGGGCCCTACAAAAGTTTCAACAGTAAAAATCAATTTTCTGCTGCTCTTTGTGGTGTGGTCCAGTTGATCTTTGGATATGATTTTTTTTTGGGATAATGCTCCCAAATGATCTCGAAATATGGATGAACGTTGTGGATAGAATAAATACATAACTGTGGGGCCCATGTAACGTTGATCTCTTTTGAACCGTTCGTATAACTGGGAGTTCGATGAGCGTCAGCGCTCGTCTTCGAGCAGCGCCCGGTCTGCTTGAAGGAAAAAGCAGGGGGCATTTTCGACCTTTGAGAAGGCGTCCGTACACGTGGGGAGTATTTGTGGAAAGTAAAATGGGGTGGGCTTCCTCTCGGAAATGGGCCATATACTGGTGGTACAGTTGGAAATTTCTCCTCCCAGTCTCTTGATGAACGGATGTTTGTTGAGCCCACTCGCGTAGAGGCAGTAACCGACGCTCAGGAAGTGTCAGAATGGAAGCGTGTGAGAGATCTTGGCTTTCTGTTAGGTGGGTCACACTGTATAGATCTTCTGGCGCAAAGATCGAACTGTTTCGCTCCTCCGATAGGCCACAATTTGCAGAACAAGTGGGTAGCTAAGACAATTTTTACTAGCCATCCGTTTGCTTTGAACACTGACGCTCACCTGAGGAGCAGAATGGTCTGATATTTTAGCCAGAGGATCTAAACGGTGTGGACCATCGGCTGAGAAACTCGGATCTCACTTACAGGTGTGCCATTCGCGCGCGTGTAGATGGAAATGAGTCTCAGTGTTGTACACGCGAGGCCTTAGCGAACCTTGTGGTGTTCCTTCCGCACTCGCATCTTAAAGGTTGCAGCTTGGTACATGTATGATGTATCCAATCCGATCATTAGGTTGATCCTATAATATAGATGCTTATCCTGAAAAATCTAGATGATCTGATGATCAAGAGAGCTAAATATGAATAAAAGGAATGGATGGCTAATATAAATTAACCAACGGTTGACATCCAACGGAAATCTGTGCCCAGCTGATGATCATATCAGGAAGAATTTTCATACAAAACAGCTACAAGGTGGGACCCACCTGAAATCTAGTAAAAAATTGCAAAGTAGAGTTCAAATACAACACGCAGGAACAAAATCTAGCAAGCCAATCCCACTCCCGTTAAGAAAGAAAGGAGTGCTTGCATTAAAGAGACAATGGAGTTCCCTGTACTCTGCACCAAAATCCGAATCCTTACTATCAAGATCACATGTCAGAACAAATAAAATAAAATCAAGCTGGTCCATTCATCAAGAGAGCCACACCGTTGGAATAAATAGCTTGGCTCGACGTACAAGTGTGTACCATCAAATGAATGGTTGCCCTCATTTACATACGTGTGATCTTCCTTATGGGCCCAAATCCTTGCACATCCTGGATGTCCAATACAAGTGGCGTGTTAGCTGGAAATATGGGTTTGCATGACGAGTTAGCATGCAGCCGACCGTAGGTGATCAATTCTCTACTAGAAATACAAAAGGAGGTATAAATATACATTGCTTCTATTAAAGGCCATGTTGCTACCATTAAAGGTTCCGTTGGAGTTTGTCCAAAATAATCAACGTGTACCAATGCAAATGTAAGCGGGTTGATCTTAATAATCATAGTTATTTAAGGACATGATATAATTGAGGTGGAAAATTAGAAAATGAATCACTTAACGATAGGCTTAAGGCACATTACGATGTCACTATCTTTAAGGCGATATTTGTACCCTATTGGTGATTAAAACAATTTGCAAGAAACTTACAACAAATCTGCCTCCAGGATATAATAAATCACTTCTCTAAGACCGGAGAAATGTGAGTTTTGGCCTGCAAAATAAAAAACCATATCTTGAACACACTTTTACAACGTACAACTATGACTTCTGTGCTGTTACAATTTACTCTCTGAAAACTGTTTGTAATTTACTACCTTAAAAATTATTTACAGTTTAGCGCCTGAAAACTGTATTTTTTCAAAGAATATTCAAAAACGAAAATGGAGAAGAAGAAGAAGATGTAGAAGAGATTATTGGAAATTGTCAATTCAGATTAATCCAAAGATGGGTTTATATAGAATCACAAGAGATGCTTAAGGCCCTTTTCATGAAAAGACATCTTCTTCCATTATGTCTTTTCATTAATGGTAGTATCTTTCCAATAATGACATTCCTCCATTTCAAATTCAAAAGATGCTCCATTTACTAAGAGGCATCACCATTCACACTAACAATCACCAAAGCCACAACTTTTCTTTTCCAATTTTCTTTTCTCCTTATTTTGAAAAAAAAACCTAATAAGACATGTATGTTGTGACTTAGAGCATCTTATGTTATCTTTAACTTGGCATAGGTACGTGAATACATTCTTTGGTTTTTAAAACTTGAGATTTGACGCAGTTTTTATTAATTAAAGAAAACTATATTCTATGGATCTCAGTCCCTCAATAAGTCATAATTAGCATAGATGCTTGAACATATATATATATATATATATATATATATATATATATATATATGAACAATATCATATTATGAGATGTATGATAATCTTGTATAAGGGAATAAACTTAGGTCGTGATGGAATGTCCAACGTCAAGAGCCAATTATGGATTATGCACGCTTGGCTCTTACCCTACATGGGAGTATAAGCGTGTCATAGACATAAATTTTTGAATATGAACTTTTAGATGCTTACATTGGAGAATCAAAGTTCAAATTAATAGTTTAGGAACATTAGCTTAGACCATAAATATATGATGAAGGACCTAATAGTGCATGAAAGATTATCGATCCTTGTACTTGAAGGTATATATAAGTTATGGACCTTGATTGGGCGGCTCACTTTATGGTGCTTTCTATGAACCATTGATCAAAGAGGATGATGTTAGATATGTCCATCAAGGTTTATTAATTCTTACACCGGCTATTAACATGTAAATTCACTATGATTTACTTAGGAACATGTTTAAAATTAGATGTAATTACATCAATAACTTATTAAGTAGTTTTTTCTACTGCACCTAATAGTACTTAAAAGGGTTTCAACCATTAAAGATTTATTTTAATTGTTAAAACTTATTTTATCATACTTAATCATAATCTAATGACTTAAATTTGATTGCTTGCTTATATAATTAGGTGATCTAGATTCATGGTAAATGGCTTGAACAATGGTATGATTAGATCACGAGTATGCACATATATAATGTGATTTAACGGACTTCCTTCGTAATAGCATATACCCAAATCTACATGATGGATTATATCAGGACTCCACTTGAAATCTTAATACAAAATCTTCACACGCAGAGATTCTATTGTGGAGAGGGAGCAACTCTTGGTAGAGAGAGCTTAGACATTCTCTTAGGTGTCATTATGTAAGAGAAAAGAGAATATGAGAGAGAGAAGTCTCTTCCTCATTCCTTCCATCTTATTCTCCTAGTATGTAGTCCACATTTGTAGATGGTTAGCATCATCTTAGGCCCCTATTAGAGTATTTAATGATGCTTTTTCGACTCCTTCTATATGCAATAAATCAGAGAGAAGCATTTTGGTTCCAAGGTTTAACATTGATAATTTCATCATAAAAAAAAATATCTACATAATTCATCACGCATAAGTAAGTCATTTCGATAGTTTAAATCTTTATTTGGAAATACGATGTTATAGCATATGGGATGTTCTTGAGATTGTATCTATAAAAAAAATAAAAATTATGCATATATGTTGTATTTATGCCTTATAGATCCAACGAGTTACGTATTGTCATTTGAGTTATTAGCTTGCACTTCCTAGGCTTGTAATATATATCCTCATCCCAAAGGAGACATAGGGTCCTAATAGGGCTTGATTGATTACTTCAATTCACTAATATATGAGTCATTTATGTGTACCATGGTAAGCTAGGTGGTTGATCATGTCTCCCACAAATATCATTATCCTCAGTGAAAGATCCAAATCCTCATGAGTCTTACATAAATAATTAAAATAATTGATTAATATGGTTATTGAACTTACTTCTATAAGATATTTTGCTTAGATAATTGATTTCAAAATCACCATATTGATTGTAAAATTAATAGTTTTGATTATTTTTTTAATGATTAATCATGATCATTGGATATTGGATATAGTGGGCCTTAGGGCAATTGGCTTCAAGGTAGTACATAGAAGGATGTATATATCATAACATAAGATTTTTTAATTGCATTCATGTGTAGTGTATGTGAGGAAACATTTAAGTTTGATTGGACATTCTTGGAGATGACTTAGTCAGAGCCGTTTGCACCCAACTTATCACGACTAGATTAGATAGTTAAAAAAATGTCATGTAGTAGCTATGTATACCATGCAGTTAAGATGAACATCAAAGCAAAAAAGTTAGAGGTGTATTTGTGTTAGGAAGCATTAAATACAAGAGTAAAAGAAAAAAAAAAAACTTTCTGCAAAACATTAAATGCAAGAAACCCAATCTTAATGTATAACAACTCTTTAACAAAGTAAGAGTCTAACAACAACAACTTTCCAACAAGGTTTTCTTTACACATTGCAAGATCGGACGAGCCATATGCAAGGCCACTACCTCACCCAAGTCTATAAAAGCTACACATAATAAAGAGCTTCAAGCGCTTGCCAATCCAAATTAAATAAACTCTTTTTAACTCAACACTGTCTATCAATCCTTCATTCCTCATAGATTTTTCTATTATTATAGCCTAGTTCTAGCCTCTTCAATTCATGTCCAACACTAAGCTACAAGTCCAAATTGATTTAGCTTAGCATGGTTTAGTTTTTGCTTCTGTTTAGTGCATCGCTGCAACAAAAGCCACGACCCTGTCATTGTCAAATCCTCTTTAAATCCCTGATTTTTTACTTAGTAATTCACCTGTCATGTCCTACTAACCAAAAGCCACAACCGTCTAGGTTCTTTTTACGATTGTCTCACAACTGTATAGGTCTTGGAGATCGTTCGGTCTACAATTGTTTGACCCGCTCGAATTGTTGTCAGTAACTTTTTCTACTTTATTTACTTTCATATGCCTATTGTACTATAATTTTCATTCAAACTAATAAAGTTATTGTTGAGTTTTTTTTTTTTATATAATATTTTTTTTCCATTATTTTTTGTACACAAATGCAATCAAGCTATCACCATAGAAATAAAAAGACATTATTTTTAAGACATTCATATGAAGCACTTATCCTCCCCTTCACAAAACATCTGATCATCTTGTCAATCGGTGGTTGAGTAGTCTGGTCAATCTTTATATATATGATCCTAATTCGGTTATCTCAGTGCTTGGGGTCACTATTGTCTGGATGCCTTCAAGCTGTGCATAAACAGGGGAATTCGATCGATCGAATATTTTGCTTGATCATCTTTGGACAGTTTTGGATAGGTTCGATCGATCGATCTTGGAGGTTCGAGTGATTGACATAATTTGAAATTTTCATGTTAACTCTCTGGGCACTTTTGAGCATATTCGATTGATCAAGCATGGGAGCTCGATCAATGTCGACTAATTGATGCTTAGATTATGTAATTGTGCATATTTGTTTCCTATTCCAAGTGTAACACTATATATGTGGGTGTAATACAAGATTAGGGTAAAATAAAAAGAGCTTAATCATTTCTAGGGTTTTGAGGGGAGAAAATTTAGGCTTTTGCATCTATAAGTTGGTTTATCTCTTGTACTTTCATTTTCACAGTGGATTACTCGTCGCTTTGTGCCGTGGTTTTTTTCCACAATGGTTTTTCCACGTAAAATCGTGTCTCTAGTTTAATTTATTTGTTTTTATCTTTCATTGTGTAATTCGTGCTCAGGGTTTGCTTTCGTGGCTCCCAACAAGTGGTATCGGAGCTATGCGTTGGTAGGGCTGTACACGAGTTAAGCTAGCTCGAAAAGCTTGCTCGACTCAGCTTGACTCAGCTCGGATTAACTCGGCTTGAAAGGCTGATTCAAGGCGAGTCAAGCTTGTTTACTAAAGCTCGAGTTGAGTTCAAGCCAAGTTCGACCATGGTGTATTTCAACTCGACTCGACTCGAACTCAACTCGACTCGAAGCTCGAGTAATATATTTTAATAATATATATTATATTAATATTAAATAAATATATATATATATATATATATATATGTTTTTTTTTTTTTTAAGAACTTAAAACATAAAAGTTTTTACTAAAAAATCCTACCTAACCTTACCCATCCCCATTCCCTCTTTTTCTTTCCCTTACCCTACCGAGGTAAACTCGACTCGACTTGAGATAAACTCGACTCGACTTGAACCACTAGCTCGACTCGAAAGCTTTGGAAAACAAGCCAAGCTTCAATGTTGAACTCGAGGGCTAGCTCGAACTCGAGTATAACATGGACGAGTCAAGCCGAGCTTGGCCCACCTCGACTCGATGTACAGCCCTATGCGTTGGGATTCAAATTTGAATATGAAATATGATGATGAAATGATCTAACAAGAAGTGTGAGACAAATAAGTTTATCAAGAAAAATAACTTTGAACTATGGGAGGTGAAGATGAGATACCTTCTAATTCAACAAGAATTGCAACAAGCACTCCTTGGCATAGCGAAGCATCATGTGACTATGAGCGATGCAGAGTGAGAATAACTCGATCAAAGGACGATTACCTCGATCTAATTATATTTGGTAGATGACGTCCTTTATAATATCATTGATTAAAAGAACACTGCATGACTTTGAACGAAGTTAGAAAGTTTGCTCATGACAAAATCTCTAAGTAATCGTTTGTATTTAAAAAAATAATTTTATAATCTAAAATTTGTAGAAGGGTCAGATCTTAATGAACACATTAACATATTCAATCAACTACTTTGCAAGTTGATGAGTGTATGGGTGAAGATTAACAAAGAAGACTAAGCCTTAATCTCGTTGAGTTCTTTTCCAGAGTCTTATGAGAGTCTAGTAGACACTATGTGCCATGGTAAGGAGACCATAGATGTCGAAACAATTATTCAGCTTTTCATTCAAAACAATTGAGAAAGAAGGACAATGATGGGTGTTCCTCTACGAATGCATTAGTTGCTAGGAAAGAAGGCTCTGAACGGGAGGGAAAATTCATGCTCTATGTTCAAGTCTAAGGAAAAATGGAAGATGAAGTGCTAGAATTGTGAGAGGTTGGGGCATATGAATAAAGATTGTTAGAATCCTAAATCTCATAAAGTAGAGAAGTAAGACGATTCACCGAGGGAGGCCAGTATATCGAAATCCAGTGAAGAGGCGAGTGGTTGTGACGTATTGATCACATTCAAATCAATCTGGGTATGTCAGCAATGAGTGGATTTTGAATTTGGAAGCTTTATACCACATAATCTCTCATTGGAGTTGGTTTACTAGTTACGATAAGTACGATGGTGGCCATATGTTTATGAGCAATGACATTGCATATAAGGTTGTTGGTATCAGATCAATGCACGTCAAGATATTTTATGGGATGGAGTGTATCTTGACAAATGTGAGACATGCTCCTGATGTAAGGAATGATCTAATATCTCTCGGTGCTCTCGAGGCACTTTGGTGCAGGTTTATCAGATTTGATCGTTTCCTGAAGTTCTCAAATGGGGCCCTCACTGTTACAAAAGCGCAATGAAGTGGTAACCTTTACAAGTTGATTAGGAATACCAAAACAGGTGGAGTTACAACGTCTATAGCAGAGTCCACATCAACACATTTGTGGCATGCACGACTAGGCTACATAGGCAAGTGTAGTATGAAGGTACTTTCTGATCATTGTTTAATTCTTTTATTTAAAGTGCTGATTTTAATAATGTTAGCATTGTATATACAATAAGCAATCATAATTATTATTTTTTAGTTTGGAAAATATGTAAGGGTGTGCTTGGTTATGTGTATTCGGATGTATGAGGGCTATTGCCCATGATTTCTGGGGGAGGATTGTCATTCTTTATCACATTCACTAACGATTCCTCCAGAAAGGTGTAGGTTTATTTTTTAAAAAATAATTATGATGTTTTTGCCATTTTCAAGACGTGGAAGGTGATAATAGAAAAATAATCGGGGCGAAAGTTAAAAGTGTTGATGACATATAATGGTGGAGAATTTACTTATATGGATTTCAATCAATTTTGCAAAGATGATAAATAGTGAGGCACAACATAATAAAGAACACACCAAATCAAAATAGTGAGTAGAATGTATGAACCTAACTCTCCTGGAGAGAGCTCAAAGTATGTTGAGTAATGCTACATTGGACAAAGAGCTATGAACTGATGCCAACAATATAACTTGTTACTTGTTGAATCAGTCATCATCTACCACCATAAATTATAAATTTCAGAGGAAGTATGGAGTGGTCATGATGTCGACTACTAAGGGTTGTGGGTATTTGGTTGTGATGCTTACCCTCATGTATCGTCAGTTGAGAGAGATAAATTAAACTAAATGGTAAAAAAGTGTACCTTTGTGGGCCATTGTGATAGTGTGAAGGGACATATGCTATATGACCGGATTACGTGGAAGATCATGATGAACCGTGACGTCGGGTTTGATAAGGATTCCTTGTGCATTAAGGATGAGACACAGTTAAAAACCAAGTCACATGAAGATGAATAGGAGCAGGTGGAGTAACTACTTGTGTGGAGAAATTTAGTAAGAGATCGCAAATTACCAACGATATACAGAGATGACTCAAATGTTGCATTTGCTCTCATTATAGATGAAAGAAATCTGTTTACCTTCCAGAAAGTATTGGATGACTCTATCACACTTGACATATACATACTTGTACACACTTAAAATAAGATAAGATCATTTATTACATGTATTGTCATATATATATATATATATATATATATATATATATATATATATATATATATATATATATATATATATATATATATATGTGAAATAAATAACAACAAAAGTTTCATATGATATACTAAGTATTTGTAAGTGTTATATGTCTATGAAATTAACAACTTGTAATAATCTCTATAAAGAAATCCTCTGTGACAAAGAAAGGCATACAACAGTCTAAAATCCTCCACGTGACCCCACGCTTAAAAAAGATTTCCTTAGCACATGAACTCAAGGCATGCCAATTGTAGAGATGGTTGGAAGTAGGAAATTAAAACTAAGCTAAATTATCTTCAAGATACAATGTTACATTTATATTAAATCATGCGTAATTGCAGCATATACATCCTTTTCTAATCATCCATTTCTCTTGTTTACAAGTATGTCACTCTTGATAATCAAGGCAACCCCTTCTTTTGGTGTAGCAAATGATCACGCGTCTCACTCTCATGGATGAACTAAAAACTCTTCTCTTCAACCAACATGAACTTTATGTAACAGAACAGCTGTTTTTGTAGTAAGTTCTTGCGACAAAAAGCTACGTGGAGCTCACCATGACATGTGCTTGAAATAGACTCCAACCATTGCAGAATGCCCATTGACACTTTCAGCGGCGAAGCGGCTACTGGACACGTATGCCGCCCTGGTAATTAAACCAATCCCAGCTTTTGGTGCAGTAAATGGTCACACGCGTCCTACTTCCATGAATGGACTAAAAAGTCTTCTCTTCGACCGACACGAATTTCATCCGACAGAACAGCTGTTTGTAGTAAGGCAATGCAGCAAGAAGCTACGTGGAACTCACCGTTGCACATGCTTGAAATAAACTCCATCCATGGTTTGTGCCGGCTAAGTTCATGTTAGACACGGATCACCTACGGGCTCACTTTATGTTGGAGGCGGATTGCCGACTAATGTTTCGAGTAGTGAGGTAGTTACTCGACAGTACTCTACAGGCTCCACTATGATGCATGTGTTTTACCTATATTGTTTATGTATTTTTTCAGATTATTTTACTGTATGAGCCCAACAACGAGACTGATCCAAATCTCAAGTGAACCACACCACAAGAAGATAATGGTGATTGAACACCTACCATTACAAGCTTTCCAGGTCCTACTTTAATATTTATTTGCCATCCAACCTGATGATTATGTCAAACAACCCTGGATAGAGGGAAAACACAAATATTGACTAGTGTTCAATCACCACTGTTTCCTGTGGTATGATACGCATGGAATTCGAATCTATCATGCACTAAAATGATATGAAATTTTATTTTTTAAAAAAATTAGATGAATGACATAGATAAAACACGTATGTGGCAAGTCCGTAGAGCACCGTATAGGACCCTTTACGTTACCCCAAAATCAGGCCAGTTCAAAACCCAAGTGGGACTCACGGCAGCTAACGATTGGAACGGAATGCATAACGTTGAAACGGTCATGGGATCCACCAGAATGTTCATGTTCAGTCCAACCCGTTGGAAAGTCTAAATATGATCACGAACAGTTATGGTGGGCCCAACAAAGTTTCAGTGGCTGGAGTTCACACCCGCACCATTGCTGTAGTGTGGCTGCATCGAGTTTTGGATTGACTAAATTTTGGTCGCGCATGATAAAATCATCTATCTCGATGTTCCGTACACATCCCTGTAGGCCCCATGGAGCCTTTTTGTTGACGGGCTCACGGCGCACCTACAGCTAACTGTCGTAGGAAACTCGCGTCCTCTCTAACCGCCTTGGGAACTTAGGTACCGTACAAAAGGGAGCGGATTGCGTCCGACCCCAGATCGGACTTTAAGCGTCTGATCAGTTCTGCACAGGAACCTACCATGATTTTTCTGTTTATCCACTCCGTCCATTCCTTTTATCAGATCATTTTAAGGAATGTGGGAAAAAATTAGGCAGATCCAACTCTCTATTGGGCCACACGAAATAGTAAATGCACCAAGAATTAAATGCAAGAGTCATCTATTTATGGTCCAATAGAGCGTTGGATCTGAATCATTTTTAGGCCAATACCTTAACATGATCTGAAAAAAAATTAATAAATGGAGTAGATAAACAGATACATAACGGTGGATCCCATACAAATCTAGTTGTACGCTTCAAGGTCCGACCAGGGTCGGACGCAATCCGCTTCCACGAAAAAAGGGGCGCAGCTAGGTACTAACTCAGTACCCTAAGCGTAACGAGTAAACTCCGTGGGGCCACACTTATTCTTGCATTTTATGGCTAGTCCCGGTCGTCCATTTTACTAGTTGATTTTATGGCTTTACTCAAAAAATGAAGCCTATAAACAGATCAATGGACTACACCAACCTAAAATGTGTGAATTGAACTTCTACCGTTGAAAAGTTCCCGAGGGCCACGTAAGTTTTAGATAAGCTCATATTCTTTTTACCCTTCATCCATTTCTGCTTGATCTTGTGAATAAGTTGGATGAAAAATAAACATTAATGTATGCGTTAGAAAGGTTTCAACTGTGTAAATCAATATTTTCACTGTTTCATGTGGTATTGTCTTGAATTTATTTTAATTTTGATCTCAACACTTACAATAATCTTTAAAAACGGATGAACGGCATGAATGAACTACATGGATTCTCGGTGGTTCCTAAAAGAGTTTACTCAGTACGGTAAGAGCGTACTGAGATCCAATTTCAGATACCACCCATCAGAACCAAGCTACATGCGGACGGTCATGTGAGGGCTCCGTGAGCCCCAATTTGATCTATAATATTTATTCATGATGTCCATCTATTTTTACGTATCAAATTATGGCATGACCCCTCCCCCTCTCTTCCTAAAAAATATATATATATATATCGAACGCTCAAATGGACGATACTATAAGAAGGGAAACGGATTGGCTACTCTCCTGCCAACAGCCAATGGCTGATGGTCCGTGCTCTGTAGGTCCTAAAATGATGTATGTGTTTCATCATGCCGTCTATATATTTTTCCAAATCATTTTATGTTATAAGACCAAATATGAGGTATATCAAAATCTCAAGTGAACCACATTACAGGAAACAGTATTGAGCAAGCGTCTACCATTAAAAATCTTTTTGGGGCCATAAAAGTTTTGGATGAATCTGATCTTTGTTTTTTCTCTTCATCCAGGCCTGTATGACCTAATCAAGAGATTGGATGTCAAATAAACAGTACAATGGGCCTTGAAAGGATTTTAATGGTGGATATCCCATCGCTATTGTTTTCCTTTGGCGTGATCCATCTGAGATTTATATCCCTTTCATTTTTGGGATCAATCCAAAAATGATCGGTAAAAATGGATGAACGAAATGAATGAAACACATACATCCAAGGAGAAGGGGAGATTGAACTCTTACCGTTCAAAACTTTCTGGGTCCCCCTGATTTTTATCTGCCATCCAAAATGTTCATAAGGTCACATAACCATATATGGAGGGAAATCGAAAACTTTTGTGGCCCTAAGAAGCTTTCAATGGTAGACTTTAAATCCCCGCTGCTTCATGTGTTGTGGTCCACTTGAGAGTAAAATCTACCTCATTTTTGTGCGTTTTCCCTACAATGATCTCTAAAAATAAATGGACGGCGTGGATAAAACATATAAATCACAATGGGCCTCACAGAGCCCTTGACATGACCGTCCGTCTCTAGGCAGGTCCCGGTGGGGTAGTACCCAATCCGCGTCCAGGAAAAACGGCAAACAGACCATTCGTGAATCCTGGCCTGCGTTGCAGCTTCTCTCGCCCCACCAAACGCAACCGGATCGCGTGCGAAGATGTGTGCGTTTGGGCTCCCTCCCCACTCGCGCTTCTTCCCGGATTCGTCGGACATCGTTCCCGCGGCCCACCACCTCCTCACCCTCTCCACCACAGTCCGCCGCAAGCAGGTTGCCTCCCTCCTCCGCTCTTCTTTCCAGGTATGATTCTCCCCTCCACTTTTCCCATTATTTACATCTCTGCCACTCATCTCCCAACCTCTCTCGGATATCGATATGTTTTCTTTAGTTATGCGGCAGGAATTAGGTCAATCCTAACCGTCTAAATTGTGGGCCTCAACATCGATAGAGTGTCGCCCAACAATCACAATGATCGGACGCTCCTAATTGTTCGACCAGTGGCCTTCAAATGGAAAGTTTGAGTTCTAAATACTCGGGTGCCAAATTTGGAATTTTATTGTGCGGGATGGCAGAGAAATGCCCATTGATTGAGTGGATAAGATAGCCTGATCAGATTGACTTTTTGGTGATGACCCATCCTCAGTTGGGTCCACCATTCGGATGGTTTGGACTCAGAGCGATGTTTGCATGGCTTTTGCTGAATCTCATTAGATTCCCTATATAAATTCTAGAAACAGACATTCAACATCAATGCGAAATCCTGACTCTCATTTGCTACAGGCAATGATCTCAACAGCTTGGAATTAGGGCTGTACATCGAGCCGACTCGAGTCGAGGTGGGCCAAGCTCGGCTGATGTAGAGCGGGTCGCGGACAATTTCATGGCTAAGATGGATCAGAAAAGGCACGGTCGGCGACAGAAGTGATCCGGACCATCGGACCTTAGATCGGGCGTATCTCACAATCCGGAATGAGTTATCCGACGTAAAATATATGATTTTGGGGTAGAACGAGCTACTTTAGCCAACCAACCCAGCTACGCCGGGTTGCGCAGCCCGGATTGGCGAAAAACCCCCTGATCGACGGTCGTTTCCTCGTTTTAATTTTGTTTTTACTATAAATAGTAAGTTTTAGTTTGAGTATAACTTTTCATCCGTTGGGCTTTAGGAGTTGTGTCCAACATGAAAAGTGCTTAGGATAACTAGGAGAACGGTTTGTTGAAACCAAATAGGACACTTACTATTTTTGGCCGAAAACCTTGCGCACTAGTAGACATCGTGACCGTCTATAAATAGTAAGTTTACTATTTATAGTAAGTTGCGAATTCTAGGAGTTTTAGTTGTAGTATGAGTCTGATTTCTTTCATGTTGCTTGGTTCCCTTATTTAAAGGGGTGTAAACTCGTTTTTAATAATTCATCAATCAATTTCGAATTTATTAGAATTATTTCTATTTTCCTGCTTTCTTTCCTCGTGGATTCGAGAAGTCTCTGTGAGGAGTCCAGAGAAGCTCTGTGGATTCGGAGTAGTTATCCTTGAGGAAGACGGTGATCGACCTCATCACGTTTATCCCTACGTCAATTTGGTATCAGAGCGAGGTTTTCCCTCGGGCCGATGGCAAATAACGAAGGTATGAATCAAAATCCTGTGGACGATGATTCAGGGATTCGTTATCTTTCGGAAAGAATGGAAGCTTTCCATCAGGAGAGTCAGTTGACCATGCAAGGGCTGCAGGCAACCCTCGACCGTCTTGCGGATGCGCTACTTCCGCCCCGAGCCCTAGGCGGTGCTCCACCACTTATGGTCGCGCCACCACCCGTGGTTGCTGTACGACGTGACCCTGATTATCGCAGAGTACTACAAGCAGTAAATCGTAGGGCTACACCAGATGATTCTAGTTCCAGCGACGAGGACATTAATGAGGGTTTTGATCGACGACCAGTCCATGGAGGCGATCGTCTAGATCGCGCTGGAAGAGACTATCGAGGTAAGGCTGAACTTCCTAGTTTTAACGGTTTATTACGTATCGAAGATTTTCTCGATTGGCTAGCCGAAGTAGAGAGATATTTCGATTATATGGATGTGCCAGACCATAAAAGGGTGAAGTTGGTAGCGTTTAAATTAAAATCTGGTGCTTCTGCATGGTGGGAACAATTGCAACTCTCACGAGCCCGCCAAAACAAGGCGCCCATCGCATCATGGCCTCAAATGAGACGTCTTCTTCGTTCACGATTTCTCCCTAGTGATTATGAGCAGATATTATTCCAGCAATACCAGAATTGCCGACAAGGAAATCGAACTGTTACAGATTACACTGAAGAATTCCAGCGGTTGGCTACACGAAACGATTTGTCAGAATCTGAGTCACAGAAAGTGGCACGATTTATAGGTGGGTTGCGACCGGTAATTCAGGATCGAGTTCAGATGTACCCAGTCGGGACAGTAGATGAAGCAGTTCAATTGGCAGGAAGGGCAGAAACACAGCTTGCAAGAGCTCCTGCTCGTCCCTATCCTTCAAATCGACCCCCTATGACAGGTCCCACACAGGATCCAGTGCTGGCTCGAGGAAAAGATTTGGTAGGAGAACGTCCTCAACCTCCTCCACCCGCGAACCGTGATACGGGGAGCGGACCATCCAGACCTCAACGGGCAGCACCCATAACAGCGGGCCCGAGTAGGATTCCGAATCCTTATGCTCGGCCAAGGCCAAATAATTGTTACCGCTGTGGCCAACCAGGCCACTTATCAAACACTTGTCCTCAACGTCCGGCAGCGCACTTGACTATAAACGAAGGGGGCACTGAAGATGAGGCCGTGAAAGAGGATCATGGCTTTGATGAATATGAACAAACCACTGAAGAAATAGCAGGTGGCGATGAAGTGACAGGCGAAGATCGTGGCGAATCTCTCGTTGTGAGGCGACTACTGTATACCCCACGAAAGGAATTACATCCACAGCGGCACAATATATTTCGTACTCGGTGCACTGTCAACGGAAAAGTCTGTGATGTAATCATAGACAGTGGTAGCAGCGAGAACATCGTCTCAAGAGTGATGGTGAATAAGTTGCAGCTACCAACGACGAAACATCCTTCCCCGTACTCAATTGGCTGGATAAAAAAAGTGAACGAGACCAAGGTAACTGAATAATGCACTATCTCGTTTTCAATTGGTAAACATTATAAGGATCAGATACTTTGTGACGTGGTTGACATGGAAGCCTGCCATATGCTACTCGGTCGACCCTGGCAGTCGGACCGTGATGCGACCCATCGGGGGCGAGACAATGTCTACATATTCGTCAAGGATAGTCGAAAAATAATCCTTGCCCCTATGGCACCAGAGAACCACCCTGAAGCCTCTAAAGTGGAGGGGAGTTCTCTCTTGACCATTCGGGATTTCATAGAGGAGTCCAAGGAAACCGGCGAGGTATATGCCGTAGTGGTGAAGGGCGAGAAGGAGGAACCCTCAAACATCCCTCCAAGCCTAAGACTGTTACTAAACGAATTCAAAGAAGTCTGGCCTGAAGATTTACCTGATGGATTGCCCCCCATGAGAGACATCCAACATCACATAGACCTCGTCCCTGGGGCTAGCCTGCCCAATCGCCCTCATTATCGGATGAGTCCGAAGGAGTGTGAGATACTTCAGAGGCAAGTGGAGGAATTGATCCGTAAGGGTCTATTGAGAGAGAGCATGAGCCCATGTGCTGTACCAGCATTATTAACGCCAAAAAAAGATGGAAGCTGGCGCATGTGTGTCGACAGCCGAGCAATTAACAAAATTACTATTAAATATCGGTTTCCAATACCACGGTTGGACGACATGCTCGATATGTTAGAAGGGGCTAAAGTGTTCTCTAAACTCGATCTAAAGAGTGGGTACCATCAGATTCGTATTCGACCCGGCGATGAATGGAAAACGGCATTCAAGACAAAGGAAGGGTTATATGAGTGGCTAGTCATGCCTTTCGGCCTATCGAACGCACCAAGTACTTTTATGCGTTTGATGAATCAAGTTCTAAAACCGTTCACTGGCCGATTTGTGGTAGTATATTTTGATGACATATTGATATATAGCCAGGATGAGGCGGAGCATAAGAAACATCTCAGGCAGGTGCTGCAGGTCCTACAAGATAACAAGTTGTACCTCAACTTGAAAAAGTGTAGTTTTTTAACTAACAGCCTGTTGTTTTTAGGATTTGTTGTAACGTCCACAGGAATTCGGGTGGACGATGAAAAGGTGCGAGCTATTAGGGAATGGCCGATCCCGACAAACATTCATGAGGTGAGGAGTTTTCACGGATTGGCGACTTTCTATCGTCGATTTGTGCGAGATTTTAGCACCATAGTCGCGCCAATAACGGACTGCATGAAAAAAGGGCCGTTCCAGTGGACCGATAAAGCTGATAAGAGCTTTCATGAGATCAAGTATCGTTTGTCTACAACACCAATCTTGGTGCTTCCTAATTTTGATAAATTATTTGAGGTGGAGTGTGACGCTTCATATGTCGGAATAGGAGGAGTATTATCACAGGAAGGCAGGCCGGTAGCCTTCTATAGCGAGAAGCTCAGTGAAGCCCGAAAGAAGTGGTCGACTTACGAGCTTGAGTTGTACGCAGTTGTTCAGGCGCTGCGACATTGGCGGCATTATCTGATTCAGAGGGAGTTTGTTCTGTACACCGACCATCAGGCATTAAAGTTTATTAATAGTCAGACTAACGTGAATCGTGTGCATGCTAGATGGGTTGCGTTTTTACAGGAATTTACGTTTGTTCTGAAGCATAAGTCAGGTCAACAGAATAAGGTGGCTGATGCACTTAGCCGTCGTGCGTCACTACTTGTTACGGTGAGCAATGAGGTGGTCGGCTTTGACTGTCTCAAGGAGCTATATGCCGAGGATGAAGACTTCAAAGATTCCTGGTTGAAGTGCCAAGAAGGTCACCCCAGTGACTTTCATATACAGGATGGTTTTCTCTTCAAAGGGAATCGATTGTGCATCCCCCAAAGTTCTCTAAGGGAGCAGATTATTCAGGAACTACATGGAGGTGGCCTCGGTGGACACCTTGGGCGAGACAAGACGCGAGCTCTTGTGGAAGAGCGGTATTACTGGCCGCAATTAGTACGTGATGTGGGAAGAGCCGTACAACGTTGTCATACTTGTCAGACCTCCAAGGGACAATCTCAGAATACGGGCCTCTACACCCCGTTACCTGTGCCTGACGATCCTTGGGAGGATTTATCAATGGACTTCGTACTTGGTCTTCCACGAACACAGCGCGGCATGGATTCGGTGTTCGTAGTGGTCGATCGTTTCTCCAAGATGGCGCACTTTATCCCATGCAAGAAGACCCTTGATGCAACACATGTGGCGAATTTATTCTTCAGGGAGGTCGTACGGCTACACGGGGTCCCTAAGACCATTACTTCTGATCGTGACACGAAGTTCATTAGCCACTTTTGGCGGACTTTGTGGACTCGATTCGATACACGACTTCAATTCAGCAGTGCTTACCACCCACAGACTGATGGGCAGACCGAAGTTGTGAATCGTACTTTGGGAAACCTCCTTCGATGTATTTCAGGAGAGAAACCGAAGCAGTGGGATTTGGCCTTGTCTCAAGCGGAGTTTGCATTCAACAACATGGTGAACCGCTCGACAGGAAAATCTCCGTTCCAGGTTATTTACGGACGAGTACCTCGCCACACACTAGACTTGGTCCCTCTGCCCAAGCTCCCAGGCATGAGTATTGCAGCAGAACATATGGCAGACAGGATCATGGGTATTCATGCGGAGGTGCAGACTAAGCTACATGCCTCGAACGAAAAGTACAAGGA
Source organism: Magnolia kwangsiensis (assembly GCA_037074715.1). Lineage (NCBI taxonomy): Eukaryota > Viridiplantae > Streptophyta > Magnoliopsida > Magnoliales > Magnoliaceae > Magnolia > Magnolia kwangsiensis. The sequence continues at coordinate 21,221,675 of CM073572.1, forward strand.
ACAAGCGGACAAGCATCGTCGACAAAAGGTGTTCGAGGTGGGCGACCAGGTAATGGTCCATTTGCGAAAAGAAAGATTTTCGACCGGGATGTACAACAAGCTAAAGAATAAGAAGATTGGACCGGTACCGATCATCCGAAAGATCAATGACAATGCTTATATTGTTGATCTTCCAGATGACATGGCGATCTCACGGACTTTCAACGTTGCGGACCTAACCGAGTATCATGAACCAGCGCAGGAGGAGAACTCGAGGACGAGTTCTTTTCAAGTGGAGGGGACTGATGTAAAGCGGGTCGCGGACAATTTCATGGCTAAGATGGATCAGAAAAGGCACGGTCGGCGACAGAAGTGATCCGGACCATCGGACCTTAGATCGGGCGTATCTCACAATCCGGAATGAGTTATCCGACGTAAAATATATGATTTTGGGGTAGAACGAGCTACTTTAGCCAACCAACCCAGCTACACCGGGTTGCGCAGCCCGGATTGGCGAAAAACCCCCTGATCGACGGTCGTTTCCTCGTTTTAATTTTGTTTTTACTATAAATAGTAAGTTTTAGTTTGAGTATAACTTTTCATCCGTTGGGCTTTAGGAGTTGTGTCCAACATGAAAAGTGCTTAGGATAACTAGGAGAACGGTTTGTTGAAGCCAAATAGGACACTTACTATTTTTGGCCGAAAACCTTGCGCACTAGTAGACATCGTGACCGTCTATAAATAGTAAGTTTACTATTTATAGTAAGTTGCGAATTCTAGGAGTTTTAGTTGTAGTATGAGTCTGATTTCTTTCATGTTGCTTGGTTCCCTTATTTAAAGGGGTGTAAACTCGTTTTTAATAATTCATCAATCAATTTCGAATTTATTAGAATTATTTCTATTTTCCTGCTTTCTTTCCTCGTGGATTCGAGAAGTCTCTGTGAGGAGTCCAGAGAAGCTCTGTGGATTCGGAGTAGTTATCCTTGAGGAAGACGGTGATCGACCTCATCACGTTTATCCCTGCGTCATCGGCTCGACTCGACTCGTCCATGCTGTACCTCAACATTGAAGCTTGGCTTGTTTGCCAAAGCTATCGAGTTGAGTCGAGTTTTCCTCGAGCTCAAGCTTGAGCTTGTTCATATGTTAACCCAGCCCCCAACCCGACTCAACCCAACGCCCAACCCAGCCCCCCCACCCGACCCAAACGACCTGTTGTTGCTGCTGCCCAACCTGACCCAAACGACCAAACCCAACCCGACTCAACCTATTGTTGCTGCTGCCCAACCCGACCCAAACGACCAAACCCAACCTGACTCAACCTATTGCTGCTGCTGCCCAACCCGACCCAAACGACCAAATCCAACTCGACTCAACCTATTGCTGTTGTTGCCCGAACCGACCCGACCCAACCCATCGGCCATCATCACCCAACCCGACCCAATCAATCATATTAAAAAAATAAATCTACAATCATATATTCATTATATTAATATAAAAAAAAACATTAATCAAAATCTTTGCGATGCCCGAATGGGCTGAGTGGGTTGTTGGGTGCGGCTGTGCAGGCTGCTCGAAGTTGCTGAGTCGGGATTGGGCGTGGCCGCGCGGGTTGGGTCAGAGAGATTAGGACTTCAGGAGAATGAGAGAGAGAGAGAGAGAGACAGAGAGGGGCAGAGACGACGACCGGTGGGCTGCTGGGTGCGGCCGTGCGGTCTGTGGCGTGCTAGCTGCTGGGTAGGGTAAGAGTAAGGGAAAGAAATAGAGGGGGAGAGAGAGATTGGGTTGGGTAGGGTTTTTTTACCTTTTTACTTTTAACTTTTTTTAAAGTTATATATATATATATATATATATCACTCGAGCCGAGTCAAGCTCGAGTTCGAGTCAAGTCGAGTTGAAAAGCACCATGGTCGAACTCGGCTCAAACTCGAGCTTTAGAAAAGAAGCTTGGCTCACACTGAGTTGACCTTTCAAGTCGAGTCGATTTGAGCTTACTCGAGCCGAGTCGAGCGAGCTTTTCGAGCTAGCTCGACTCGTGTACAGCCCTACTTGGAGTCGTACCATGATTTTGCGTTTTATGAGCTGCCTACAATTATCAAGGGAGTGAAAAATGAACCACTAAAGATTGTCAACCCTTAGGGCACGAAAATTGATGCAGGCCATGGCCCAATTAGGACCACTATAGGGCCCGACAATGATGTTAGCCCACAGTCCACCATACAGCCCAACACGTGCTGATTTTTGAACTGTTTGTTTATAGATTTTGGGGCAAAAACTAAGAATTGCAATTTAATGTTTTTGGAAGATATGGGAGTTGATTTAAACATGTAGTTGGAGATATGAGAGGAATGTGGTCGAAGATATTCAACTGATTTAGATATGTGGTTGAAGATATTCGACTGATTTAGATATGTGGTTAGGATTATTTTCTAAATTTTCTTTTATTATTGTTAGGCTTTTACCATCTTAGGTAGATTAGATTTGAAATCAATCTCTTAGTTAGGAGGATTTTCATTAGAGATTCACTTAGAGTCTATAAAAAGGAAGGTAGTGTGGGAAGTAGGGATTCCAAATTTTCTCTAGTGCGAGTTTTTCTTAACTATTATAAGAAAAAGTTTGATATCAATAAAGTTATTTATCCATTTCTACTCAAATATTCTTGTGGGTGTACTCTTGTCCATTTCTTTCCTATTCCGAGTGTTGAGGTCATTGACTTGATAATTGGATAATCAGGTTGCGCCATTTTAATATTAGAGCAGGTCATCTTTGAGGATTTTTTTACTTTACATCATTTCACCAAGCACATCTAAGAATTGCAAGCTTAGAGGAAGGGAAAGATTGAAAAAAGCAACACTGGGTACCGGTTCTCATGGGAACTTTGTGAGAACTTTTGACATGTGGTGTGGGCACAAAATCCGTATGGTTCATTAGATGAGTCACCTCATGAAACCCTAGGGCCAACTTTTTGGCTTGATACAAAAATATGGTGGACCATAGCAAAGTGAGAGGTAAATCAAGGGCCTGGGTGTTTCCACTTTGATTTATATATATATATATATATATATATATATATATATATATATATATATATATTTATGGATCTGTACTCCCACTATTGATTAAGTTGTAATGTGAATTTAGATTTAGAATATAGAGATGTAGGCATGGGAATGGCCCGACTTGCACTAACTGAGCACTATATGGTGCAAACATGCATCAAATCTGCCCCCGTCCATCAGGTGTGCCGCGACATTTTGACCAAGGTCCTAAAATCAGTCCAATCCAAGGGTTAGGTGAGCCACACCACAGGGAACAATGTAAAAGCATGCCTAGAATTTCTAATTCACGTGGTCAGACATACATGAGTATTGAAATGGGAATGTCTCGATTTTCGGGGAATCCATTCATCCTGGTGTGGCACGTCATATGAGTGGATATGATGGCATTTGCACCACACAGTGGACCCACACACAATTTGGACCATTTGGTTTTTGGGCCCTGGTCCAAACATAGGGTGGTGCACCTGATGGATAGGATGGATCTCATCCACATGAAGTCATTCCATCCAGGCCAGCAAAAATCACATCCCCATCTTCCTATGAAAGCCACAGTAGCGTTTTTGATATGCATGTGGGATCAACAATAATAACATTCATCATTTACATATAAATTGTAATATTTCATAGACTTAGGTGTATCCATTTATGTAGTGGAGCGACCCACATGATCCTAACCCTATGATACCACATATTAGAGGAAGTAGGGTCCTTACTCATGGCTCGGTGGTAGGCTCACTAGAGTTTCAATACGAGGTCATGGGTTCGAGTACCCATTGTGGTGAAATCCCACTGTGGTGTGAGCGTGTGTGGGGTGTGAATGCGTGTGTAGGAAAATATATATATATATATTAGAGGAAGTAGCATGCAATCTACCCATTCATATACCAGGTACTAGAGCGACCTACAATCTAGTTAAGCTTTGGATGGACCCACATTATTAATCGAGCTACTGTCAAACTTGTACTTTAAGTTCCTCATCAAAGGTTCTTCAACTTTGTAGTTGGTTGACCTTCTTTCTTCTACAATCTTTAATATTTTTCTCCCTATCATGTTCAAAATCTTATGCCTTGAAACTCAGAAAAAAAAGAAATAAATAAATAAAAATCATTTCTCTTTTCTTTTTCCCTTCTTTTGAAGCTATCTTGAAAATTCTATCATTTCTTTATTTCCAAATTCTCCACATTAGCTGGTTTTAAATGTACACGTTCATGTCCATTGAATGATGATTAATTGTATAGCATGTCAAATTAAGTTATAGTATGTTAAGCTGACGAGCCTCTCAGATATTATATCAAGAGGATAGTGCATCTACTTCATTAACTATGTTTTTTTCATGCTTACATCTTTGGTGTAACGACCACAATGAAAGGGGGTGCTGTGACATCCAAGATCTGTTTGATTCTGTCACGGTCTTGTTATATGAATAAAACAGTATGAAAAAGAAAATAATAAAACAGAGTGAAAATCTGGGAAAAAAAAAAGCTAAATAGAAAATGTGGACCCATGTCGTTTCCATGGGAAATTTGCTTTGTTAGAGATAATAATGCTTTGAGCATGTTTATTTTCTTTACTAGCACGATCCACTTATCATTGTTTCTTATTTTATTTTTTTGTCCCTGAAATCAACAGGAATTCTGTCGTTTTAATCATTTGCCTAGAGTCAAGGATGTTTGGCGTAAAAGAGTACCTGTACCAGAGGGATTTGCTTTCCTGGAAACATTTTCTGATGTCGTCTCAGCCACATGTTCATCTTGCTTATGTTTCTTTAGCGGAAAAGAAACAGACAAGGACCGGGGAGATAAGGGAAAGTCTCGTTTTGAGACTACTAGCAGAAATTATTTCGATGGAAGGCTATGGACCAATGTCCTTCTTGCCATGAATGTTATGTGAGTGACAAAAGACAACTACTATGATGCTTTAGATCTGCAGCATCTTCTCTTATTTTACTTGTTTGTTTCGACCGGGGACTAGTATTCTTTTTAGCAACCTAAAGTATCAAGTTCACTTGGCAACTAGCACTGGATGAATGGAGTGCACCTTTTAGCAACATGTGGTTGGTTTTTATACAAAAGTCACATTCATTTCTTCCTTTGTTATTTCTTCTAAGTTACCAATTAATACTAGTGTAACAGTATGCTGCCATTATTCAATGGATACGACAAGAACTTCATAAACCACCACTCATATGTGCATTCCTAAAAACCAGCTGCTTCCTAACTCTAGATATTCACACATTCACTCTACAAATAATACTTCTTTCAATTGCCTTGAAATTAACTTTTAGCTGGAATGAGGATGAAATTTGCAAATCCAAATTGCTTGGTCTAGCGATGTCTCCAAAAATGGAGTCATCAACTTGACAGAAATCCACTAGGAATCTCTCACTGATACATGTGGAAATATCTGACTATAAACTTCCAAAATAATCGTAAATGAAAAGAAGGAACAAGGATCATTTTGATGGAAGGCTCTTCAACATCATGAAAGATCTTTGGGTGATCTTGTTTCATTGTTATGACCTTACTAAGCCCAACTAATTGGGGTCAGCTACACAGATCCTGTTCCTCCACCCCACTCTATCAGGGGCCATATCTTCCATTAAACCATGGGTCCTCAAGTCTTTTCTTACTACCTCCACCCACATCCTTTTGGGCCTTCCCCTTGCCCTTCTGGAGCCTTCAACTTGAACCACCTCATTCCCAACCAGCAGATGGCCATACCAAGTCTACTTCCCTCATCTTATTACCCATTGGTGCAACTCCAAAGTTCCTTCAAATGCATTCATTTCTAATTCTATCCTTGTCTTGCCACTCATCCATCTCATCCTCATTTCAGCTACACTCATCCTATGAACATTTTGTTCCTTGACTGCCCAACATTTTTTTTCAATTAGGCATGGATTGTCTTATATCTATCGTAAGCTATGGCACATTAAATTCCAATCTTCACCATCAAATAAAAGACTGTAAGCATGTCAAGACTAGGGACTAATTTTAAGGTACTCTCTTGTAGCATTGGAAAACTTGGTGCAGAAGAGGCTCCTTCAAACGAGCATCCACAATTGCCCAAAATGTATAACATCCCAACTGTTAACTTACAACATCGAATTAACAACTCAAATATCACACGCACGCACGCACGCACGCACGCACGAATTTGAAGTATACATGATGGTGGATCTTCTTCGCTAGTTTTAGCTTCTTTTTTCCTTTTCTTCCTCTCACTATTATCTTTAACCATGCTATTGTGTTAGTAATTCTAGCAATGTCATCGACCTTGTTGTCATGAGCCACGTTTAACCATTTCCATGTCGAGTCAGCTTTGAAGCCAATGATCGGGATTCTGTTGCATTGTTTCCATTGCTTATATCAAATCAAAGATTAAAAAGAAATTTGTTTTATTGTTTATGGCTTCTCTACCTTGAATTGGATTTACCCATGAGATGTCGTGTTCCCAGGGTTTATGTTGGGCAAATTTCTACCCAAGGGAAGCTGATGCTATGGGGAGCGAAGGTCAAAACAAGTTGATAAGCATTTCTAGCCTTTTTTTTAGCAGCATATTGTTTTGTGAGCTCAGCTTGGTTGCATCGATTTATCATGTATGCAGATTAATAGCCTCATCGATAGAGGGCAATTATGGAGATTGGTTACTTCATCGTTTCTACATGCGAATATTGGGCATCTCATGGTCTGTTTTTAAACACTCCCATCTTGAATATTTGGTGCAACTATTATCTTTCATATATATATATATATATATATAGACACACACACACACACACACACACTTTGTGTAACTTTCAAAACACTTAATGTTGAAAATTTTATTGTTCAGGTCAACTGTTATTCTTTGAACTCTGTTGGTCCTGCTGTGGAGAAAGTCAGCGGGCCTAAAAGATTTCTTGCAGTTTACTTCACTTCAGTACTTGCAAGTAAAAACTAGCATGCATTCTGTGGTAGATGAATTTGTTTATTAATACCAACAACAACTTCAACATTTCTGATCTATATTTTATAAGAAAATCAGGTTCAGCAATGAGTTACTACTTCTGTAAAGCACCTGCTGTTGGCGCCTCTGGAGCCATTTTTGGACTTGTAAGTCTCCTCGAAGTCTTTCCGTCTCTGATTTTGGATGTCTAATAGCTGCACCTGCTTTCTAGTAGTTTAGCAAACTTGTATTTGTCTTGGACATGAGGACATTGTCAAACTTCTCAAACCTGATATTGAAATGGCAAAAAGAGGTGAAAAGATTCAGAAGTAAAGAGGGAGAAAAAAATATGAGGGTTGTCCGTCGATGTGGATATTTAATTAATTAATTTATTATTATTATTATTATTTTGATAGGCCTTTGATGTGGATAATTGTTAATTTAATATCCCCACATTTTATTTCAAATGAAGAGCTGAAGAGCTTGTAAACCATTGACAAGTGCATTAATCCATGAATGCTCATGTCTTGTTTTGTTTCAAAGAGCTTGCTTCTTGTATTTCCAGAGCTTGTACACAATTTCATGGCATCAGAGATTGGGAACTTTTGGTTGCAAAAATGTGAATATGCTTATACAGGTGCAAGGACACCACTTCTTTATTTACCGTAGCTGATATTATACTTTAGCAGCTGTAGGACTTAGTTCTTTAGGTTATTCGTTATTCATTACTGTTAAACTGAAAAGACTACATTGTGGAAGACGTGGAGAGGAATAAAAAGGAGAAGAGGATTTCATCTCTCTTCCTCCGCTAGCTCTTATTCATAGACCATTTGCTACAACTGATAAGACCAATCAAAGTCCCTGCCAAATCTAAGATACTATCAAATCTTAAAAGATATACCCCAATATATGGTGCATTACAGAGCATGAAGAAAGTGTGCACTCTTACATGTGCATTCTCGTGTGCACTCACAAGATCCATCTACTCTCACTCCCCCTCAAACTGGAGCATGCATATCATACATGCCAAGCTTGCCGATGATTTCGTATGCATGATGGTGCGGCCAACAATGGTGGTTGGGCTGGTTAGTGGTGCAGTATGTGGTGGTTGAAGTTACCAAAAGATACAAGGTTCAAATGGCCATCTATGTACTGTTGTGCTTAGGCTCTCTTTTAATATATCTCTGTTATTTGCTATAAAAAAAAGTTACTGAAAGATACAAATGCACAGTCGAGACAGTGAGACCAATGGACAGAGAAGATGAAATAGTTGGATCTGGTGGGTCCCAAAGAATGGTTCAGATACAATGGCATAGATGCAACAATGACGGAGTTCCGATGATGGCAAGAACGTAACGCTGGAATTGGATCTGGTTACATGGACAGATCAGATTGTCAGTGGCAGATGTAATTGGAGGAATAGTCGCAGATCTAAACAGATCTTGGAAGACAGTGCAAGATCTAAACCAACCAGCCCTGCGATGTATATCCACCAGAAATCATTTTTACACTCTATGCATTTTTGTCATTGTATTGGAGTTCAGAACTATATTTCTCTATATAATTTCTTGAATCTTTTGAGAGTATCATTGCCAGTTTGACATGTTCTGTGTTACTGAATTTCAAGCAATCAGTTAGGGCAATTAAAGGTTTCTCTCATTGTATGGAAAACATTAGCTCCAAGAGCTTCAGGATGTATGTCAGATATACTGCAATGTAATGTCAGACTCTGTTCTGCATGTTGGGTCTGGAATGCGTACATGGGCTTTTCTGTTACTACATTTGGTTAGGTCATTACCATTCACTATCTGCAGAGTTCTAGGTGTTAGTCCCTTATTCAGGACTGAGAAAACTTTGAACATTTACATTTTCTGTTGCTTGATTTATCAGTGACGGACTTTTCATACATGTGGCCAAAGTGTAGGACATCCTAACCAATTCTACGTATGCCCTGCACTGGGTGGGCACGGCACCCATTGGGCAATCCTAATCCTTGGATTGGAGGATTCTTTAGGGAAAGGGGTCATTCAAAAGCAACATTCTTTTCTCATTTTCGTTCCCAGAAGGTCCAATAGAGTTGTTAGGATTGTCAGATCAGTATTATGTTTGGGGCATGGCCCATTGAAGGTGTAGCCTACCTGATGATTGGTTCAGATCTCGTGCATGTTGCCATGTATATGAAGAAGCACGCAAGTCACCAATAAGTTACAGGAAGTCTTTAACACCTTCGTCAAGTCCATTCAGGACCCGTCTTTTAATTGCATTATATGTCATTTTCACTCCTGTAAGCATTTTTTTCTCTTTATTTTATTGCATTTCTCTGTCCAAACCTTTATACTCCAGAAATCTTTGATCACTGTTTGCTCTATTCTTAATTAGTTTCTTATACTCTTTTAGTTTTTTATTTTTCTTTATGAATAGTTCTCAGATCTGATCAAATCAGGTGAATGTAGTTGATTCTGTATCTGCTCTTTTTTTCCTTTTCCCTCTGAACTCCTATGGTTCACCTTTGTTGTCTTCTTTAGGTTGGTTCATTTGCTGTGTTTATTTTGAGGCATAGAAATCTCATCGGGGGCGGGATGGAAGATTTACAGCATATCGTGCGTGTCATTGTCCTAAACATGGTAAGTGCCTTCCCTTCCAAATTAAAAGAAGTTGATGTATGAATCCACAAATCAATGTTGATAATGTGTTTTGCAGGCTATTGGGACTTTGTCAAAAGGCATCGATAACTGGGGTCATGTAAGTTTTGCAGCATAGCTATTTTACTTGGTCTTTTGCTTCTATTCGTACTGACATGAGACTCAAATTTTCAGTTGGGGGGCTTGCTTGGTGGAACTGCCATGTCATGGTTCCTGGGCCCTGCATGGAGATATGAATCTAGATTAGGTGATGGGCGATCCGTTTTTACAGATAAGGCACCTATTGTCAATCTGTTTGACTGGAAAGGAAGGATACGATAGATCGGACGGGTATTAGTTTTGCGACTGTGCTGTTGAATTCTCCCCCTTCTTTTTGGACCTGTTTGGATTGTGAATTGCGTCAGTAATTCGATGTAAAAGCACCATCATTATGATTTTACAACATTTGTTTAAACTCATAATTCGGTGGTCAAATGCAGATGTAATAGGAGATAGGAAAAGAATTTGTAATCACTGCAATTTTATAATGTATTGTAGTGGAAATCTCCTGTCCAAACATGGGGAATCAGTGTATTTTCCCATTGATTTGACATTTCAGTAATGTAAAAAGTATCATCATTACGATTTTACCATGCTTATGCAAACTTAGAAATTATCGGTCCAATTACATGTTTTCCAAGATACATTGTAATTTGTAATCATTGTACTTTTCATTACTGATGTAATTCTTAATCCAAACAGTTCCAGAAATTGCAAAGCATGCTTGGCGAGTAAGGTTTAAAGATCTTGATTTTTTAAAAATAAAGATTCAACCCCCAAAGCATGATTTTTTTTATTATTTATTTTTATTTTTATTTTAAAATCAAGTTCTGAAGATGTTTCTCATGGCAGCAGTCTGAAATTATCCCAAACAAAGATTTTATTATTATTATTTATTTATTTTGCAGCATGGGAAATACGTGACTTACATGCACCCATGAATCATAAAATAGTATGTATTGTAAACCCCATTCTCAAGCTTAGGGTTCATGAAATGCTGGTGTTTTTAGTAAAGAAACGATAGGACAATCCCAACCTTGTGATTTGCACCTTGGAAATTTATCAGTTGAAGAGAAACGCAGCAACGAAGAAAGGCTCAAATACTTGCTGCTAGGATCTTCCGATCTGGGAGACTTTTATAGTGGGCCACATCAGATTGACAACAATGGGTTGGACCATTGAACTGTGGGCCCCAGTTCTACAGATCCCTTGCTGAGTTACCAGGGAGATCCGTGACCTCTCCATCTAGTTTTTTGCTCATGTACCCCAGGAGACAGATGAGGTTGTGACATATTAGCCAGTAATGTTTATAGCCCTATACCTGGCAATCTCTGCCCTTAGTGGAAACAAATGGGACCCACTTGTATTTAGATCCACGAAATCCGCAGGAGGGTCCCATCTGAAAGTCGAAAACTACTGTCGGAAGGAAAACATACAAAATGCAAAATTCATTAACAGTGGTAGATATAACGTGTGCATGTATAATGCAAAGCGATAAAAGGTCTCCTTGATGGAGAGCTTCCTCTAGCATAAGGCTTCACAAGGCATAAAGGATGCTTGGCCCACGTGATACATGGGCCAAAACTTTTGGCTGAAGCTTGATCAGTGATGGGCTAGGTCTAGAAACCCAAAAGGACAGCCCGGTTCATTGCTGGCACAAAAAGTTACACAGGTTGGCAATCCTAATTTCCCCATCACCACAGATCTCCCTGTTGAATTGGACCATTTGTTATTTTTCTTTTTATATGTTAGGAGTGATTTGGTATAGGTTGAAGGCTTTGAAAGGGGAATGGAAAGGCTCAAAAGGACGCGAGTGGATGTCAGTAAAAAAAAAAAAAAGACTTGATGATGTATGGTCCAACCAAAGGTCTGGCTCTTGATAGAGTGGAATGGCATAACAGGATTCATGTAGCCAACCCCAATTAATTAGATAAGGTTTAGATGATGGTCTAATAGACCAAGCGGTGTATCATTGTGGCCCACTGGATACATATCTTGCCAGTCCACAAATATTGTGGGCCATGCCAATGCAAATAAATAAAAATAATAAATAAGAAAAGAAGAAAACAAAAAAGGGACAGTTTGACCCAGACAAGCAAGAAGATGGCCCACAGAAAAGGGGGAAGGGAAGGCAAGGGCTAGAAGATCGGGTGATCCACTTGGCCAGCTTTGGATCGGGCTTAGACTTATTAGCTTACATTAGGGCTGGGTTGGGCCTGGCATACAAGTCCAAAAAAAGCTTCAGGATGGTCCTGGGCTCAAATCATTTTAGCCCAACCAGACCAGGTACATGTGTCCTATCCTAAAAATATGTTGTTCTAATCCTCAACCAACACATGCATGTTGCATGTAAAACGTTGGTTTCATCTAACTGTTTTTGGTCTGTGTGTGAGTGTCCCACTTGATCAATGGATGGATTGGTAGCATACTCCACATGGGAAATAGGGATTTGATTTGATTTTTATTTTTATTTTTCCCGGGCTGGGTTGGGCTGGGGCAAACTAACTTGTAATCAGCATTGGGCCTGAAAAATTGGACCATGACTATTGGGCCTGGACTTGTAAGCTAGACCCATAACTATTGGGCGTACGGCTTAACCTGGCCTCTCCCGAACGCAACCCATTGCCAAGGCCTCAATAGGATCGCTGGGCCATCTCGATACCAGCCAACAGTCCACATTCAGCACTCATGCAAGCTCAGACGTCCCACGCTTTCAACGGGTTGGCACGTGTGGGAATAGCATCCCTCCTAAGGAACTGTACGGACCGCCCAAAACTATATATATTCGGATGACTGGTAGCCAAGCTGCAACGCTTTTGGTGGGGGTTTGGAAATGGCAATGGCAGTAGGAGCAGCATCACCAGCAACGACCTTGGCATTCTTCGCTCGACAAAGCCCGAAGACGAAATGGCCCTTGATCTCTTTCTCTGCCTTCTCAGCCTCATCCTCGCCGCCGTCCCTGCAGCCATCGAAGAAGGAGCTGATTCTCTACACAAAGCCCGGATGCTGTTTGTGCGATGGCCTCAAAGAAAAACTCAATGCTGCATTCTCTTTGGGGGGCCCCGATTCCATCGTTGAAGTTCAGCTCCAGGTTCTTCCTCTTCTTTTTCGTTTTCATTTCCGTTGCTTACTCTCCATTTCTTTGTTATCTTTTTCTAGGTTTTGAAATTTTTGTTGGAGTTTCAGATTAGGGATATTACTACTAATTCTGAATGGGAGAATCGCTTCCAGTATGAGATTCCCGTGTTGGCAAGAGTACTCTCTGACGGCACTGAGGTCCGATTTCTCTTTTCTTGCCTTCTCTCTTTAATGTAATTATATTGTTTTTTCCCCCTATTTTTCCTTCTTTTTTTTTTCTTTTTTTTTCACTGAAAATTTTAGTTCGATATATGGGCTTTTAGATTGGAACAAAGATTAATAGTTCACATTCCATAATCAGCACCATTCATATGGATCCCATTGGAGGTAGCTCATGGAACTAAGATCTACTAATTGGTTGACTTCTAGGTGATCCTTTGGACTATGAAACTGGTCCTCTTTTAGATTTAAGGCCTTTCATAATCTATATGCTGGAGTTTCTATCTTCTGTTTCCATATTTTTAATGTAAATTACAGTAAATGTTGTCTACGGTGATGTTGATGAGACTCTTCAAATGGAATACACCTCAGCTAGTTGGGTTGCCGCCAGTGTGGTATGGCATGTTGAGTTTTTCTTATGACATGGTTACAGATTGTTAAAGACATGTCCAAACCTATTCGATTGTTTTTTGGACTTGCGGTTGAGTGGGCGAATTGGAAATTTGAGTGGTTTTGGCCTTGCAGGTTGATGTGTTTTGGTAATTTGGGTGGTTCTCTAGATACTATAAGATTTTAAGTGGGATTCATAGTGGCAATTGGGGTGGTTTTCTAGTTAGTGTAATATTGCTTAGCCTATCTGATGGTGGCCCCTTCCCCTATGGAAGAGGTGTAGCACACAGCTTTCTCGAGTCTTCGTAAGGGTCAAGGTGTCCCAACTTGATTGGTTCCCTTGCGTCTTGGGAATTCAGGAGCACTTAGAATTGGACTTTGGAACAATAGGCTATTTCAAAGCTCTTTTCCCAAGGTCGGAAATACCTCGGAGTTTAAATGGATTCACATTGTCAATTCAATGTAGATGAATAATCCACCCAGAAAGTATACCACTCCTCTTTTTGTTTATACCACAGCATTTCTTGCAAAGGTGCATGGGGCACTAGCAACCCTCTTGTATTTGCTAGATGTATTGTTTTCTGTTTTGACCTTACATGTATTATCTATAAATATTTTGAAAAACCACATGCTTGGGCTTATCAGTTTGCCATGTTTGATGCCTCGGATCCATTTGTAATAGAAAACTTGCTCCGCATGTGATGAGCATTCATGCTAGTACCTATGGTGTGCCTGAAGTGAGTTCATGCAGCTAATTCAAATAACTCTGCGGCATAGGACAGTGAAGTTTGTATGTTTTAACATTCCTAATCCTACCTACTGTTGCATGATTTGAAGTGGGAGTCTCATGCCATCCTTGTAAATGTTGCAGGAAATCCTTCCAAGATTATCGCCTCGTTTGGGAGTTGAGCTCATCCAAAAAAAAATTGCAGCTGCATTGAGAGAGTGAGAAAGTCGGTGAGTTCTCTGTATTTATTTTGTGTTTGACATACTCAAATTGTGACTGAAAGAAATATCTTGTATTTAATGACTGATTGCAACATGGCTGTTTGTGGGAGTTCTATCTAAAGGATTTAAAAAATGTTTTTTTTAAAAAAAAAATAATTTATTTTTAATGTTGGGTTTGTGTGATTCCTTCACTCTCATTATCTATTTATTGTTGATTCAATTACAGATCTTGAACTAATGCAGCCATATAACAGTCGTCTCTGTTCTGATGCTGAATCTCTATGGAATCCATCTGTTAAACTGGTCAGGGAAAAAAAAATGAAGAAAAGAAAATTGGCCTTTGAGGAAGCGTTTGGATGTTAACTGGCTTGTGGTTTTTATGTCCTTGTAAACTGGCTTTCAAGGCATACTTGGGATGTAGGTCCAGAACATGCTTCTCTGGGTATTGCATATCCTGGTTTTAGGAAACACATTTCTGGTCTCCATCAGTCAATAACGCTCAACATCATGACATATTAGCATGTGTGCTGGTGATGTTCCATCATGCTTCACCGACACACAGACGAAATTGTTTTTTGGGCCAGTTTGGATGGGAATTCACTAATATCATTGCCGAAAGATGATCTTTGAGAATTCATTATTAGTGAAAATTCCCATCCAAGCTCATCTCAATATGTCACATGAGCGGGGAAATCCAAACTGTTACCAGGAGACTTAGATGTAAATATTGTTAAAGTGCCATGTTCCCATCCAAACCTCGAATTGAACCTCTTCTAAATATTGTCCTTACAAACCCTTGTGAACCTCCTCTAATATGCACCGTGGACCCACCTAGTGAACAACCTGGCTCTTGCACAAAAGTGAGGGAACAGATTGGGCTTGCGTTGATCTCAGGCTCTAGATAGTCAGTTTTGACTCAATCATGGGCTGGGTTTCAGGCCTGAGTTTTGCTTCGCATACTGGGCTTGGACAGAACTCTTGTTCAATGTGATTTTCATGTCAGCGATCGGCTATCGACTGTGGCTCCACGAATGATAATAAATCTGAACCATTTATTGTCTTTTCCATTGATCAGATGGCTAAGATCACCATATCAAAGTGGCTCTTAAGAGGGACCAACGATCTAAGGTGAGCCCCAAATCACGGACATTTAAGATAAATGACAAACTTTTATAATAATCAATATGGCCCGTCCATTTTTCTAGCCATTGATCGGATAGTAAGGATCATCGAGTCAAAATGATTTTATAGGAGGGACAAAGGATCAAAGGCACCAGATGATGGACAGTCCAAACTTATTTAATTGAACCTTATCTAGTATGAAAAATATGGCCATTGATTTTCTATACATTGATCAGATGGTTAAATGGTTAGGATCATCACATCAAAGGTGCATCCAAACAGTTGGCTAAGCAAGAGGTTCATGAACATACCGTCATATATCCTAATATAATAGTTTACCCCTTAGAAAATCCTCCATGCACAAATGGCCCAATCGTGATCGTCATTTGGTGGTCCAGCCAAAGGCCACTTAAGCTTCGGCCCAGCAGAAGAGTAGTGTGTCAGGACTAAGATTAGAGCTTGCAACACATAGTTGTACCATTCTAAGTCTGATGCAGTTTTAGCCTTATATCTTTAGAATTCCAAGCACCACCAAATATTAATTTGTAGAACCGAGCGGGTCATGACAAGCAAAGGTAGTTTATTAATACAAAGTTAGAGAATTTTATGGATGCAGTTATTGTGGAAAACGTCCCTCAATGAGGAAGGGGTTAACATGAACAATTAGAAGTTGATCAGATGTTATGAGTGGTCCGTATTTCAAAAATAATTTCTCCGAGGCTAATTATTGTAGATGATTCATCACAATAATCATCATGGAGAATAATAATGTTTGGACCATCTTAACCTTTTAATCAGTGGGCGCAAGCAAATTGAAAAATACTTCACATGGTGAGAAAAGCTCCATCCGTTAGATGGCTGCGGTTGTCCAATTAAACCAATCTTTTATTAGTGGCCAAATCAATGGTGGATACACACTGGATGTCTGGTTTGGATCATCATACGTTGGGTAGGGGGGATTGCTGCTTGCAACCATGAAAACATTCATTTTTTATTTTTTTTTGGCTTATAAATTAGATGTGGGCGTGTTTTTACAGCTGCAAAAAAGAAATTAAGGAAAAAAAAAAAATTACAAGCGATTCTCAATGCCTTCCCTTAGAGAATAGAGAAGATTCTTTTTTCTTCATCCATATTCCTGCGAGCTAACAGCGGCCCGCCACCTTTGTGGCTTTGACCTGCAAATATTCCTATGTACATATTACCTGGCTGCCTGTGGAACCCCTCTTCCTTTTCAAGGGGACCTTTTACAATCACACCATAAGACTCCAGCATTTAAGATTGTGTAGGGGAGGAGAGAGCAAAACTGTTATTCGGCCTTTGGCCGCTCTACCATTTGCCTGTCAAATAACGGGTTGCTGCCAAAACCTCAAGCTTGATGAGGATGTGCATGGTGCTATAAGGCCGAGGGACCGATCAGTATGCTACACATAGGAGAAACACCATGAAACCTAGCAACCCAATTAGCCGCATCTCATTGTAGGAAGGACCTGCAACATAGGCTGCAGCAAACAACAGAAAGCGTTCATATCAAATCAGTATCAACCATAATAGTTGGAACCATAAAATGCAGTTGCGAAGGGCAGATAATATGATCAACATTAATCATGTGTGCTGAAAAATTAAATGAAATTAAAATAGGTAGGTCAAATATCAGAATGATAGAGAATTTATTGATGGGTTTTCAGCCATGCTAGTTCATATTAATAATTTGTTTTTCCTTACCCGTCTACCAACAACTAGACTAAAATGTAGGCGAAAGATGCATCAGCTAAACCGTCTTTCCCTGCTTGATTGAAATATAAGAGAGATGGATTAGTTGTTCTCTCTACCTCAGCCTGTTGTTCTCGCTTTATAACTCGTGCGTCTCCTGTTTCATTGGGATTAATACTTGCTAATATTTTGCAAGGGGGGCCTCCCTGACGCCATCACATTCTATACAACTAACATCTCAACCTTGGACAGTAACACTAAACTGCACTAATTGCACAGGCATCAGTTCCAGAACCAGATATCAGGTTCTGCACTCGCTCTGTCACCATCAATTGGGTTATAGCCATTACTCATAAGATTGAACTAACTGCAAGATGTGCTTATACCTGTTTTGCCTACTAGAATTTCAAAGATCCTAAGATTCCTCTTTAACCGGCCACCTTTACATCAATAACACATTGGTGGATCATCAAAGGAGTGTCATATCAGTAAAGAAGGGGCAGAAAAGATTTTTCATGTTTGAAAACTGAAGAGACGCCTTCCGATTTTGAGAATTGATCGCGTTTTATGCACATGAAATAGAACAAAATAGAAAATAATCCTCATCTGAAAACTTCTTTCCATGTGCACAAATACCCATGCGTTGCTTGTGAACAAAAGCAGTAACTCTTTTGCAATAAACAAAAGTGATTTGTGTGAGATAAGCCAATGAACTTTATTGACAATTAGATTCAACTGAGATACACTAGACTCCCATGACAGTTTACTGCTGTTTTAAAAATGGTGGCAACTTTTCAAACGTACACATGGCATAGTTTAAGCAATCACTGACCGTGCAAATCACTGACCCACTTGTGCATGGAGAGCACAACCCACAATTTACACCTAGAATATTATATTAATGATTTGATTTTGCCCTTGGAAGTAGGACCACTCGCTACCATTTGATGGTCATCAATTGGATGGTTAAAATTGCTTGAAATAGTTAGTAGCTGTACACTCCATCGACAATGTGCCCCAAAATTCACATGCTCTGTACAGTGGTACATGAGTGGCACTTGTGAGGAGAATAAATCACCACCATTTTCTAAATGGAGGTAAATTATCATAGGGAGTCTACCCTACAGTCACATGCATTAAATTCATTTCTCGAGGGTTCAGGGGTTGTGGTTCTATATTTAAACAAGGACCACTGTATCTAACACTGAAGTTGAACCAAACTCTACATGCTACTGGAGCTAAAGAGCTGGCTAACCAAATTTAGGTTTTGCAATTTGCAGTTCATTGTGGCATTTGGTTTGCAGTTCCGAGTTCAGGGAGTACCTAATTAATCCTATTTGTGAGTTAATTTATCAGTTCATGCACTCCATCTCTCCGTCTAGACACATCCACACTAAGGCTGCAACTTGGGTTTGGTTAACCCTAAACAAACTGATCCAACCAGAGTGCAGGTTGGGTTGGGTTGTCAAGGTCCTTGGTTTTGGCTTGGAAAATGCCAACCCATTTTGAAATTGGGCTGGGTTCAGGTTGAGCAAATTGGGTTCGTGTTAAGTTGGGTTGAGAATAACCACATGCATTTAGGTTGGGTCACACAGAGAGAAATTTGGGTTGGGGTCACGTTAGGCACCTCTTATTTGAATTTGGCTCAGGTCGGATTGCAGTTGGGTCCTCTTGAGGTTGGGGGTTATGGTTGGGTCGGCCTCAACCTCACATAACCCACTCACATTGCACCCCAAACCCACACACATGCAAGCGCGTTAGGGTAGGCTTCATTATGTCTATGCAGGTCTGATTGGGGTACATACTCTCATGACATGGAGCTGCAGCCTATTGGTTGGGCTAGAAAGAACTCATCCATATGCAACCTCCTCGATACATAACACAAGGGCATTCTGTCAATGCCAACAGTTGGGCCTCTTCAAAGGAAGGCCATCCATGGTGATTATAATTTGCTCTCTTTTCTTAACAAATTTTAGCCTACCCTTAAAAGAAGCTATAAAAAGCAAATAAAATGTTAGTGAACAAGCATAACCATCAGAGCATCAAAGGGGTGTCAAATAACTAATATTACAACTAACTAGAAGGCAACAACTGAGAATAACATCACCTTGCCTAACCATTTTTCACTTCTAAGTTTCAACCACAACTAATCGGCTACCAAAATTTGGACCGGGGTTGTTTATCAATAATTACACTATGAAAACATTTTTAGCTGACATGAACACAAGCTATCATTCCAATCACCACGATACTATAAAAGGAAAGTTGAACATCAAATGATATCCATTCCTACAAGCACGATCAAGATATTGCCATATTGTGCAACACAAACAGGTTAGAAAAAAGATCAATCTTAGGAAAACTGGAGTATAAATGTTTTACTTTTGACAGAAATCATAAAATGCACATTAAGAATTTGATATAGTAACTCACAGGCAGGGGAAGGCGCAATCGGAGATGAGGCTGGCATTGAATACACTGAAGCTTCACCACTTCCCTGGTCTTGCGGACTTGGGCCATATCGCACTGCAGGTGAAGGTGAAATGTGTGGGTCCAACTTCGGAGCAGGACTTGGGGGTTGGCCTCGTGGACTAATGGCAGAGCGCGGTGAAAAGCCTGAAGGAGCAGGTGGGTCAGAATGAGCTGCTGGAGAGGGGTTCGGCGAAAGTGTGGGACCACGGCATGGGCTACTCCTAGGGGAATGACCAGCTATCACTGAAGGGGTGGGAGATTCCGAATCTGGACTTGTCGGGGACTCAGGCCAATTTTTGGATGTTGGGACAGGTGGAGATACACTCTCGGATGGGGAAGAGGAATCACAGAGGTCACAGGGAGAGGGACTATGGCGGTCAGCTGAAGGAGCAGGAGCGTGAGAAGGTGAGACAGTAGGATAATGTGACTGAGGAGGTGCTGAGTAATGATTTTCCTCTGATGGAGATGGAGATGGAGATGGACTTGGGGACCCTTGGGGTGAACCCAGTGAGGCTTGTAGAAACGTCGACAATCGAATTTGTTTTACTTTACCGAAAACTGAGTGATCTAGGCCAAGGTTCTTCACAGGATGATCAGTGAGTGCCTCAGCCAGCTGCTTTAATCTCTGGGGTAAAAGAAGATGGCCTGCTACATCAGACAAAACTGAAGCCTGGACTATAACTGGGGGAGCAACTGTGGAACCATCCATATTTGTCACCTTCACAAATATGGTCTGCATGCAAAGACAACAATTTAATATATTTCTGCAACTTAAATGCAAAATGACAAGGCTGTGTTTCAATGCGCAGAGGCATTAACTTGTGAACCTTCAGTTCAATCAAGAGGAAATGACAAGTAATGCAATAGAAATTTTAGAACCAAGTCCCTCGATACTAATGCCGAAGATTGTAACTGTAGTTTGGCATTTTTACCACCTTTATTTAGTTTCATTACAGCAAGTCAATTCGACATGCATCCAAACACGCCCCTAACATTGATATAGAGTGCATAATGACAGAATGTTACCTCATAAGACCTGAGCTGCAAGCCATACTTTAACTGGCCCTTCAAGACTTCAAGATTTTCCTGTATCTGGGAAACAGAATTGTGTAATGTGAAGTTGAAGAGGATTTGAGGTGTCTGCCAAATAGAAGCATACTGCATATTAGGGATCACTGTGATCCCTCCTGGGAACTTCAAAACCTCAAAGGAAGATGACTGCCCAAATACTGATGGTGTCAAAGACAGATTCAACTGCTGAAGGACCAGCTCTATCAGAGATGATCTCAGTACGCTTAGGGTCACTGAAGGTATAGCAACATTTGATGGATAAGGGACAACACCAAACACCACCTTGGTCAAGTTTGCAGCTAAAGGGT
Source organism: Magnolia kwangsiensis (assembly GCA_037074715.1). Taxonomy (NCBI): domain Eukaryota; kingdom Viridiplantae; phylum Streptophyta; class Magnoliopsida; order Magnoliales; family Magnoliaceae; genus Magnolia; species Magnolia kwangsiensis. The sequence goes on from CM073572.1 coordinate 21,242,636, forward strand.
GCATGGAAATTATGGAAACCTGTCAGAAGGCATGATTTAGTCAGATAACTTCATCATTCGAAATGGATTAAAATAAAGCACCACTGTTGAGGCTTGAAATCACACATTTGTATTAGGGACGCCTATTTCCTCATATATGTCATGCTCTAGCCAACTGGTATGCTCAACAAGCAGTGAAACTGGCTTTTGCAGCCTGAAGGTAGCTTGGACTGGAGCTGAAAAGAAGCAGCCAAGTGTCAAAATAAACAAACACATAACCAATGAAAAAAAATCTCTCAAATTTAAATATATGGCAGTGAACATACTCTCATATATAGCATTCAAAGATAACAGCTTCCAAACAAGTTACGTTGACCGCTCACCACATTGTGCAGTTCAGGGTGTGTTTGGTTTTTCCAATTACAACGGTAAATGACTGGAAATGGGTAATGAGTACTTACCACTGTAATTGTGGGGTGATATCACCTACATTTAACTGTAATGATGAGTTTGCTACCATTGTTTGTTTTACCCAGACATTACTGTAAAAATGGAAGCTTTATAATGTAAAAATTTAATGATTACGATGTCCTTTATCTACTTCCTTTATGGGTGTATTTGACTCTTGATTTATGAACCGTAATTCTTGTTAAAACAAACACCTTGAAATGATAATGATGGCTCATTTACTTTGCATTACACAGGAAATTGGAAAACCAAGCACGCCCTAAGCTAAGCTAAGCTAAGCTACCAGATGCATATAAATCATGATTTTTATCATGACGGATAACAACATAGCATCCCAAACATGATATGGAAGTTCAATATTGGTCTTCAACATAAGTACATAACAGCTATTATGGACTAAGATTGAACAATATCTTAGAAAAAGTGACAGTACATCAACTTCCCCATCGAAAAGGTAGTATGCAGTGGTGGTAGTATACCATGAAACTTGATTAGTGGATCACCCAATGCACACATTCACCATACACATGACAACCCACAGGTTTGGATGGCCCAAAACTATGCCAACCGGACAATGGTTCTTACCATTGACTCTCTTTTGAGAATTGATGATTTATTGCGAAATGAAAAGGCCCAAGATACAAGTAACCTTCTCTTCACTCAAGGACAGGCCATCCATGTGATACACAGACAAAACAAAAGCCAATATAAGGAAAAGGAAGAAAACATTACAACAAAATGAAGTTAGCACATAAATATTCTCGGATCCTCACAAGATTTACCTTGATGCATCCTTTGAATTCTTGTCTTGCAAGGGCCCAATTAATGACCATACGAAGGATCCTCCCTTTTAAACTCACAATTGATGAGGAGCTATTCTAAAAAAATTAGGCATTCCTTTCCCTTCACAAACCCCATAAGATCCAAAAAAGCACATCTTCCATAGAGTCTCCATTCAGTCTTGAACAGTTACCTACCCATTCCACCACTGCTTTCCCAATTGAGTTGTTGAAGTACCAAGAAACCCCGAAAGAGATAAGAAGAAAGACCATACCTCCCTGGCCAATATGCAATAAAGAAAGAAATGGTTCACCAGTTCCTTCTCATTCCTACACATGATGCACATGTTGAGGAAAGCCATGTTTTGCTTCTTTATCTAGAATGAGTATCTTGTTGCCCGTTCCTACCCAAGCAAAAGCTTTAACTCTAGTGGGAACAGGGGCCTTTGAAACCTTTGAGCACGAAGGAGATACAGCCTCCCAAGCCATCAACACCGAGAAAAACAATTTAATTCACAATTGGTCAACCATTTCAAAACCTTTCTATCCTCCGTTGAAGTATCCGCCCTCAATTCAATTCACTAAGAAGGTTGGCATACAGGCTTGCTTTGGAATCCGATAAATTCCTCCTCAAACTAGTATTCCAAAACACAGCTCCCCCCATTGACTCAAAGCAATCCCAGATCTTTTCCTTAGCTTGCTCAAAGAGCTCCTAATAGTACCATTCTCAAGGTTCATGATCTAACCATGCATCCTTCCAAATGTGAAATGTCAACTTTATCCACCAAATAGTGAATCCCGTTTTCGAATTCCTTTCCAACAATAAATCTCTTGGTCCTTGATGCTTCTGATTCTTTTGAACCTCCATCCAATTAAGGAGATGGAATTTATTTCCTTCCTCTCTACCCTCCCATAAGAATGTCCTTAGTGAATCCACCAATCACCATAGTTGAGGCATTAAAAGTGGGGAGGGAATATATTGGGAATTAGATAGGGATGCCTTGATAAGAGTAATTCTTCTGCTGAAAGAAAGAAACATTCCATTGACAATTTTGCTTCTCACCAGATCATTCTCGCTAATGGACGACTAGAATCATCCTATCATTTAATTTTTGAGCCATGCCTAACGCACGGAAGAAGGTGAAGGGATAATGAGAAAGATCACCGTCTTCCTCAAGCGATTAAAACCTTGAATCCACAAGGGTATTTACTTGAATCCACAAGAAAAATAAAAATGAAAAATAAAAAAATAATCGGAATTTTATTAATCAATAATTGTCTAATGTGTATGCATCCCAATAACACCATTAATAAAGAAAAAATAAACCAAAATTCCTTATTACAAAAAATAGTAAAAATCTAACTCTAATAAAAGTCATAATTCTAGTAAAACTCTTCTCTAGACTAATTTCTAAAAATAAAAATTTTAAATAAACTTTTGTTAGAAGAGTCCTAACATAATTACAAGATATTTCTAAAAATCTAACTGTTATAAAAGTCACAATTCTAAATAAACTCCATCTTGATGGATGGAGTGGATTTGACTTAGAGAACAAGGTGGATCAATGTGAAACTCAGTTAAGGAAAGTTATCCTGCCCCTCACCTAGTAACTTAAACATGAGTTTTTGGAAAAATAAAAATAAAGAAAAAGGGGATGCGACTTTGAATGCAAGTTATTTGATAATATAGGAACTTAGAAATTGTACACATGGCATTTATTAACTTAAATTAAGCCAAGTAGACGGTGGAAGCCAATGCCTTGAGTCGCAATGCGTAAATCAGATCGGCTGAACAATCCTAACTTCTGATTCGTGGACACTTTCTTGTTGAAATAGGACCATTGAATATTTTTCATTTTTAACTGTCCAATAGATTTCCACTAATCCCGTTAGTTAGATGATCCAATCAGAGTAATGCTTGGTTCATGATGCATGCAATCTGGAACGAATAATTTGAACAATTTACTTTAAATTATTGGTATTCCACGCATACAGATTCTCAGTTCATGTGTATCATCTACACACTTTGCTGGAGTATCAAAGCATTTTTTACTTGATAAAGTTTGAGCGACGAGAAAATGTGGGAAAGGAAATGTCCTTTTTGAAGGGGCTGGGTGAGAAAATAAAAGGCTGATTTTGAGGAAATTTTGCAGCATGGAAAACTGGGTTTCACACCCTTTCCTACAGTTTTGGCGCTTACAAAAAGCAGAAACAGGGTTTCTCGAGAAATACTATTTCCTTTCCCACCATTTCATTGAATCCAAACGAGCCCTTAAAGAGCTCCAAAAACTTTTATTTGAAAAACAAAGATGTACCCTCAAAACATCCCCCCATCTATATCCCCCATATCATTAGCCACCCTTGCCCATTCAAGAACTGGACCTTTTACTTCAAGGAATATTTTTCATTTTTAACTGTCCAATAGATTTCCACTAATCCCATTAGTTAGATGATCCAATAAGAGTAATGCTTGGTTCATGATGCATGCAATCTGGAACGAATAATTTAAACAATTTACTTTAAATTATTGGTATTCCACGCATACAGATTCTCAGTTCATGTGTATCATCTACACACTTTGCTGGAGTATCAAAGAATTTTTTACTTGATAAAGTTTGAGTGACGAGAAAATGTGGGAAAGGAAATGTCCTTTTTGAAGGGGCTGGGTGAGAAAATAAAAGGCTGATTTTGAGGAAATTTTGCAGCATGGAAAACTGGGTTTCACACCCTTTCCTACAGTTTTAGCGCTTACAAAAAGCAAAAACAGGGTTTCTCGAGAAATACCATTTCCTTTGCCACCATTTCACTGAATCCAAACAAGCCCTTAAAGAGCTCCAAAAGCTTTTATTTGAAAAACAAAGATGTACCCTCAAAACATCCCCCCATCTATATCCCCCATATCATTAGCCACCTTTGCTCATTCAAGAACTGGACCTTTTACTTCAAGGAATATTTTTCATTTTTAACTGTCCAATAGATTTCCACTAATCCCGTTAGTTAGATGATCCAATAAGAGTAATGCTTGGTTCATGATGCATGCAATCTGGAACGAATAATTTGAACAATTTACTTTAAATTATTGGTATTCCACTCATACAGATTCTCAGTTCCTGTTTATCATCTACACACTTTGCTGGAGTATCAAAGCATTTTTTACTTGATAAAGTTTGAGTGACGAGAAAATTTGGGAAAGGAAATGTCCTTTTTGAAGGGGCTGGGTGAGAAAATAAAAGGCTGATTTTGAGGAAATTTTGCAGCATGGAAAACTGGGTTTCACACCCTTTCCTACAGTTTTAGCGCTTACAAAAAGCAGAAACAGGGTTTCTCGAGAAATACCATTTCACTGAATCCAAACAAGCCCTTAAAGAGCTCCAAAAGCTTTTATTTGAAAAACAAAGATGTACCCTCAAAACATCCCCCCATCTATATCCCCCATATCATTAGCCAACCTTGCTCATTCAAGAACTGGACCTTTTACTTCAAGGAATAATAATTCATGATGCTGAATCTAGTCCTTGTTTGGCAGTTCCACTCAAGCCAAACAACCCACAACATTGAAAGCAAGGGGATTCTCCACAGCATTGTCCTCTTACCCTCGCCATGCCATGCCACCATTAAGTCTGGCACAGAAACCAGCATAACCAAATCTACCTCAAAAAGCCTAAGAATTCTTCCAACATAAACCTTGAATGAAGGTACAGTGGATAAACAAATGATCAACAGATTCCAAATCCTACAAACACATGATCGCCCGCCCATGATATTCAGCATTCATTTCCTCAACAGATTTTGCATCCTTCACTACTTTCTTATGGATAACATATAACATAAGTTGTTCTAAATTGGATGGCTTATTAGGTTATTAGTAGAAGTTAAGTGATAAAGTATTTTTCTTTTTGCTTTTTAATCCTGCATGGCCATTTCTCATCATATATATCTTTTCTTTGTAACAGCCATTTTTCATCTCGCACGCACGCACACACACACAAACACATATATATTCTTTGTAACAGCCATTTCTCATCATATATATCTTTTCTTTGTAACAGCCATTTCTCATAATTTTGAAATGAAACTGAACTTTATTAGAGGAAGAAAAGAGATGCAGAGCTATTACAACATCAAGCAATAGGCAGGAAAAAGCAAATACTGACTGACCCTCTCGTCATGCTCTCCATACACCCATGCATTCTAAAAATGGTCTTTAATTATAGAAAGTACAAAACAAAGGGCAACAATTCAACTTCATTGTTTGCAAGATAATTGCCCTACAAGTTCATGAATCTGCACACATGGCATGAATCTGTATACATGGAAAACCATTAGTGATTGAAGGTGATTCTTCCAAAGCTTTAATGTATGGAGCTCAACCTAATAACCGGTGGTGGGGCATAATGGGTGGAATAGGTCCGAGAGTTGTACAGGAACACTTCCTTACATTACACTGTACATTAAGTGAAAACACATTTAAGACCTTCCTTGCAGACTTGGAGTCTTTCCCTCTGTTGCAACTTTTTTATATCCTTTAGTATTCTAATAAAATCTGGATTATCCATTATAAGAAGAAGTACCTTAAAAAATGTGCCAAACCATGTACTCTCCACAGACATCCAGTGTCCAAAGAACCAGTTCTGCTCCTCAGATTTAGGTAATCTGTGAGATACATATGATGCTATCTATGATGTTTACTAAGGTTTTGGTACAGACATCAAGAAGCGCAATGAATTGTCTGGCAAGTGGATAAGTTGGACCAAACATTGCATCTTGACAACGTCCATTTGGTTGTGTTAGTCTGAAGCAAATATAAACTATCTAAACTGACACTGGACATTAGTAGCAGATACTAGAATGTAGGAATTTTTTGACCAGCTGTTTTTTTTGGAGACGGAAGCCAACACCCATCAGGTTGTAATCCTGATAGAAGCTCATTGAGCAACCAGGTAATGGGGTGGTTGATTTAATTAGAGAAATTTTGGGCCAACACCCTGTGTTGAAGCTCCCCCTTCCCTTTTAGCAGGAGTTCAAGTGGATAGGAGCACGCCATCTTTTAGGTTAAAATGTTATCCATGACTATGAAAACCCCACGTCAACGCATCTCCATTCGGATCACAAAAGATGGACACAAATTGCTGGGCTACATCAACTTATTTCCAGTTGCCATTTTTTTTTTTTAACGACGACAGGGTGTCCCCGCCCCTTTAATGCGAGACTATTCCCTGCGGATGCACGCAAATCACCCCCAAACCCTGTGCATTGGGTAATCCACAGGAAGGGGAATCTCCAGTTGCCACTTACTCTTCTTTTTTATTTTATGATCAGTAACCATCTTGGCACCTACACTTCAAAACATCAAATTCTTCCTTCAAAAAGTGATGAAGAGCCACCTTACCACTATTGTATTAAAGAGTTGGATGTTCTTAGGTCATGTCCTCTTGCATTGGATGCCAACTCATGCAATAGACAATTTCAGAAAATATGTGAGGAACTACAATCACTCTTTAGGTCTCTGCAAATGATGAAAGCATCATCAAACATGACCACACCACACATTCGATTCAGCCTAAATCCGCATTCCAATCATGGTTTTAAATGTTGTCCGTTTCCATCTGAAATGAAATGAATCACCATATCAATACGGAACTGACGAAACCAACAGGTGCGAACTAATATGGGGCGCATCACACACGTTTCAGTCCCAAGGAGAGTCACAATCCGAAATTGCTGCTTAAATCTATGATTCCCAAGGAATGAACCCCAGTAGACATGAGGGCGGTTGCACTACAACTCTTGAACCAATGGAAGCAGAAAGAGAGATGCTAAAGGAAATAAACCAAAACAGTGCATAACAATGCAAAGTCCACTGAGTCTTCTATTCAGTTTGGCGGGCAATTCGATACCCCAAGGAAATCAAATTCCAAAATCCAAGTATATCATAGCTCATGAAGGCATGTAAAACCATCAAATCACTCTCATTAGATTCCGACTTAAGACACCTAAAGCGTCATAAAACCAAGCCTTTTCACATCTCTAGCCCTAATTCACATAACGCAATCTAAAGGGCAGTAGAACAAGAAAATAACCCAAAAAACCCTAAAATCAAGAGAGTCCAATTTTTGTTAGGATGCAAAATCGCACCACAAACCATCACATTTCTCACAAAACCCTACTTCAAAACCTAATAAAAGAAACCCCACTTCAAAACCTAATAAAACCAAAAAACCCCAAAAAAATTCAAAACCCCATCAGAATCCGACCTCGCTAATCCCTGATCCATAAAAAATAAAATAATAAAATAAAATAAAATAAAAATCTCTCCAAAACCTAGCAAGAAACCCAAATATACATTTCCAAAAACAGATCCAAGGCCCCCAAATAAATAAATAAAATAAAAAGAACTCACCAGCCTGCTTCTCTGCATCGCTGGCATCGAATCCCGATCTCAGAGGGTGGAAGGGAGGCAGCCAGAAGAGAGCGGAGAGGAAGACGCAGGCGCTGAGTATCAAGACGACGACGCATCGGAAGGTGAAGGCCCTTTGAATCGAGGCAAGGCCCGCCGAGCAGCATTCACAAGACGTCTGACGAATCTCGATCTGGGTCTCTGGAATCTGGGTCTGGTTCTCAATTTTCCCCATTCCCAGAGCATCTGGAGAAGTTCTTCTTCTATTTTTCTACTTCAAGATTTCTTCCACTGCTATAGAGATGAAAGACAGAGAGAAGATGGGAAGAATACAAGAATACAAGAACCTTCTTCTTGCAAGCATTTTCCCTCTCTCTCTCCCTCTATCCTTTTCTTTTTTTTTCCCGGGGATCTTCTATTCAATATTGGGGCGTCTTCGTATGGCTGGTGCCGAGAGTGGGGGAGAAGCAAAGGTGAAAAAACAGAGAGAAAGAGAGAGAGAGAGAGAGAGAGAGAGAGAGAAAAGTGAATAGTGTAAAAAAGCAGAGAGAGAGAGAGAGAGGAGAGCGTGAATTAGTAAAGAAAGGCTGGAATGTGCGTTTGTCACAGCTCACTAAATATGTTATGACGCCGGATACTCTGGCGTCTATGACGCTTGATACGCCGCCACTCAGAAACTGTACACGTCGCATGTATTAAGTAAAACTGAACGGAATAAATTGTGGAACCCACCATCTCTAAAAGTCACCTTCTCAAGATCAGATTGTTTAAACAATCCTAGCCTGAGATCAGTGGATTGAAAATTCAAAATAAGACCATGAGGTATTTTCATTTTTAACCGTCCAATAAATGTCCACCGATCATATAGGTTAGATAACCGTGTAGGATTAATTTTCTGCTCATAATGTATCTAAACTTGGACCGATAATTTGTACAGTTTAGTTTGAGATTTTAAAGTAATTTCCAAGTGAAGTGACTGCGTATCATCCATCAAACTCCAGAGCATAAAAAAAGTATATTTAATCATTCATCAGTCACCGACGAAGAATAGTGTTAATCGTCCATTTGTACACGTGGCATACACGTATGCTTGTGTACCGTCCAAATTTTGGACACCGGTGCTGATGGAACGTAGCTCACCTGTTGGGTGACCGTTACTTTCTAATTTTGTGTGTTTAATTGGACTGTTGGCCGTTATCTTTTCAGCTGCGTGATGGGTGGCCATCAATTGTACTGTTTGGAGCTGGACCGTCTGACAAGTGTAGCTTTTGGTCTGCCATCAGTCCCTAGTTGGTCACACGTCGTAAAATGCAGGATCCGCTGTGTGGATTCCCTCGCACAAAAATGAGGCTGGTTCCTCTTATCTCGTGGGCCACAGAAGAACATTGGATATCAACCGTTGGTCTATGTTTTCTACGCATCCATTTTCGAAATCGTGGCTCACTCGATGATCAGAACGCCTTGATGGGCCCAGCGATTTGATCTGACACTTTGGCACGAGTGGCAGCAAGCACACGCATGTGCGATAGTGAGAGCACTGTGGATGAGTTGGCATATAGTTGTAGGAAACGCATACCATAGTGCCACGCATTAAAGAAACGGAGGTTCCGCTTGCACTCCTTTCCAATTGAATTTAAAAGGCCTCTACGACATACACTGATTTCTCTCCCATTCCGGGCTTTATTAATCCTAAACACCACTTGCTATAAAAGGGCCTTGATGTTCTCCCACGTACACGTTGCATGTCTGTCAAATCCAAGCCGTTCAATCCCGGAGGAGTCACTATCCATGGATAAATAACGCCAGAAATTACACTTAAAAGCGTAATTTTGGCTGGCCTGTGGGCAACTGATTGGCTGTATAAATGAAAGTAGTGAACCGTCCAAATTCAGCAAAAAGAAAATATCAAGAGATCTGGATTCTCTTAATCAATCTAGTTTATTAATAGATGGCCAAATCTGCGGCGGGTCCCATTGATCGGTTTTGGATTTGAGTTGCACGCCACTTTACATAGGAGAGCCTCCAAGCGTCCTGGCTACAGTGCACTGTGCCCTCTCGGGTCATTTTCCAATGATCCCAACCGTTTATACGACCAGTCTCGCTTTGAACGTGGAAACTCAACAAATAAAAGTCTTCATTGGTATTCTTTTAGCCTTTTGATAATTTCGCACTTATGATTTGAACATGAACGGTCACCATGACCTTTTTATGATAATTCGATTGAAAATACTCAATCCGAAAGTTTTTCCCAGCATCCTCCATCCAAGAGTGACCCTATAAAATAAACGGTTCATAGCATTGGAAAAACACCCCAAATCCAACGGCTAGGGTGCGAACGTGTCTCATTGTAGTCCTACGCAAGTGCAAACTGACATATGTGCTACAGTACATCTGGGCCACCCAATGGCGAGGGCCTACCGTACATGTGGCCTGGCCCAAAATCAGCCCGGTCCATACCTTTGTTATTGCACTACAAGCATGACAGTTTTGGACACGTTCACACTCCACGGTGGGGCCCACCTGATGAATTGGCCAGGCTGACAATGTGTTCCACGCTGGCAGATATAATTAAGTGAGATGAGGAGAGATTTGTACACGTGGTTTGTTCCTGGGACCAGAACAGCGCATCCGGTGTGCATCGCTGTAGATGAATGGAACCCAAAATCACGCTGATTTCATGATCCTTACTAAATGTGGGCCCTGAAAATGGACGGTTGACACAGAAATGCCCTGTTATCCATAAATGAGCAGTCAAAACTGAGGTGGACCGTTGACTGTTTTCTGCTCTCGCGGTCCATTGTATGAGTAATCATCCAGTTAGTGCGATATGCAGGCACTACATTGAGGCCCACCCTAATGAACGTAATGGATACCAACTAGATACGTGTACGTGGGCCCACGTCTACGTGAGGTCCAACCGGACGTTTTCGGCTAGGTGGCTAGTGGTCGGTACTCTGTCGGCCTCACCACGATGAACGTGTTTTATCCATGCAGTTCGTCGGTACTCTGTCGGCCTCACCACGATGTATCGTGTTTTATACATGCAGTTCATCCATTTTTATTTTACTGCTAAATCTAAACAAATGAGGCACATCTAAATCTCATGTGTACTACTCTACATAAGACAGTAGTTATTAAATGTCATTGTTTTTATGGGTGGATCGCTTTACCCGCCTTAGCTTGTCCTTTGCCTGAACAATGTCAAACACAAAGGGGATTCTGGCCTAAACCAGGAAATCTCTGATACTTAAGTCAATGTTCGGATCAACAGCAAAGGATTTTTTAAGATTTTCAACAGTAAAGGATTTTTTAAGATTTTGTGTTACGTACCTTTTTTCATAGAGGACCTAGGTATTTATAGATTTTAAGAATTATCATCATACGAGGATTCTTCTCCTTATTATTCCGAGATTTGATCATTTCCTCTGATTTCGTCCGATCTCGAGGATTTCGGAATCGGACACTCGTATTTTCAGATTTTCAGGGCGACGTTTATACTCACACCGCGTTTTCCTATCTCGGCTCGACCATTACCGACTCTGAGAGAATCTCAATAGGCTTAAAAGAATAAGTTTTTTTCCTTCTCACGGATAGAATAGTCTCAGTGTTTACCGTCATCTTTCCTAATTCAGTGGTCGATAGAACCAGCTCATTAGGGTGGTTTTATTCTCTCGGTCGGTCGACTTTTAACTTACTCAGCCTTCTGTATGCTTACGCAGACGCAGTTATCTTTCCGACCGAGTAACTTAAGTCATCTCATGCTTATGCCTCTTGACCTTATCTATCACTCTCTCGGCTCCGACCATTGACTCTTCGGACAGTGTCAGCAGAGCTGACCAACCTTATATCTGAGTCTCCGAACTTAACATATTTTTTCACAACGAATGTCTATCGTTAAAAACTTCTTAGAGCCCACTGTAATATTTGTGTAACGTCCACCCTATTGATTAAGTCATACAAATTCAAAATTTTTATAGCCAGAGAGGTTTTTATGGGTGAGTGTTCAATCAACGCTATGTAGTCCTTTTGAGATTTTGATATACTGCATTTTGGAGCTCATAATTCAAAAAATAGATAGGGCAGCATGGATGAAACACACATTATAGTATGGACCACATAGCATCGAATACTGGCCATTGGCAAGTAACAAGGTCACTGGCCAACCGGTTTGGGATGCAGTTTGGCTAGTAACGCTTGCTGGTGGTCGGTGCTATGTGGACCCACCATGATGTTATGTATTTTATCTATGTTGTACATATATTTTAAAAGATAATTTTAGGGTATAATTTAAAAAATGAAATAGATTTAAATACCATGTGGACCAGATCATGTAAAACAATAGTGATTGAATTTCAACAGTTAGAAACATCCCAGAGCCCACTGTAATAATTATTTAACATCCAACCTGCTTATTCATACAGACTTAGATGAAGAACATATATATATATATATATATATATATATATATATATATATATATATATATATATATATATATATATATATATATATATATATCAGCTTGATCTAAAACTTTTTTAGCATCCGAGAAGTTTTTACTGGTGGGCGTTCAATCAACACTGTGCGGTCCACTTGAGATTTAGATCAATCTTATTTTTGGGCTGATAACATAAAATGATTTGCAAGAATGGGTCGACGGCATGGATGAAATAAATACATCATGGTGGGGGCCAACAGACCACCTACCAGTAGCCGTTGGCTAGTGCCAGGGTCTGTTTCCATCCGTTTCGGGTACAACTCACGGTTAGCTGAGTTGATATGGATGACCACCGCCTCTCTAAAAATAATTTACGGGGAATTGTATGGTAGGTGCCTCATGTTGCCGTTTAAACAAGCTTTGTACATGCCACAATTCGATAATCTAGACCGTTGATCTGTTATTTACAAATATGGATTGAATAAAAGGAAGAATCTTTCTGGTTAAGATAATCTTAACCTTCCAATGTGCAGCCTACTACGGCTAGAAGGTTAATATGAAAAACATGTCAATGATCCACATTCCTGCTTAAAATGTCTTGATTTGAATCGTTGGGATCTTCTGATTTCTGGCGATTGCTCCGTCCACTACGGGATTTAGCAAAAACAGCTGTCTGATTTAACGATCAAAGGGCCTGAACTGTCAAATTTGAAAACTCGTGTGTACTGTCCAGGTACCCGAGCCACCTATCATGAAACGCCTCTTTCCCCTTTGGCGCGTGGAGGTATAGTAAGTCCCATAAAAGGTGGACTCCAATCTGCTTGAGTCACGGACGCGAAATTTCTAGAACAACTCCCGGTCAACATAAACCTCTGTGGGGCCCACCGTGATGTGCATGTACCATCCATTCCGTCCAAATTTTTGCGAGATCATATTAATATGTGTGGCTGAGAATCAGGGCAATCCAAAGCTCAAATGGGCCCCTATCACAAGGGAATGGAGACGACCACTGTTGAATACTTCTTGGAGTCCACCGTGACGTTTGTGTACAATTCAAACCGTTGATTAAGTGATTCCCATGAGGATGAATTGAAAGGCCAAACATCGGACTAATCCAAAACTTCGGTGGGCCCCAAGTAGGTTCCAGTGGTAGGCATCCCTATCTTCCACCATCGGCCTGATATGTTTTAGCTCACGTTGTAACAAGATCTGGTGTAAATAATGGGCGGAGAGGATGCATCTGTTAACAATGTAATCATGCGTTCCAGAATCCACACCGTCGAAATGGTGACACCACCACTTTAACTCCCCGTTTGTTTGGTACGTTCAATCCGGAAATCAGTCCATATCGGGAGATACCGCAATCCAGCTTGGTTGTGACAGACGCACCGGAAAGAGAAATAGTCCTCGGCTTATGCGCGGCTTAGGTAGATCCCTGAGTGTGGGACCTACGTTAGTGTATGTTCATAACATCCACAACGTCCATCAGTTTTTAAAGACCATTCTGGGACATTATTTTAAAAATGAAGAAGATCCAAATATCAGGTGTACCACACCACAGGAAACAGTGGTGGTTGAATACTAACGATTAAAAACGTCTTAGGTCCACTGGAATTTTTATTTGTCATCTAACCTGTTGATAAGGTCAAAAATATCTGGATGAAAGTACCACACAAATATCAGATTAATCCTAAACTTTTCTGGCCCACAAGAAGTTTTGAATGGTCATTTACCATTGTTTCCTTGGTGTGGTCCACCTAAGATTTTGATCTGCTTCATTTTGAGATTATGACCTAAAACGATCTTTCAAAATGGATGGACGTCATGGATGTAACCGACATAAATCAGGGTGGGCTCCACAGTTAGGGATCCACCCACGTCAGTGAATCCTCGGATTCACCGAAGCCGCGCCCCTTCGGCTGGAAGAAGTTGGGACCATTTTCAATTCCGACAAATGGGGCGATGTTTTTCTAATCCAGACCATTGGTCCATTGATTCGCTCTGTAGATGGAAAATAACCCAACAATCTCCTAGATTGGAATATGCTAATTAAGTTCAATGGCTTGATGACCACGTTCTCAAGGCATCTAAATGACCCCTTGAGATTAACGAAAGTTAGTGGGCCCAAACCATCACCATTAGGTAAAACATCATGGCTCGGATGTCGAGATAATCCTTACCTTTGAAAGAAACCCACGGCTCTGGTTGAACGATGGAGAATGATTAACTTACATCACAATCTAATTTAATCTTATTGATTATGTTTTCAGTGATTTTATTTCAAATTGTGTCAGAAGGAGTTTACTATTATGTTAGACTAATCATGATTTGCGGCTCTCAAACGAGCGATGTGAGAAAATGTTGGACACGTGTACATTGCTTGGTCACACGGACGGTCAAACGGAAGAGGAAAATTACATTGTACTTAAACCGTGGGCCCCACATATGGCACCTTTCATAGAAGCGCGTGTGAGATTCGTACGTTTTTTTTGAAATTATACATGAGCAATGTTATTAGCAAGGGGAATGATCCTATCCGTTTGATCTTTCTGTGGGGACTGCTATGATATGTGTGTGTGGAATCCAAACCGTGCATCAGTTGATGCCTACTTTTCACCGTACATCTCAGACATCAAGCCGATCCAAAACTAATTGGGTGCACGGCACAGGGAACAATGTAAAATTAAACATAGGCCTACCTAAACAGGGGCATGGATTAGGTGCGGTTCTTACAGTGGGCCCACCTATCCTCACTGTCCATCCGTTTTGACCGATCATTTCAAGAGCATGAGCCGAAAATGAAGATGATCCGGATCTAAAAAGGTCCGTATTACATGAAATGGTGGTGATTGAATGCTCTACCATTAAAAGCTTCTTAGGGTCCACGGTAGTGTTTATTTATCATCCGATGGTTGATAAGGTTAGGATGATGGAAAGAAAAAAGGAAAAAAAAAAAAAAAAACAAATATCAACTTGATCTTAAACTTTTGCAGTTAATTAATGGTTAATCACTACTATTTTCTATAATATACCCCACTTGAGATTGGGATCTTTTTCATTTTTAAGTTCATGCTATAAAATAATTTATTAAAATGTATAAACATTATGGATATATAATACATGCATTAAGGTGAGGCACATGATAAATGTTGCACCATCTTGTATGAGGCCGATGCCGCACCTAATGCATTGGTGAGATTTGATTGAACTATATACCATTTTAAAAAATTAGGCATGCGATTGCATGTTTGAAAGAGGTTTTGTAGTGATGGATCTCAGCCATGGCTTGACCAACGAAATCTTGCCTTGTTAAGGTCTCATGCGTTTCCCAGGGCTCATGGAATCTAATTCCCTTGGCAGCCCAGCTGAGTCATAAAACCACTAATTTTTTTAGTTGTCCCTTCGTCCTGATGGGCATGTCTGTTGAAGTGATTGATGGTGTGTCCACAGCACATGGGCATCTGGTTCTCCATTGATCCTTATTGTTCCCTCAGTGTGGCCCACTTAGTTTAAAATGGGGTCTCATCCGATGATGAATAGTATATATAGAACATGCACTTCAAGTTACCCATGATCAAATGTAGGTAATCATTGTATTTTAAAATAAATTTATTTTAAAATTTTAAAAAGAAATTTTCAAGTTTTTTTGTTTTTTATTTTTATTTTTATTTTAAAGTAATTTTATTTTTAGTGTAGCTCTCTTACCTCACATCAAAAAGAATCAAAAAAACCTCATGCATATAAAAGATGTGGTTTGTATAAGCCTTGATCTATCGATGATTAATAACCAATTGGGTTGAATCATCTGTTTACAACATACGCGCTGCCTTAGGTCTAAGTCAATTGGCAAACTGATGGTACACTAATGGCTTTGTTTCACGCTCTCTGTGAGTATGCTTGCACTCGATTGCGATCTATATATCTTAAAAATTCGTCTCTAATTCAATGTCATTTTACTAATGAGATCATATCTAAGATTCTTACTGCACTTGGGGTGCAATGACTCACACACACCTCAATTCTAATAAAATAAATAATCTTTTCTTACTTTATTTTTATTTTTTCAAATATTATCTACTTGTTTTTATCACATTATCTTCAACATATTTCTTGTATTAGTAATAATTAATAAGAACACTTACATGTAATTAATCAAGTGACCTATGCCTTTTACTTTGGCCATCAAATGCATTACAAATATGATTCCAGAAATGGCAGAAAAAGAAGTTTCCAGGTGTTTTTTAGAGTGTTGTGGGGGATTCCCTCAATTAATGTGGAGATCTTCCTATATTGCACACATGTAAAAGATTTAAGCCCTTCGTGAATAATTAAGCAACCTCCTTATCAAGTAGGTCATACATGCATATTTAATTTTAGACCAATGTCATTAATACCGTTGTTCAAATTCAACTATTAATTTAAACAAACCCACAAATACTATTGAAAGGAGATTAGTAGGATGAAATGCGTCAACACTTCATCCCTTCAACAAATCTATTGCAACTCTCATGTTGCTCTCTTATTCATCATAAGATGTTGTTAGAGATCTTATTATTAGTAATACGATCAAAATGTCCAAAACACTTCCATCTCCAATGATGTAAATGCATAAACTAATAGAGTTTTCTTCCAAGGCTCGACCGATCGAGGGTGCTGGTCAACCATTTGAGGACTGACTCGACTCAAACTCCAACGAGATTTGTGAGAATTTTTCGTGGTGCTCGACCAGTCGAGGGAGGTGCTCGATCGGTCTAGTGAGCCGCTCGACTGGTCAAGTTTACGTAGATTCGTTTCGCGATTTTATGCAGATTGCAGAATTTTGAGGCGGTTTTCACACCCATGCGAAAGGGAGTTTCCTAAACTATAAATAGGAGCTTGCTAGGTAATGTAAGAGGTTTCCTAAAGCTTTGCAAGAGTTTGTCAAAGGTTTTAGGGCTATCAAAGTTAGAAGGAAAGAGAGAGAGAGAGAGAAAGAGGGGGAAGCTTGTGAAAGGGAGTTAACATCTCAACGCTTTTACATCCTCGTGATCGGTGAGATCTCTCTGTTTTCTTTTTTATTCTCTTATTGTTTATCCACTCTTGCGTGAGTGAAAAAAGTTTGATCCAAGCAGTGTATGCTTGTGATCGGTTGTAATGTTCTACTTGATAGTGGATTGTTAATCTAAACAAGGTCCCGTAGTTTTTACCTCTTTAAGAGTTTTTCACATATAAACTCTTGTGTCGTGTGTTTTATATTTTGATTGTTTCTAATGTTTTGGGAAATTAGATCATAAGATTTTGTGCAAGGCCCCCAACATAAGCTATTATACTATGACAATATTATAAATCATAACACTAAAATGAAATAAATTGTAAGAATGATTTTGATATCTTATATCGATAATGAAGAGGAAAAGTGTCATTATTATAATTTTGTCACTATTAAATCAAATAAGCACATGAACAATTAGCCAAATGCAAATGTAAACGTTTTCAAGAGACAATTAAAAGAAATTATAATCATTATATTTTTTTATCGTATTATTGAAATAATTTCAAATCCAAACAGTGACATTAGTTTATAAATGTGATAGTTTAATGTTAAAATAATAAAAAAATAACATTATTACAAATTTGCTAAATATGAGAGTGCAGCCAAATAAAGATACAGGTAATGAAATTTATCATCATTATGCATTTGCTTTTCATTATTATAGTAATTAGTGAAACGAGCAAGTTCTTAAGCTGCTTATTGCACATGCCCAACCACAACTTCTCTTAATTACGAGAGATCAACTTCATGAGTCACGGAGTCTGATTTTAGTCCTATTTTGTCATGATGGAATTAGCCGAATCCAACATCAGATGTGTGTGATATTAGCAGTTTGTTGGGAATGGCCTTTTTATTATTTTTATTTTTTTAATTCTTTTATCTTTTCTTCTTTTTACGCATGTATTCACACCCCTACACACTCACACCACAGTGAGATTTCACCATAATAAGTATTCAAATTCATGACGTATAAGTATTCAAATTCACGAAGTTGTGTTGGAAGTGGCCTCTTAAATCTCTATTATGCCGGGAGCTAGTGTCTCATTTCTTCCCAATGAGACGTGTGCTGCACTACAACACATGTGTGCATTTCCAATCTATCACACGTATGCCAAATTACACAAGCCATTTTGAGAGATACACCCCATCATACCAACTGTTTTTTGTGCAGCCCCTCTTTTTTCAACACAGCTGGTTACCCCAAATAGAAAGAAAAGGATGTGTGCACCCATTAATAAGAAAGAATTCAAATGCCAAAATCTTTTGAAGTGTGGACTTACGCCATGATTCTACAAAAATAAAGCAAATCCGATATTAGCTAGGTTTTCTCAATTTGTTAAATAATATAGTTACACTACAAAGTTCAAGTGCAATAAAGGTTAGATGCATGTGTTGCCACGTATTGGTGATCCAAACCGTTGATTTGAAATTTCCTTAAATAGATTGGGGATGACTCGAAAATCATCAACAATGGTAAATCAAAACCCTTCTAGCAATGGCCTATACTTTCACGGTTAAGGAGAAATATGGTAACCGTTCATCTTTGGAATATTCTATAGTGGAGATTTTTAAAGGGTCCATTATCCAAAGTGAGGCCAATCAGATCAACGGCCTCGATTGCTAAACTCTAGTCCCTCGCTGATAGAATGTTACGTGGAATGGGAAGGGGTGATGAAAGCGTTCTCATCATTTTTTTAGTTTATTTTGTGGTGACGGAGGGAAAGAGAAATCTGACCATGTTTTGGTACAACCGCATGAAAATACCCAACTACCAATACATTGATGCGACACCACAGTTGTTGGATCGTTGAGCTATGCAAGCCTCACTCTCCAAAAAGTCCTTAATTAATAGATAATTCTTAGTTGATAGTTGGTAACGCTTTCTTAAAGGGCGGTGATAGTGGGCCATGTGAAAAGGAGCATAGCCTGGACATCACACTTAGAAAACAATCCTAACCATCCAATTAATTGGAGTTAAATTGATGTTCATAGTCAAAATACGCAATGGAGTAGAGATCAAACAGTCGGACACTTCAATCAGTTTATCAGATTATTAAGATTTTTGGGCTATGTTCTATTCAGGATGGGGCCAGCGATTTGGACGGCTTGGAATGCTGCATATGTAAGCTACACTGAGGGTGGGTGACGAGAAACGATTGTGTAAGTGGTGGTGGACCACCATCATACTCTAGTTGTACTTTATTTAATACCAAAGTATTTTTTATGTTTTTTTTTTTGCTTTTTTTACACACGCATCCGCCAAACACCCCCCACGCATGCCTGAGTGGGATTTCACCGCCTATGGTTTCAAACCCTAGACCTTGTGTTGAAACTCCTCGGAGTCTACCACTCGGGCAAGGATTCAAGCCCCAATACCAATATACTTCCTGAACGTACATAACACATATAATGGATCCTCTTGTGAGGAGTTTCAAAACAGTGGTGCCGCTGTTGTTCTATATCATGGAAGAGTAACAATATACTCCCAATTTCAGTTTTTACATGTGAGCCCCATGGTTCTGAGGTCCAGACCGTTGGTATGGTGCGCCCCCACTTGTACAAATCCGGAGGAACTTATTAATATTATATTGAGATGGGCTGAGTCTGATGGATGTTTATACACAGGCATGTACCATTTGGTTACCATCCAAATTGTATTTATATGTAACTTTCTGGACACATTTCTTTGAGGTGCGACTTCGGTGGAACCCCAGATCGACGAGGTGTATGGGATCCCTGGCTGTGGGCTCCACCTTGATGTGTGTGACTACATCCATACAGTTCATCTGTATTGAAAACTTGTTTTATGGCGTGGTCCAAACAAATGAAGCAAATAAAAATGTTAGATGATCCATGGTTTAGGAAATAATAATAATTGGCCATTAAAAACTTTTTATGAGCCACAAAAGCTCTGGATCAAGATGATATTTGTGTGGTCTTTTTGTATAGGTCTTTGTGAGTTTATCAACTGGTTGGACGGCGAATAAATTTTCCGATGGACTTTACAAAGTTTTTAACGGTGGGGATTCAATCATGATTGGTTTCAATGGTATGGTTTACCTAAGATTTTGGCATGCTTCACTTTTGGTATCATGCCCTGAGATGAGCTTTTGAAAATAGTTGGACGCTGGGAATTTAAGGCACTTATCATTGTGAGCCCCACAGCTAGGATCCCACCTACATCAGTGGATCCCAGGTCTCACCTAGTCTGCTCCCATTTCTTCAATCAAATGTGTCTCTAGCTTCAACAGCGTGAGTGTGTGGGGGTGTGTGTGGTTGTGTTTTTTTTTTTTTTTAATAAATTTTTATTTTTAAAAAAAAAAGCTTTAACAGTGTAAACAATGCCATGACAATTACATGTGACTTTTATTTATATATAGGAGACAGGAATGTTCACTTGCATACTAATTTCCACAAGTTCTAACTAAAATTTTTTTAGAACTCATCCCTCATAGTATAAGTTTGAAATTTGAATGGTCCATGTGATACAACATCTCATGAAACTCGCGTTGCCTAACATTTACCTTAATTCAAAACTTTAGTGGGCCATGGCAAAAGTAAACATTTTCATTTCTTGAATTGCCTTTCTTTATTTTGTTATAGCTCACTAAAATTTTAAATCAAAGTAAAAGTTGGGCCTCTAGAGTGTCACATGGTATTGTATCATATACACTGATTATATTTTTGACTCATATTATGGGAGATTAGTTCTCAAAAATATTTCACAAGAACTCTAGGGAAATAGTGCACAAGTGGGCATTCTAAAACACACGTAAATACGCAATCTACTTGTAAATTAATAATGGCACGTCCGTACATGTGACATGTATGAGTTACAAATATGTAAACATGGATATGAACACATATAAAGCACATTGGGCACTTGAAAGCCAAATGTGGCAGACGTAAGGTCACTAAAGATGAGCGGTCTCATACAAGTGCCATGCAGCGTACAAAAAAGATCACTACCTTACATAATTTATGAAAAGCATAGTAAAACTAGCATCATGTTTGGATCACCAAATTCACAATACAGCTCCTTTTTCAGACAATTTCAACTTTGGATTGAAATTAGTGTCATATCAAAATATTTATCGTTGGAAGCCATTACTATATGCTCTATTTTAATAAGGCTGTCCAAATGGAACTTTCAGAATAACCGAATGACCTTAAAATACTTGTGACAAGTAGTTAAATTAGATTGTCCAATGGCATGAGTGTGTGAGTGTGCGTTTGCGTGTAAAATTTGTTGTGTTTTTTAGAATAAAAATAAATTTCAAAAATAAAGTTATTTTTAGAAAGTAAATAAATATATTAATTATTTAAAACTTTCCATAAATAGTATGAATAGCCTCTCGGTAAGAGAGGGGGGGTTTTTGCTTATGCAACCAGGGTTCAAATCTCCTCGAGGATGGTGCGAAGCACCGTCCGCGTGCTCGTGGCGTGGGCTGTAGGGCTGCTTGGGTGCTTTATTAGGCGCACTTAACACTTCGAACTTAGTCTTTTTGGCACATGGTTCAAATTTTTTGGGTCATGGAATTGAACCCTGATGATTTATTACCTTTTGTTGATTAAGAATAATTATAACATGATTGTACATGTGGCACCTATGCCATGTGTCGCTTATGTGGATACAGTTTTTCTTGTTGGATAACTGCTTCTGTCTAAATGGGTACAGAAATAATTGTCATAGGACAAAAAGTCATGTCCTTTCATGGAAGGCAATTATTTGCTGTGAATGGGTGTGAATTTCTTGAAGAGTCTCTTTAGCACCTATTCAGGAAGAAATCCATAACCCTTCAATTGATATAAATCCTGGATGCTATAATTCAGATGAAGAAATTCTTATTATTAAGATTATATCATCTTCTGAGTAATTACTCTCGATCTAATCTCTTACTGAATTTTTTCTGAACGTCTTATGGCATATCAGTATTTAAATTAGAGATCTGTTCAACACTTAAATGTGTAAATTTTCGTGTTGAAAATCGGATTGAGAGTTCATTGTATCCTGAAGACAATTTGAAGATTTCCTTCATTTGCACTTGCTGAAAATTTCAGAAAAAGAGCAGCAAATTTGTCTTGAGAAATTGACTATTCAAGTCAAGCCTTGAACCCGATAAATCTGATCGTTTCGTTATCATTTTCTTATATCATCCATTGTGTACAAAGAACTACTTATTCTAACAGTCAAGACAGATTTGTTATCTTTTCACAATGGAGGCAATTCATTCAATTCAAGTTATGAACCAAGACTTTGTACGACTGGATCGTTTCGACGGTCAGTTCTTCTCAAGATGGCAACAGAAAATATTTTTCTTTCTGACTACTCTCAAGTTATCCTACATTCTAGATGATGATCTGTCTTCTCTACCCGAGCCAAAGGAAGACGACTCAGTTCAAGTGAAGGAAGAACGAAAGAAAAGGAAGGAGGATGATTTTTTATGCAAAGGTCATATCTTAAACGCTCTCTCTAATTCAATCTATAATTCATACCGTAAAATATCCTCTGCTAAAGAACTGTGGACAAAATTGGATCAAAAATATAAAACTGAAGAAATCAGTACTCAGAAATTTCTGATCGACAATTACGTCCACTTTAAGTTTAAAAATGATCAGTCAATTCTCTCCCAAGTAACCGAACTACAGAACTTGGTTGATGAATTGAAGATTGGTGGGATAGATCTTCCTGAAGAATTCCTGGTCGGTGTAGTAATTGCAAAATTACCCTCATCATGGTTTGATTATAAAAAGAAACTGAAACATGATGAAAGGAAGTACACTCTTAAAGGACTTCAAAGACATCTTCGTATAGAAGAAGAGTCCAGAAACCGAGACAAGAAAGAAAATGTTTCGGAAAATCATTCCAAAGCAAATATAGTAAAAGATGACAAGCCAAAATCTCAAAA
Source organism: Magnolia kwangsiensis (assembly GCA_037074715.1). Taxonomy (NCBI): domain Eukaryota; kingdom Viridiplantae; phylum Streptophyta; class Magnoliopsida; order Magnoliales; family Magnoliaceae; genus Magnolia; species Magnolia kwangsiensis. The sequence continues at coordinate 21,265,638 of CM073572.1, forward strand.
CTCCAAATCTATTCCCCCAAAGAAAGATACAGAGTTTAAGAACAAGGAAAAGAAAAAGGGCAAGTGTCACTTCTGCAATAAGCCTGAACACTACATAAAGGAATGTCGACAGAGGAAGAAACAACTGAAAGCTCAGGCTAACATGACAGAAGACCAACTTGTTGCAATGGTTACTGAAGCTACCACAGTAATATCCGATGGTGGATGGTGGCTAGATACTAGTGCAACCATTCATATATCGAAGGACCGAAACATCTTCAAGACCTATGAAGGTATAACAACTGGACAAGAAGTGAAGATGGGTAATAATGTTCGTGCGAACGTTGTTGGAAAAGGAACAGTAGAGCTTCAGTTTACATCAGGAAAAAGACTGACACTAACAAATGTATTGCATATACCTGACATGTTTAAAAATCTAGTGTCAGGCAATCTTCTCAATAAGAGAGGATTCAAAATAGTGATTGAGTCTGATAAGTTGGTTATCATCAAGAATAGTATGTTTGTAGGTAAAGGATATTTATGTAATGATATGATTAAACTGAATATTAATAATAATAATGATGTTTTCGTTTATATAGTGGATTCTTTATCTTTATGGCATGCTAGACTAGGTCATGTTAATTATCGTTCAATGAAAAGAATGATGATCCTGGGCCTTATACCAAATCATGAAATTCAACAAGAAGGGAAATGTGATGTGTGTGCCCATTCTAAAATAACCAGAAAACCATTTGGGACTGGCATGAGAAAATTACAACCCTTGGAGTTGATTCATTCTGATATCTGTAATTTAAATAATACCTTAACTCGTGGAGGAAAAAGGTATTTTATTACATTTATCGATGACTTCACTAGATTTTCTTATGTATACTTGATAAAATCTAAAGATAAAGCCTTTGAAAAGTTTAAACTTTATAAGGCCGAAGTGGAAAATCAGTTGAATGTAAAAATTAAAGGCCTCAGAAGTGATAGAGGGGGTGAGTACTCTTCTAATGAATTCAACGACTTTTGTGAATAAAATGGTATAATCCATGAATTTACGGCACCTTACACACATCAGCAAAATGGCCTAGCGGAACACAAAAATAGGACATTAGTTGAGATGATCAACTGTATCATATTAAATTCTTGATTACCTTTGAATTTGTGGGGGGAAGCATTGTTAACAGCAAACCGTATTCTAAATACTATCCCACACAAAAAATTGGATATCTCCCCATATGAATTATGGAAAAAGAAGAAATCATATCTTCATCACTTCAAAGTGTGGGGAAGTATAGCAGAAGTCAGGATTGTTGATTCCAAGATAGTAAAGTTAGGTCCTAGAGGAATCATGTGTGCTTTTGTGGGTTATAGGAATCATAGTCCCGTATATAGATTCTTGGTTCTAGAACAAACTTCGTTTGCTGACAAAAACATGATTATAGAGTCTAGAGATGCTATATTTTTTGAAAATACATTATACAAAGACTATATGAATAATCATACAAAAAGGCAGGTTGATGAAAATATTATAGAACCAATGAACGTAGAGCCTAACAACTTTCATGATAAATCTAACACTCATCCAGAAGAAAATGAACCAAGGAGATCGAAAAGGACAAGAAAAGAAACATCTTTTGGCCCAGATTTCTATATGTCTCTTATATAAGGGGATATAAATGAAATAAGAAAGGAGATTACTCTACCACTAAGTATTGAAAGTGATCCATCAACACTTAGTGAAGCTCTCTCATCTCCTGATGTACAATTTTAGAGGGAAGCCATCGACGATGAAATGGATTCCATAGTCTCCAATAACACATGGTGTTTGGTCGATCTTCCACCAGGTTCAAAGCTTATAGGATGTAAGTGGATTTTTAAAAGAAAGTTCAATCCTGATGGAACCATAAATAAGTTTAAAGCTCGATTGGTAGCCAAAGGATTTAGACAAAAGGAAGGTATCGATTTTTTCGATACATATGCTCATGTTGCTCGAATATCTACCATTAGAACTTTAATTGCTCTTGCAGCAATTCACCACCTAGTAATCCATCAAATGGATGTCAAAACGGTATTCTTAAATGGTGATGTAGATGAGGAAGTCTATATGGAACAACCTGAAGGGTTTATTCAACCCGGGCAAGAGAAGAAAGTGTGTAAACTGGTCAAATCTCTGTATGAGCTCAAGCAAGCTCCTAAACAATGGCATGAGAAGTTTGATCAAGTAGTACAATCTAATGGTTTTAGCGTAAACCAAGCAGATAAGTGCATATATATTAAAGGTCAAATCATTATCTGCCTATACGTAGATGATATGCTAATATTTGGACCAAATGAGGACTGTGTGAAAGAAACTAAAAAGTTTCTAAGTACCAACTTCGACATGAAGGATATGGGCAAAGCCGATGTAATATTAGGTATTAAGACTTTTAATCTTAATGATGGAATAACCTTAACATAATCTCATTACCTAAAGAAAGTGTTAAAGAAGTTTAATCATTATGATAGTAAACTGGTTTCAACCTCATTTGATCCAAGTATTAAATTGGTTAAAAATACTGGTAGATGTAAAACACAACAAGAATATGCGAGTGCTATTGGGAGTTTAATGTATGCAATGAATTGCATTAGACCCGATATAGCATTCACAGTAGGAATGCTAAGCAGGTATACCAGTAATTTAGGACAAGTACACTGAAATGCGATTTCGAGAGTTTTAAAGTATCTAAGAGGAACAATAGACTATGGACTGCATTATAAATCATATCCCGCTGTACTTGAAGGGTACAGCGATGCAAGCTGGAATGCAGATAACATATAATCTAAATCTACAAGTGGCTGGATATTCACTCTTGGAGGAGGAGCAATATCATGGGCATCTAAGAAACAAACGTGCATATCTCACTCTACAATGGAAAGTAAGTTCATTGCACTTGGTGCTGCTTGTAAAGAAGGTAAATGACTAAGATACTTATTGTTGGAAATCACGTATTGGCCAAAACCTACTCCTGCCATATATATCTTTTGTGATAGTCAGGCTACTCTTTGTCGTGCAATGAGTAAGACTTATAATGGTAAGTCTAGAAATGTAGGTCTAAGGCATAACTTTGTTAAAGGATTACTCAGAGATGGAGTAATCACAGTGGAATATGTTAAATCCATCATGAACTTAGCAGATCCCTTGACAAAAGATTTATCAAAAGATCAAATAAGAAGAACCACTAAAGGAATGGGACTAAGAGACATAAAGATGTAACTTTCACTCTTGATGGCAACCCTACCTATGTTTTGAAATATAGGCTAGGTTCAAAGGAACAAACAAATCAAGTATGTGACTGAAACATACACTAGAAAAAGAAAAACAGAGTCTCATTCCTAAACGTCTAGTGTTTAGTTTCTGCATTTTATAAGAGGCTGAGTACTAACTCTTAATAGATCTATAAGCAGACTTTGCTGAGATGAAGCATAATCATCTTTGATAGATCTACCTATATGGGTAGAAAAGTGAGACCGGTTTTAAAGAGATTGGGATCGTCTCTAGAATACTCATGAAATAGGGATACGCACAAGGCCAGAAATGTGCGAACTTTTAGATCTCCAATTATATATGAATAGATGTGTATTATGTGTCCGGCGAGTCATATAAGGTCCTTAGTTCAAGACTAATGGGTCACTAAGTACCTGGCATAACTTTGATACGTATACAATAAATTAAAGGTTCAAATCTAAAAGATACCTTTACTTATGCACCTATTTATACTGATATGCCATTCGTTTTAAAATCTGATTTTATTTTTGAAATTGTGGGGGATTGTTGTATTTTTTAGAATAAAAATAAATTTCAAAAATAAAGTTATTTTTAGAAAGTAAATAAATATATTAATTATTTAAAACTTTTCATAAATAGTATGAATAGCCTGTCGGTAAGAGACGGGGGGTTTTGCTTATGCAACCAGGGTTCAAATCTCCTCGAGGACGGTGCGAAGCACTTAGCACTTCGCACGTTCGCATCGTCGCAAGGAGCTAAAAGAACTTAGTCTTTTTGGCACATGGTTCAAATTTTTTGGGTCATGGAATTGAACCCTGATGATTTATTACCTTTTGTTGATTAAGAGTAATTATGACATGATTGTACATGTGGCACCTATGTCATGTGTCGCTTATGTGGATACAGTTTTTCCTGTTGGATAACTGCTTCTGTCTGAATGGGTATATAAATAATTGCCATAGGACAAAAAGTCATGTCCTTTCATAGAAGGCAATTATTTACTGTGAATGAGTGTGGATTTCTTGAAGAGTCTCTTTGTCACCTCTTCAGGAAGAAATCCATAACCCTTCAATTGATATACATCCTGGATGTTATAATTCAGATGAAGAAATTCTTATTCTTAAGATTATATCATCTTCTGAGCAATTACTCTCGATCTAATCTCTTACTGAATTTTTTCTAAACGTCTTACGGCATATCAGTGTTTAAACTAGAGATCTGTTCAACACTTAAATGTGCAAATTTTCGTGTTGAAAATCGGATTGAGAGTTCATTGTATCCCGAAGATAATTTGTAAATTTCCTTCATTTGCACTTACTGAAAATTCCAGAAAAAGGTTAGAAAATCTGTCTTGAAAAATTGACTATTCAAGTCAAGCCTTGAACCCGATAAATCTGATCGTTTCGTTATCATTTTCTTCTATCCTCCGTTGTGTACAAAGAACTACTTATTCTAACAAAATTAAATAAATTATCCTAACATATGTATTAAGCATCATGCTAACACCTTATGGGTTGAATTCTTCCCTTTGGTCAAGGATCAGGTTAGAATAATAAGAGGATATATACTGTCCTTTAGTTTGTAAAGTGGGGCCCATAGATCAATGGAGCAGGATATTCATCTAATTTTGCTCAATGTGGATAGGGCAATACCCCCAAAATGTCTCTGGTTGGAAGACTGCAGCCATCCAAATCTTTGACTTTTCTCCCACTGAATGTGGGCGGTTAAAATTTTTCTTTGTATTTTCAGCCCTGTGGAAGGTTTCAATAGCCGGGCATCGTTATCACCATTGCTTCCTGTAGTGTAGTCCACTTTAGCCTTTGATCTGCACCTCAAAAATAATCTTAAAAAATGGACGAACGTCATAGATAAAACCCATACATCAAGGTTGGCCCACAGAGCTCTTACCTGAACCAATTCTGTCCACTTTGTTTTATGATAGTATTACGAGTCCCTTGGGATTAATGGTTTTGATTATTGAGACATAAACTCCGGACCCAAAGTTCCCCTAACCAATCCATATACAATAAATGAGAATGGATAAAAAAAAAATGTCTTTACGCCACCTCTTTTTTCTCTTTCTATATGAAAGTTGCTCACTTGATGATTTGGACACTGAGCCAAGCCATTCATCATTGACTCATGTCATACCCAGACTGAACACTGGGTCTATATTTCAAGCTCAGGCATGGCCCCCGGTCCAACTTAGGAGCCCGAGGCTTGGCCCATTTCCACACCCAATTCAGTCCATTTAATGACGCAATTGGACCATTCAAACTATGATGGACACCCAAATTGGTATATTTGAAACCTTTGGCCATTGAACTATTTTTCTTTGATTGTGGACCATCTCCTGGACTGATTATCACGCTCTACTGATCAGGAATCATACATCATGAAATCTACGTTTGGGATCACCTTAAAAATGGACCCACATGTATGGAATCGTGGCTTGGGCTGATGGCTGACGTGCAGGATTAAATGATAACTCGCACAGTTGAGAGGGATTATTACGCATACGTGACTGCTATTTGTGGAACCAGACAGGTTAGGCACCAGTCCTTTCAATCGTTATACTCCGAAAGGGCCACTACGGGTGGATTAATTTCAGGCCACACAAAAAGTGCCCTTTTATTGGCTGATGGATTACAGGCCACACAAAATGAAATAACCGGAATACGCTAGAGACATCTCTTCACAGCATACGTGGCAAGGTGATTCGTTAATCCAGGCCGTCCATGTAGTGATACCTTCACGGATGGCGGATCCGTACATTTCCGTCAACATTTGAAAAAGGGTGGTGACTCTTCGACCGTATAAATGGCATGATTGTGCGGCGATACCTATCGTTCAAATGACTGACCCAATTGTGGATGGAGGATGAGAAGAAAAGTCCACGTAAAAGATGATAACAACCATCTGATTTTTTTTTTCCTTGGAATTTGGATCGTCCATTTAAAAACCATCTATTGGATTGGATGGTTAGGATTTCAAGATCCAGTGTAACACAACATATACGATCCATCCACAACTTGCATGCTCTGGATAACGGTATTTGAGTGGCACATATCAGGAGGATGCGTCACCAGCGGTGGGAGCGGATTAGGTGCAGTACGGGCCTTGCCCGTAACAGTGCGGCCCTTCCCGTGGGGCCCACCTTGTTCTATGTATTGTATATCTACGCTGTCCATCCATTTTGAAATATCTGTTTAGGTCATGAGCACAAATATTAAGTAGATCCAAATTTCAGGTGAACCATACCATAGGAAACTGTGGTGATTAACCATTAAAAACTTAAAGACTTCCTAGGGTCCGCATAAGTTTTGGATCAAGCTGATAATTGTTTTTTCCCTTCATCCAGGTTTTTATTTTACTTATAAACAGGTTGGATGGTGAATAAACATTAATGAAACATTAGAGTGGACCCTAGGAAGTTTTTAACGGTGAAACATTCAATCACCACTGTTTCTTCTAGCATGGTCCCCCTGAGATTTGGATCTGCTTCATTTTTGGGCTCTTGCCTTACACCGACATGGAAAAACGGATGAACAGTGTGGATATATAATACATACATCAAGGTGGGCCCCAGGGTAAGGGCTGCACGATCTTGGGAAAGGCCGGGGCCGCACGTAATCCGCTACCGCCGGTGGTGAACGCTTCATATGTATAAAGCCAATGTTTGAAAATCACACGTGATAGACAATGCTATCCGTTGCTTTTCTTCTCTTTGCCGATCATTATATTGATGTTGACCGTTAACAGCTTTTATTTACAACCGCCCTTTCAAATTCCAATGGTCACATGGGTCAGATCATCGAACAGATATTTGTTTTGATGCATTTGGGATTTGGGCTACAGTTGGGAAACCATATGGACATTGGACCGTTCCATTTCACTCGGCAAATCTTCCACCTTTGCTGTGTAGAGAGGGACGCGAGGTGTAACAGGGAGTTATTGTAACCCAAATCTCTGTACGGCATGAGAACCACTCCGTCCATCAGTTTTATCAGCTCATGGCAGGGTGAGACCTCCAAAACCGAGTACATAAAAGATTCAAATGGACCACACCACTAGATGGAGTGGGGATTGAACTCCCACCATTGACCTACAGAAGTTTTGGATCAGGAAAATATTTGTGTTTTTGTTCTATCCTCGTAGGAATCACCTTTTATGAATGGGTTGGATGGCATATCAACACCACCGGGAGCCCGAGGAAGGTTGCAATGGTGGACGTTTCCATCCCCAGTGTTTCCTGTGATGTGGCCCACTTAATACTTGGATCTGCTTCATTATCTATCTCTCATACTGATATGAGCTGGCGAAACTGATGGTCCGAGTGGATTTCAAACTGATATTGCGGTGGGCTCCACAGGGCTTTGGCTTACAGGAACGAGCTACATGGAGGGATTGCTCTCGGGTGTAACCGACTTACCATATCATCTCCCCCACACGCAATCAACCAAATAATTTAACTGGGCCCCATGAATTCGGTGTTTTACTGTACATACCGGATTCCCACGTCCGATGCCACTTCTTCAATGTTGCGGTCCAGTCTTTGTACTCATCGCATACGTACAAGTCAATCTCAACCATCTAAATTGTGGGCCCCAAGTTGGATGGAACAGATACTGGAAATCACATGTGTTCCACAATCGTAACCATCTAACCTCAGATGCTGAACACAAACAATTGGCCACTTTCTTTCAACCATGTGATGGCCTTCAAACGAACGGTTTGCATCGTCCTCAATCGGAGCTTGGACGGCATGGATTAACATGCTTGCACGCCGTGCATACTTTGGATGAGTGGCCACCATTTAACAAATGAACGCACAAAGCAGTGTAGGGCTTGTGTGGTGAAAATGCATGCACATTGCAACGTAGGAGGATAATTAGAAATTGAGAAAGAAAGGCTAGGGGTTGTGTCTTGCACCACACTCGGGTGCAGCGAAGCTCCGCTACATGCGCCTCAAATCTGAACCGTCCAGATAGTGGACCCCGTTGTAGACTGGCTATACCATAGATCAGATAGACAATCCTGACATCCGGTTAATTGATATTTGTGTCTTGATTTTTATTTCTACCGTCGATCAGATATCCAAAAATCGGCTAGTTAATATCATACTTTCAACCAACGTTCTGGGCTATTATCATATAGGCAGTGGCTCCCACTATTTGGACGGTTTGGATTTGAGTTACATGTGACTGGAGTATATTGCGCAGGAAGTCAATAACAATTACAGTCACTACCAAAAGATAGTAATAGTTACAGTCAAAGTCAAACAATGCTTTGGTTAGATCGCACGTGTGCCTCCTTATCCTAATCTTTTCTGACCAATCACACCACAGATCTCAGAGGGAGCGGATTAGGTTCCGCCCCGGCATCATCCAAGACGGTGCGATCCTTACCGTGGGGCACACCTTGATGTATGCATTCTATATCCACACCGTCTATACGAGTTTTCAGATCATTTTAGGCATGAGCCCAAAAAAGAAGCAAATCTAATTCTCAGGTGGACCATACCATACGAAAGAGTGGTGATTGATGGTCTGCCTGAGATTTGTATCTTCTTCGTTTTTCAGCTCATGCCCTAAAATGATCTGAGAAAACAGATGGACGGCATGGATATAGAATAAATACATCGAGATGGGCTCTACAGTAAGGGCTGCGCTCCCGATCTCAAATGCCCCTCTTGACGCGAGTTGTCTGTGCCGGCGCCAACAGGAAGTTGCTGTAGGCGGAAGCTACGTGGAGCCCACGATGTCTGTGTGACATCCACACCACCCATCAGTTTCTCCAGCTCCATTTAGGGCATGAGCCCAAAAATGAATCAGATTCGTAACTCTTGTGAGCCACACAGGAAACAATGGGGGATGGAAACGCCAACCATTGAAGGCTTCCTGGGTTCCACCTTTATATGCCATCCAAACTGTTCACAGGGTTATTTCTGCTGAGATGAACTTGAAAATAATATTAGCCTCAGGAAGGTTTCAAAAATGGACATTTCCATCCCCACTTTCCTTTCATGTGGCCAACTCGAGTTATAAATCTGCCTCCTTTCTGGGCTTGCATCCCACCGTGAGATGGAGAAACTGATGGACCGTGTGGATGTCACCCGGAAATTACAGTGGGCCACATGTAGCTTCCTCTACAGAAACTGATGGACCCTGTGCATGTCAGCTGGAAATCACAGTGGGCTCACGTAGCTTCCGCTACAGAAACTTCCCGTTGGCACAGGAACAGAAGAAAAACCGCTAATTCAGGAGGTTCGGTAGCGAATGGGCCATGGTTGAAAGAAGATTTTAAAAAAAAAAAAAAAACAAATTTTGGGTGGTCATTACTCTAATCGTTCACCTAGAAAGACATCTGCTGCAGCTCACTTTTGATTATAAAGAAAGCCCACTTATTAGATGGTTAGGATTGTCAGATCAAGACAGTTTTTGCTTAATGGCCGATCAATGACGGAGCCCAGGTGATGCATGGTTCTGATCATCATGAGCATATCCCAAGTGTACACATGGATCTCTTCCCGAACTATTAAGAACTTCCATCTCAAAGGAAGGAAGATGTGTGTGCTGTAATGAGTTTTATTCCGTCAGTGAGCCGTTGGAATGTATGTTTTGTACATTCTAGAAGCAGCGGCCATGATTCAGCAATCCGAGATCATAGATACGATGGGCCTCACTGTCAGACGGCCCATAAAAGTAACATAGCCCCATATTGGATGATCCTAGCTATAAAATATTAGGCCGGTTTTCAGTTGACTGTCGAGCGTTGGTGTAACAGCCCCATTGTTTGGCCGGCCATTTAGGGGTTATGATTTTTCTCCGGGATATTCTTGGTGTATGGCCCATCCACAGCTGGGCCCTCACATCGATGGTTTGTTCCTTTATATGTGAGCGCCCTGTATTACAGGCCATTTGCTCTATAGCCATGTGAACAGAAAATGTGACGTGTGTAGTTAGTTCAGCCCCCTAATGACCACACTGGTATGATTTATGGATTATAGTATATAAAATGTGGGACCCAACTAATGAACGGACTGGGTATTGAACAAATGTGACACATCATGGAAGGGCTAGCCAGACAACTGTCTGCATTTTTCATCATTGAAAAACCCCATTGATGTAAGTTCAAACTAGGGATTTTTACCCCAAAAATGCTCTAGAATTCTCACTTCCCCAAAAAGCTGCCTCAGCTGATTTAAAATCCCGAAACGATCCATTCTCAGAAGTGAAATTATCAAAACGCATTTCTCTTGTTTTCCTTAAAAACTGGTGTCGAGCATTGTGACCATGTGTTATGGATTTTTGAGACAATTCCAACTAAACAAAGCCTGAAAAATGAAGAGGAATAGCTAATTACCTTATGTCTATTGTCATCTAACTATGACAGTCTTCCTATGACATATAAATGCAAGGGCGACAACCAATAAAATGAACATATAACATCTGATAACCATTTCAGATAATTCATTCTGATGTGTTTTTGCATGGCATCAGAGCCAGAAGTTCCTAGCTATTGATAGACAGCTTCCAAAATCATCCACGTAAAATACCAAATCATCAATGCATGTGGATAGGAAAAAAAAACTAAACCCATCTATCATCAACTGCATAAACACCATGCAATGTCCGAATGCATGTATGACAAAACAACAACAACAACAACAACAACGAAAAACATTTGTCGTGCCTTACTAACCCACCCAACTGTATGTACACTCGATCCCAAACTAGACCTCATCAAGATGCATCAGCAACCACTCACGCCTTGTGTCCTCATCCAGGACCAAGAAGAGAGTTGCTTTGTGTTCATCTGCAGCAAGATACTTGTATGCTTTGAAAAAGAGTGGCTCACTCAGGTTGGGAACCTTTTGGATCTCTGCAAACAAGGACTTCATTTTGGACACCCGGTTTCCTCCATGCATCGCTTTGGTTATCTTACGGATTGCCGAAGCCACACTATTCATCGCATTTGCAATCATTTCCTCAGCTTGCTCCTCCTCCTTGAGTTGTTTATGAGATTTACTCCGCCGAGGTTTGTAGTATTTTTCATAACACCATACTGCAGCCATTGCACAGGCAGCCCCAACTGCAACTACTACTACAGCCATGATCTTCTCTTCCTCTGCTTCTGAGTTGATATCACCTACAACCATTTTTGTCAGATTTCTATGGACTACCCGTAAAACACATTTGTCAACGATGACAAACTAACTACTCTTTTAAGTTTTACTAGTACCAGAGCTTTTTAAAAAAACCAAACAAACACAAACAGTCTACAAACCCCAAGGCATATCATAAAGCTGACCCCAACAAGCTGGGACAAGGACATGATGATGATGATGATGATATACAAGCACATATGTATGTATATCACCACTTGGTATGTGTACTTATGCACTGTTGGATATGCATATATATCATATTTATACACGTGTGGCCTTCTGGTCATCATGTGGTCTGGGACACAATAGCTACTGGTCAATTCATTTTAACCATCCATTCCTTCCTACATGTGTAACCTACCTGACTTTTTGTACCATGATGTGTGCACAGCACAGTCCACCCAACAAGTGAGGCCTCGTATTTATGTTCCACATTGGCATGTTGCTGGACAGTGGAACGGAGTAGTCGAATTTCTTTAACTTGAACATTGACAGGAGCTTGCTAGGAAATCCACGCGCTTTGATAAGTAACAGAATTTTTTTAAGATGGAGGTGATGAAGTGTTGATGGCCTTCCTGTGTCCCATCCAGGAATGGACTGTGATGAAACTGAACTGTTTGCGTTACTGCAGGGTATTCAAATAATCTTCAGGCCCTCTCTTTATTTGAAGGTGACATATAATTTGTTAGTGAGTGAGTTCAGCCAACGAGTCAGATGATCCTCATGAAGTCCAGCAACATGTCAGTCAAGATGCAATTGTGGATTCATCATCTAAAGGCATATCAAGGATTTTACTTTGGAAGGTTATGGAACTGTTAAATTAATGCTAAAGGTCAGCAATTTGGCTACAACTAAACTCACCATTTTTACTGATTACGGGGTTAGCAATTATAATCTTGTGCTATGCATTGATCCTAACTTTGGTATCTCGTGTCGCTCATCTATAATTTCCAGCATCCTACGAGACCTCCCGCTCTGATACCACTTTGATACAGGACAATTAACCACTTGCACTAAAAGCTCAAACTGATAGAGCATGTTGAATCAATCCATTTATCTCATAGCCCAGGCTTCACAACGCATGGATTAGGACCTCAGCCAAACCCCCCTCTAGGGTCCCACTTCACATGTTTTGCTTCACACAAGCCACCCTTGCATCCCCGCTCTAATACCACTTTGATGCAGGACAATTAACCACTTGCTCTAAAAGCTCGAACTGATAAAGCATAGTGAATCAATCCCTTTATCTCATAGCCCAAGCCTCACATCACATGGATTAAGACCTCGGCCGAACCCCCCTTGTGGGCTCCACTTCACATGGGTTCTGTTTCACACGGGCCACCCACCATGAGCGTGCCCCTACATCCCACAGACTGCCACACTCAAGCCCAGTGTGAAAATGCCCCTACATTAATAGGTCACTAAAAATATTATAGAAATCAAGCACCTTTAGTTATTCGATCAATAAACTTTTCTTTTTGGATATCCGGCATCCTCAAGGATCGACCAGTAAAAATATTACAGAAATCAGGCACCTTTAGTCATTCTATCTATAAACTTTTCTTTCTAAATAGTTTTGATGATGACGAATGATATTAAGTTTATCGAAATACAAGCCACAACAAAGTTTACAAGGGTAGCAAACTAGCTCCCCAAAATACAAACACAAATAAAAGAAATCCAAGTGAAACCACCCAAAGCAAACAAACTAATCAATCACTGTCTGTCACCAATCTGAAAAAACCACACTGCTCTTTGCAAGCTCATAGGCTTTGCTGGACAGTTGCTCAAAACTTTTATGACACTCCAAAAAAGGATGATGGAACGGATGGTTATGAACTTCCAACAAGCATGAGTTTTTTTTTTTTTTTTTCCCTGATATGGCTTATCTAAAGGCAGTCCACAGCTAATCTGTATGGTCGGTGCTACTTACTAAATGGTACCAGATGTACACTGATCCGACCGCAAGTGTAAAAGCATATTGTGACATGCAGTGATTTACAGAGAATGAATGAATCCTGATGCATACACCAGCAAACTGGGAATGTTCACATGGCATCAAAGCAGCACCACGTATGTCATTGTGGGGTTCCTGAGATGTCTTCATTCCAGATTTTCAAGGGGGATATCAGTTGCTTCAGCCAACGAAGGTAATAGTTATATTACGTGAATCTTAAATATGCAAGGAAATAAAGCATCTCTTTGAGCTGATAGGACCATATTAAGCTGTTCCTCTTCAACCTCCATATCAAGAACGTAACTATTTCTGTTTGGTAGAGGTCCTAGTAGGTAACCTCTTCCATTGTTCACTCCACATGTCTATCTGCTTGATTTTATTGATTCCAGTCCTACCTAATTCCTTTTGTAGCAACTACATTTATCCATAGAAATTCGACAAAACCATGTTGATCTTCTCCACATTGTCGTATTCACCACTGCATGTTGAGTTGTTGGGCGCTTCCTTCCACTTATCAAGTTTATCAGCACCACTTTTTGCATTAATTACCAACAATTTGTTCATCCATTAAAATAAATAAATCTTACACCATTTCTCAGTTGGATTCTCCACTGATGTAGGTATTCACCACTCACATTCTCTGACATCCAACATGGCACACCCTTACTAGATCAAGCTGTTTGTCACTAAGGACTTACCTTTTGTACCCATGTTCCTTCAGCTTCTTAAATTGCTGCGAGTCACTACAACAAGTAGAACCATGCATGTATTTTACAAGTCAATACAGGCTCAGCTGGTGACTACCATAACCATGATTCTACTTTGGCAAGTTGACAAAGATTCCAGGATTCGAATCATAGTCTAGAAACCAGAAAATCCAACTTGGCTCAAAAGTTGGTCAATTCAAGTTGAAGACTCAGTCAAGTCTTGAATACCAAAACTCCATAATATCTAATGTCTAAACACAAATGTTGTTGAGTCGGCTTGGTGAGTTGAGTTGAATCAAGCAAAGCAAGTATTAATCTAGTATTCAACCAAATCAAGTTTTCATATTCTCAGTGAAATCTGATCAAGTTGAGTCGGCCTTTTCAAGTTCTTTAAAAAAAATGGTTCTAGTGGTATCTTGGAAATTAAATGGTCTGACTTGCATTGGGTATGAGCTATAAAATATATCATCAGCAGTAAGCATCAGTGACAATGTATCTAACCAGAAAGATATTCGTCCATCTCCAGCAAAATGTATCCAAAATAAGGAGCAGTCAGTTACTAAGAATTTTTTATGTCTGATCAATGTGATTGACCCATCAATTATGGAAAGGTTGGTGCTTGTGAGCTCTCTTGAAGAAATATGAAATTGTCTTCATAATAACATAGAGAAAATGAATCGAAGATAATCCATTTGGAATGGATGAAAATGTTTTTTTAACACACACACTCACACCCACACCACATGGGCAATCGATCCCATGATCTCCAAGTTGAACATCTTAAAATAAATAAACAACTATATTGCAGTTGTGGCTCCTGACAAACAGAATTCTGGATATTAAAATAATCAACAACTACTTCAAATGCCAGATATATCAAACTCACAAGTACATGTCTAGAAAAATCAGAGTCAGAAACCCTCACTCTACCAATACCAACTAGAGTAGAAGACGAGATGGATTGGGTCAATAAGCTTAGCACCCACTCTTCGGGCTCGAGTATAAATGTTAGTGCACTTATTGGTGCACCTATTTGTCAATTACATGGGTCTGTGTGTCAATGAGTCGATTGAGCCCTTGGAAGTTGAAGACCAAAGACACATGAAGACATGAAACATCAAGGAATGAAGAATAGATAAATTGAGGTGTTTTGGTGACCCTAACCTTAGACCTAAAACAACCTTGACCACTAATGATCATAACCTTAATAGGTAAACCTTCATTTGATAATCCTTTAGCTTTATGAGCTCCATTTGAACATGCTTAGATAAAGCCATAAAGGTCCCGAGCTGCTAGAAACCAAACTGCCCAAACCAGCAAACTCTTAAGCAAAGCTTGATTGATCAAACATGTCCAAAATTGTCCAACGAGCTTACTGGCCAAATTCAACAAAGCTCAATCAATTGACAGCCCTCGGTCGATCAATAGAGGATGCCATTTTTCTGCCCGTTTTATAGCCGTTACAACCAAAATCCATATAAAGGGCATTTGGGCATTTGAATGAGTTTTTGGTGCCATTAGAGCTTAGGAGTTTTCTCACTCATATTCATCATCCTAAGCTTCTAAACCTATGATATTCAAGTGATCTTCTTGAGCTTTACCACTATAATAAGGATTCTAACCTCCATTATCAAGATGATCTTGATTTTCACCTTGTTCTAGAGATTAAACACTAAACTTATAGCCATATCCTTGTCTAAATCCTCTATAACACCCATCTAGGTGAATCCCCACTAGGAAACAACTATTACATTTAGTTGTAGGAGATTCCACCATCCTACTATCACCTTGGTTACCTCATTAGTATATCGTATGCAAGGTGTTTGATCGTGGAGTTGAACCATTAGCATCAATAAATGTGGGAGCAATTGAGAAGTTGACTCAAGCGAGAGAGAGCATTAAAGAAGCATCCCAAAAAAGCACTACAAAGGAGCTCAATATAATAAGTTGTCAATTATAAAGTCCATTCACGCTCATTCCTTGTGTAAGATTAAGTGTAGACTTTGTGATCCAGACTCGAATAGATTCTTGTATAGGACCTAGGCTCTTATAGAGGGTTGAATTCACTGGACACATGTGTGTACGTGTTAGTCTCCATGAGAGACTTGAACGGGAGTGTAAGTAGGGCTTTGGATTAGGACCGCATTCACCATACACAAGTGCACATGTGTTAGCCTCCATACAAAGCCTTCGAAAGAACTGTACGTATGGCCTTAGATTAGGACCGCTGATGGTTATTGGTTAGCCTATGGAAAAACAACTAAGTCTCCACGGGAGTCATCGGGTGGAAATGTGTTCCTCTAACACAAGAGTGTACGTATAGGTTAGTGGTTAGCCTAGGAGAAACCATTATAAATGTTAGAGATGAAACCTAATTTAAAACCTCCGATATTAAAATTTTGGTACACTCGAGAAGAGTGCGTCCGCCAAGAGTAAAGTAGGCAAGTAACGGAATCATTATATATGCTTGTATTTAAGATTGTTGTTTGTGCACATTTATATTCATGCTTATGAGTTTAATTGATTGAATTATATAAATGCATGAATAGATTAAATGCTAGGCATCCAAATGATCACATCTTACACACAAAATCAATATCTCCTTATAAATTAGTTACTTGTAATGATGCATCAATTGTAGTCTATATGATTGGACCCACTTGGCTTGGAAGCCTAAGTATTATTTGCCTTACTGATTTGAATTGGTAAATTATTTAATTAGGCAATGAATTTTTAAGTAGTCCTATTCACATGTTTTATTACATTAATAATCTTTTGGTTTTGAATGAATTGCTTGTGTTTTCACATGTCTTCTTACATTAATAAATTATATGAATAGACTTTGACTATATTTACATCAATTCAGTCAGACAACGCAAAGATTAAGACCCCATACAAAGAAAACCTATTATGTGGACTTGTTTTTTATAATGTTTTGATTTATAAGTGTGTATTGATGTCTTTATATATATATATATATATATATATATATAACAAGCACTGAAGTTTCATTGAAAAATTCAACCAGTTCCTAATGTTTCCCCATGTTTCTAACAACAACAATACATTATGCGATACAATTGATACATCCCATGCGATAATCGATAGGGTTAGAGTCGGCCCGAGCATGAACCAATGATTAGTTAGGCCAAAGTGTCAAGCTTGGGCGCACTCAATTTCATAATCTAACATCCAATTTCAAGGTGGATAGTTTGCTAATTGTCGAAGTTGTCAATAAAGATGGGTCAATTTATCAATTATGCAAATGGGAGGAGTATTTTATCTTCGGTTAGGAAGATGAATGGTTTCTGATATGGGGAATTCTAGTTCTGCAACTTCTTTATAGCTATTGCTGCCTGTTTGGAGGAGATCGTTGATATCGACCCAACGACGGAGAACAAGGAGGAACCGGGGGTAGCTAGGATGTGTGTGAAAAGGAAGAAATTCTTGGGGGATCCAAGCTCGGTTTCTGTGGTGGTCATGAAAAAGCAAGTGAAGCTTAAGATTCAGTAAGAAGAGATTGGGGGATTTCCTCTTCATTTGTGCAAAGTTTGGAAGCGGAGGGAGTCTAAAGCAGCATTGAGTAAACATGGTGATTGACCTACTATTGTTGATGGAGCACGGGTTGAATGCTCCTATTGTATTCCAAAACCAAGAGGGGGTTCGTGAGGAGAGCTAGTAGGTGAGGGAAGGGAGAATGCAATGGAGGCACGTGGTTAGAGTTATGCTACGGAAGCACCAGATGAGGATTTCCCCACACCTGATGAAAGTTGGAGGCTCAAGAATTGATCCTGTTGTAAGCCAAGCATGTAGCTCCGAGGTTGGTATCTTTGCCTCAATTCAAAGTTTGGTTCGAGACACACAACAAGTGGAGAGTGAGGGATATTTTTCGTCGCACTCTTCGAAACAAGAATTTAAATCAAACGATGGAGATGGATTAGAGGATTTCTCAAATGATGACGTGTGGCAATGCAAGGAGTTATCTTCAGGCGATGAAGGGTTTGAGGGAGTAACATGTATGGACAAAGGGCTGAATCCATCCTTGGCTATTATTGTTTCTCTAGTACGTGTGATAACTTATTAAAAAAGGCACTTCAACATCTCTCCCTCACTCGCTCACTCTCTCTCTCTCTAACCTCTCTCATAATCATTGTTGTGGGAAAAACCGAACTGGTCCCTCACACAAGAAGAACAATCAGCTAACTGCAAGAGAATTTAGAACCAAGGTGTTCGAAAGCCCATGATGGATTTTTAAGCCGAGCTGTCAGAGCACAAGGCTTGGAGACAGAACAAGCAACTCTCTCGACGAAGAAATGAGCTCCTGAGCTGAACTGTCCGAGGACAAAGCTCAGTGGGGGAAGATTCATCTCACCAGGAACATCTATAACACCCGTAAGGCAAAGAGCTCAAGATCTGACTCCTTCGGCATTCCGCGTTGACCCGACCAACAAACGCCAATACGGTACGAGTAGCCCAGAAGGGATTATGCTCCAAATCCAAAAAAGGAGGGCCCGGCCTGATCTCAGCCACCCCTCCCATCTCATTAATACACGATGCTTTCAAAACTGCCTAAAGACCCCATAAATACAATATCCCAAATAAGAAGAGATAAGCTTTAAAACACACATTCTAATCCTTAATCCAAGTTTAGTCACTACCCAAGTCCCAACTACCCTCACAGGCAATGGTGCAAAAGTCTCAAAACTGAGGTAGTCAACTCATCTCCCTCGAGAACCAAGTATGAGCCTTGACCAACAAAATAGACCATATTATAAGGTTATTAGAAAGGCAACGGGCGGAGGGCGTCCTCCGCCAATCAACACAAGGAAGCAAAAGCAACGACCGAGCAATCTCACCCAATGCAATCACACCTCGAGCCACACCAAGGACCGACCTAAGCTAGGGAAAGCCTCATCGCTCCAATGCAGAGCCTGGTGACTACCGAGTTCGTCGAGTCAAACCTGCACCATACCCTGAACTAAAGTTGACAAGCTCGAGGGAAATTCTCAGAAGTTATGATGAAAATCAAAGTCCCTTGAGGGGTAGAAATCATAAAGATCCAAGATCAACTTGGTAATATCCAATTGGCTTACCAAGCAAAAGCCCCAACATCTGTAGACGCCCTCCTCAAGTAGACTAAGCCACCATTTGCAAACAACATCATGCAAGCCCAATTGCATTCTAGGTTTTGGATGCCCTATATATTGCTCGACTCAGGTTCAGGAGACCCAGTTGAGCACTTAGAATCATTCAGAACATGTATGGAACTTCGCGGCGCTTTTAGACCTATAATGTGCAAGGCACTCTCTTTAACACTGACCGAGTTAGCTCGGACGTGGTACAAAAACTTAAAGCCAAAATCCATTCGCTCATTAGCTCAGCTCAGTAGGGCCTTCACCACCCAAGAGGATGAACCACTGAAAGACTACATCGACTAGTTTAATGTCGATGCCATCTAAGTAGATGGCTATTTCTCACAGCCATGATGGTTGGGATCAAGCGAGGAAAGTTCCTCTTTTCAATCGGCAAGGATTGCATGACAAGCTTCACCGACCTCTTGACCAAGCTCAAAAATATACAAACACCGAGGAGTTGTTCAATGGCCGAGGTGAGAGTAGCTCGAGAAAAGTCAGGAGGAGAAATTATACCAAGGAGGACCCAATGCAAACTCTAAAAGAAGAAGAAAC
Organism: Magnolia kwangsiensis; assembly: GCA_037074715.1. Lineage (NCBI taxonomy): Eukaryota > Viridiplantae > Streptophyta > Magnoliopsida > Magnoliales > Magnoliaceae > Magnolia > Magnolia kwangsiensis. Next base: position 21,285,409 of record CM073572.1, read on the forward strand.
AACGACCAGGGTGGCACTAGCTAAGCTCCTCAAGTTCCCGAACAAAATGAGAGCCGACCCAAGAAAAAGTGATAGGACTAAATATTGTCACTTCCATCGTGACCACAATTACAACATAGGTGACTGCTTTGATCTCAAGGAGGAGATTGAGTCCCTCATTCAGAAGGACTGCCTACGTGAATTCATTGTCAGGCACAAAGAAGACCAACTAGCTCCTCAGCAGGAACAACACGAGGAGCACAATAACAACTAGCCAATCAAAGAGATCCGCATTATCTTCGATGAACCCACTTGAGGTGGTGACTCAGACCGAGCACGTTGAGCTCATACCCGAAGTGCAAGAGCCACCGACGAGGTCCATCAAATAAACCTCACCGGCCACCCTACGAAAGGACCCCGGGTAGATTCATGTGCAATCGCCTTTACAAAGGAGGATGCTAGGGGAATCCTGCACCCCCACAACAACACACTCGTGGCCGTCGTGACAATCACCAACCACAAGGTACACCGGATATTGGTCGACACAGGCATCTCGAAAGATATTCTATTCACAACTACTTTTGACGAGATGGGGTAGGGAGATTGAGACTGGCCCGTGCAGACCCCTTTACTCGGCTTCACAGGATAGAATGTGATCTCAGAAGGAAGAATCGTTCTACCAATGACAGCAAAAGAAGGCTCCAACCAATTCACCACCATGGTAGATTTTCTCGTGGTGGATTACCCCTCAGTGTATAGCGTGATTCTGGCATAGCATCTTTAAAGGCCGTGTGGGCCGTAGTATTTACTTATCACCTCATTTGAAGTTCCCGACCGAGCATGGGGTTGGCAAGGTCCAGGGCAACCAACATGAGGCCGACAGTGTTACTCAACAGCTCTCTGAAGTAGAGCGCAACAGTAGTAGATGATGCAAGTCACCTTCCTTGATCCCAGGGAAGAAGTTGCCCAGGGAGGATCGCGTGTGGAAGACCTCATCCCAGTGCAGCTCTCTGAAGCCGACCCAGCTCGACAGTTCACGATTTAAAAATGACAATGTCCAACCCTCTCCAACAAAAATACGACCAAAACAGCCCACGATTTCAAAAACCCATCAAATTCTCAATGAAATCAGCAATACCGAAATCCCAGAAAACCCAAATAGGCCAAAACTCAATCAAAAACAGCAAGAGCATTCGAATGAACAAAGGGTATACCTGCGGCATGCCATTTTCCAATATCGAGTGCCTCCAGAGAGTGGAGTACGAGCCCGTTTTCCATTCTCTGTAGAGGCAGCAGACCGTTGGAATCATCACCTTCGGAAGAGGATACTTCCGTCTTAAGTTTCTTAGCGTTTCCTGTATCGGAGTCTTCGGTTTCTGGGTCTGCTTGATCAGGTTCGGGTTCCTTTCTCTTCTTCTTGGAGGACGACGCCTCTTCGATTTCATTGCCTAACTTTTGAGATTCGGCAATGGGATTTTCTAGGGTTTGAGGAGGAGGTGGCGATGGAGCTCTGTCTTCCGCCATGGAAGCAAACGGAGAGATCTGCTGCGAAGCGTGGGAGAGGTGGGAAAATTATAACGAAAAGCCGCGCCCTATATATATATATATATATATATATATATATATATATATATACACATATATACATACAGGGGCTCGAGTTTCTGGCAACAGCTGTTGCACAGAGTTCCTACAACACAGAGCTCCATGGGGCCCACCGAGATGTCCACGTAAAATCCACTCCGTCCATCAGTTTTTCCATCTCATACTAGAGCGATATACAAAAAACGAATTGGATTCAAGACCCAAGTGGACCATACAATAGGAAACTGTGGAGAGGGAAACGCCCACCATTGAAACCTTTCTGGGGTTTACAGTGATGTTTTAACGTCATCCAACCCGCTCATAAGGTGATTCCCGCTACGAAGAAGGGAAAACACAAACATAAGCCGGACCCAAAATTTCTGTGGGCCCCAATAACGTTTAAATGGTGACCGTTCAATCCCCACTGTTTTTTATGGTATGGTCCATTTGTGTCTTAGATCTGACTCGTTTTTTGAATCTCACTCTAAAATAAGCCAGCGAAAGGGACGGGCAGAATGGATTTCACGAGGACATCACGGGTAGCCCTACAAAGCTCTGTGTTGCAGAAACAATTCCCTGTGACAAGTGTGTTGCTTGGATCACATCATATGAGATCCCAGCCGTTCCTCGGCGGGCCCTTGATGATGTGTCTTGTAAGTTGGATAGGAATCTACAACAACCGAGATCATGAAACAAAGGAGCAATGTGGGGCCACCCGTTATGTGTATGCGACAATCACTCCGTCCATTAATTGCACTTCTCAAGTGGCGGGAAAAGTTGGAATGGTGGCGGTAAAACCTCCCCGGGCCCACTGTAGTTTTAGATCAGGCTGATATTGGGCTTTTTGGATATTAAATACTCTGGGTGCGTATGACACTTGGTACGCAGATACTTGGAAATAGTACATTTGCCATATATTAACTCAATGAACTAACTAAATTGTGGAATCCGAAGTCAACAAGTTACAGCCAAAAATCAATGTAATTGATCAATCCTAGTCTCAGATTCACGAACGCCTTTTCTTTTTCTTGAAAGAAGGCCGTAGATTTTTATTTTCTTTTTTTCATTTTAAACCGTCCATTAAATATCCGCCAATCTGTAAGTTAGACAATCATACAAGTCTGACATTTGGTTGAAAACATATAAAAACAAATACACGATTTGGATAGTTATATTATATACTCCTAGAGTAACTACTAAGGGCCTTGCATACTTTCTATTTCTTGGACTCCCCAGGCAACCAAAGCAAACTGCTTAGTGGCTAAATCACTAGTGACATCTTTCATGATGGACACGACCAAATTTAATTGGGCAACATGCTATCCAAAGCATGTTTGAGATTTAGTTGGGTTCGTAAACAACTTTGCAACTGGCCAAACTAAATCTTACTGTATCCAGTTACCATGATTTTTAATGGTGATTTGGTCACCAGGTGATCCACCATTCCATGGTAAGCTAATAAGGAGCCAGGTGCCATTGTTAAAAGTAAGACTTGGTCGAGCAGATAGTCGGCCAAACAACTTAAAAATAAAATTATCATCATCTCTTGAAAAAAAAAAAAAAACAAACAAACTTAAAAATAGACAGATTGCTGTAGCAACCTGTCTATGTGGGGCACATCAAGATCTCTGTTTTATATGTTGTTTGATGTTTTAAATATGTATGTAATAGGTTATGTCAATGACAATGAAAAATCACTTGAGTTTATTGAGGACATTGATGCTAAGGATGCATGCTCAATCTCATTGAGAAAATTTATGAGATTGTTAGGTAATTTGGTGATTGCTACTAGATAGAATTAAGGTTTTTTTTTTTTTTATGTCATTAATTAGTCTTTAATGTCTATCAATGCTCTAGAAGCTACCATCAAAGGTGTGCACATAATTGTGAAAATGCACAAGTTACTTCCATTTTCGATTATATATATATATATTGGGTGTAATCAATATTAAGTGAGTAATTGAGGTTCTTTAAATTTGTTTAATAGCTTGGGAAGAATCTTGAAGGGAGTGGCCCATGCTTTTCTTCCTTGGAGCTTTGATCTTAAAATTTTCTTATATTGGGATTCTGTTTTTCTAATATATTATTATCGCTTTGCATCTTAAAAACAATTTTACAAGTGTTTTTCCATTAAAATTTAGTTCGCTTCATGGTAATCTTATGTTGTATGATTGTGATTATTTTGTTTGATTCCTATCTACATACTTTTGCAACTCTCAATGGTATTCATATTGAATATTAATTTCGCCAACTTATTTTAAGGCAAGTCCAATAAATAATAGAGATACTCTTATCCCATATTCATTTTGCCAACTTATGACACTGTAATATTTATTAAATATCTAACTTGCATTTATTAAATATCTAAACTTTTTATAAGGTCACTATGAACTGGGGAAGGGAGGAAGGAAAAATGCAGCTACCACCTTGATACAAAACTCGTGGCCCCTACGAAATTATCAAGTGAGGTGTACAATCCACACTCTCTCATCCGACGGGGTCCACTTGAGCTACAGACATGCCATATTTCAAGGGCTCACAACGTAGCATGAGCAAAATGGACGAGCATCATGGATAAAACAAATACCTCACGGTGGGCTCCACATAACCAGGTCGCAAAGTACGTGGCCCTTTCTTTCAAACGGAAACGGATTGGCTACTCCGCGGTGCTCTGTAGGCTCAACTATGATATATGTATTTCATCATTTTTATCCATATACTTTTATATATAATTTTATAGTATGATACAAACAATTAGATATATATCAATCTCAAGTAGACCACATTATTGAAAATAGTGTTAAATGAAGGTTGATCATTAAAAACTTTTTGGAGGTCATAAAAGTTTTAGGTCAAGATGATATTTGTTTCTTACCTTCATCTTAGTAAATATGGCCTAATAAACCAATTGGATGTCAATTAAAAAGTATATTGGGCATTAAGAGGATTTTAATGGTGGATATCCAATTATTATTGTTTTCCTATGGTGTGGTCCACCTGAGAATTTTTTCCCTTTAATTTTTGATAACAAGTATAAAATGATCTTTAAAAATGGATGAAACACATACATCAAGTTGGGGCCCAAGAACACCCATCATCAGCCACCAGTCTGGTGGCAGGGAGAGTAGCCAATCCGTTTCCCTTTTAAACATGTGGGGCACGTGACACAATCAAATAGGCAGCGATTCGTTGCCGTAGAAAGAAATTGGCGTCCCTCGCGAGGTGGGTCATTGCGGTGCACATTCACCTACAGACATGGCCTTCCTGGTTAGTGGACCGGCCTGATTTTCGTGCCAGACCATCTAAGACGGTGGGGTAACATTATTCGCGCATCAGATGTCCCACCAAACGCCAGCTTGGGAAAAATGTGTAAAGAGGAGCCGTGGTTCTTTAATCATGACCGTTAATCTGAATGAACACACGTTGGATTGGGAGTCATTCGTTAATCATGCCCCGTTAATCATGCTCACAGAACTTTCTAGACCAGACGATTTTAATCCTTGAATCAGTGGTCTAACATCAAACAGATACAAAGACGATACAACAGCGGTCCAAAATAGCCCCGATCTGCTGTGAGCACCATCGTATCAACGGCCTGGATTACTGAAATAAGGCCCCACTCATACAAATAGATGCCGGAGGACCCTGTTTGTGCTCCGATGCATCGGATCTTAAGCGGATCGCGTCCTGCTCCGCCGGGCAGACAACCATCATTTCTGTTTTCCATTAATAGACCTCAATTAATGGAAAACAAAAATATCAGCTTGATACAATACCCATGTGACCTCCAAAACATTTTTAATGGTGATACTTTAATCCCCACACTTGAACCTTAGGTCTGCCGCTCTTTTACACTTATACTTAAAATGATATGGAAAAATGAATAAACCTCGTGCATAAAACCCATACATTGAAGCCGGGCCCATGGAGCCCTACCTGGACCGAGTCCGTCCAAACGGGTCACAACGCAATCCGCTTCCAACAAAAAGATCCTGTGACTGTGCTCTGAATCACACCCGGATTTTCCGGGGGAAGCTAAGCTAAGTGGGGCCTAACTGGTTGTTTGTGAGAAATCCACCTCTTTCGTCTCTTTTTCCAGTTCCTGTTAGGACATGGGTCCAAAACTGTTTGGACAATAGTCCAAAACTGATGCAAATTCAAAACTCAAGTGGGCCACACTGTAGAGAATGTATACAGTTGACACATGCGTAGGGCTGCAGAAGTTCTGAATCAGACTAATTTTTATATTTTCAATTCATCTTAGTAGGAATCAGGCTAATTTTATACTTTTGTTTTTTTAGTTCATCCTGACAGGAATGCCCATACGATCGGTATAAATAATATATAAACACCGTGATAATAGGAATTTACCTAAACATGTTTTTCTGACACATGGCCCACTTGAGTTTTGAAATTAGATCATTTTTGAGCACTCTCCTAAAATGATTTTACAGAATTGATAAACGTGAAAAATTTCCCATAAACATCAAGGTGTGCACCACTTAACTTCCTCTCGCAGGAAGTCTGTGCTCGAGGCTTTCACAGGGAAACGCGTCCCCTTGGAACAATCGCCTTAGCACACTGCATCTTGAATTTTAATACTCTTTAGAGCACTACACAACCTACTCAGGCCCTAAACTCAAACTAAACCGACTAAATCGTGGAAACGACCGTTGCTAAGTCACAGCCCCAAAAATCAGACTGGTTGAACAATCATAACCTCTGAATCCTGGGCACTTGTTTGTTGAAATAAAACCATTGGATGCTTTCATTTTAACCGTCCAGTAAAAGCCCACCAAACTGCATTTACTCTGAAATACTTAAATTTCAGGTGTCCAATTTCTAAGCAGTTCCTGAGTGCCTGTATATCATCCATCCCACTCTGCCGGACTATCAAAGGCTTTCTCGTGGTTGAATTGTTCGTTTGCAAGTCGCTAGGATGCGCCGTAGGGACCAGAAAAGAATCGGATGAGGTTTCGCGCCCACTTCGAAACAGAAATCATGAGAAACACAACTCCTTCGTTCTCAGAATTCTGAAGAAAAACAGCTGAAACTGCAATAAAGATTTCAGATCTCATTTTCATTCTTTTGCTGCTGCTTTCAACAGCTTCTCTTCTCTCGTCTCTTGACAATCAAACCAAAAATAAGGGCGGTCTGTTCTACCGTGCGCCAGGGATGTCTAGAGATCTTATCCCGCGCATCCTTCTCTTCCTTCTCTGCTCGGTGGGCTTCCTTCCTCCTCTGGCCAGAGCCATATGGTTGGATCTCCCTTCGGTGGATATGAAGTGCTTGTCGGAGGAAATTCCGATCAACATCCTCGTCGTGGGCGATTACACTGTCGTCCACGACGATTGGGATCACGACCTCCCCACCATATCGGCGAAGGTAATTCGAGATCTAGGTCTTTTCATTTTCTCCTTTCCAATTCGGAATTCGACTCTATTCAGTGCCCATTGATTCATACATTTCTCATTCTGCGATTGAATGGTTTGGAATACAGGAATTTTATTGTTATTATTATTATTTTACTAGACACTTTTTATCTTTGTGTTTTAATTGGTTAATATTTTATTTGATTCAGGAATTTGGTATGAATTCTTTTGAGTGGTAAGATGGATGGTATTGATTCATGTGTAATTTGGATATGTGACGATTAAATAGTGAAGCCATGATTTGCGACTGCCCTAATTAATTCACACACGTTCATTTTCTGTTTTGGGATTGAGGTAGTGATTTTTGTTTTTGCTATTTCAATTTCCGAGAATAGAATATAGATATAAGATAATTAATCAGGGCAGGTCTATATACCAATTCCTTCCAATCTAGAGATGGATGATTTTTAGGAATTCACAAACTTGGTTGGGTTTTTGTCTAGATTCAGATTGTGAAACTGAAAATCTTTCAATGATTGCTAGGTTTTTTGTCGCCATTGTCGTCATATCCTGGCCCTTCAAACTGGCTGTGGCAGAGTTACATTGAGACTACTCGCATGCCAGCATGGCCCCACCCAGTATTGACCCCAACCCAACCATTTCATGCATGGCCCAAAGGGCACCGAGCAAGCAAGGTGCTGTCATGATGGATAGTTTCCAGGCAAACCACTAATCACAGAGGCACACAAATATACCACCACTAGATAAAAGAAGGGGACATGACATGCCCAAGTACTTGCCTGCATGGAATAACAGGGCTTCTGTCAATACATTTTTACCAGGCACCATTCACATGCCATGACCATCATGCCCAAAGTCTCGATGAACCTCGATCGATGATTAAAGGCCGATGATCGGTGATGATTGGTGATTAAAGGCAAATGGTGTGAAGATCAATAATTGGAAGAGGCTTTGTGAGACGTTGGTCGCTGTCTCGCTGTGGCATATGGTTTTTACCTCACAGTAGATTTCTTCTTAAACACTCCTTGTGTTTCTTTTTTGTTGTTGATGTTCTTGTAATACATCACTACATGTTTATAACCAAATAGGATACTTTACCACTGATGTTTTTTGCTCATTGCCGGGAGACTTTTTCAGATATTATTTAGTGGATAACAAAATTGGTCATGTGGCTACACTTACGTGCACACACGTGTGCCAACATTTCCCACTTAGCCACTATGGCAATTTTATTTTATTTTTTCTATTTATATACTCCCATTCACTAACATGAGATTCAATTTGTTGGTTAGTTTACTCGAACAGATACAATATTTTGTCCCTCTGACATTCACAAGACATGATTTAATTCTTATTGATTTAATAATACCCTATCTTTTTGCATCATTCGTGGCTATCAGTGGGTACTTCATCTATCCTACGGTATGGGGAAAATATGAATTTGGGAATCTAGGGTTTCGATTAGGGGTAGGGGATTTGGAATCAAGGGGTTTTTTTATAGGGAAAAACAAAGGGGAATCAAGGGGATTGGAGGCTTGTCCTTATATTCAGCCTTGGGCTTGCATGTGTGGCCGTGCGGTCACATGTGTGGGTAGTTTGGGTTAGGTTTTGTGAATTTCAAGATAGGGTTTGGTTGGGGTTGAGGTTGGATGAAGAGAAGATGAGAGTTTTTAAGAAAATATCTCTTTTGGATAGAGAGAAGAACATGAAGAAGATGATATGATGGGGACATCATGTGCACACGCGCATGCACACCACCACCTACGCACGTACGTAAGCAAAAGGAGGGCCCCACCATCGATCTGGCTCGATGGCGACGTCCAGGGAGGCCTTGCTAGCTAGAAGACGAAGTTTTGGTTCAAAAGGGTGGGCCCGATAGTCAAGAAAAGCCCATCAGATATCCTGGACCATCAGATAGTTTCAACGTCGGACGGCGGGTTTCAGAAGTACCTGATTAAATGGAAGTTATGTCGAGCTGCAGACGGCACGTGGCTCACTGAGGAGGAGCTTCAGAGACTTGATCCTGACATCTTGGATCGGTTCAGGAGTTTTATTTCGCCAGTGGCGAAATCTTCGCAGCCGGGGAGAATTGATGTGGACATCATGTGCACACGCGCATGCACACCACCCCCTACGCACGTACGTAAGAAAAAGGAGGGCCCCACCATCGATCTGGCTCGATGGCGACGTCCAGGGAGGGCCTGCTAGCTAGAAGATGAAGTTTTGGTTCAAAAGGGTGGGCCCGATAGTCAAGAAAAGCCCATCATGGGATCTCATGATCGTGGCCCACTTGTCGGATTGATGTCATATTTTAGGTTTTACTTATTGTTATTATTTAGAACATCGTGAACGCTTTGGATTTCTTTGTTTGGTTTTAATTTTAGTTTACTTCATCGCTAAGTAATAGGTTATGTACATGGTGCGAGTTTTGGAGTATAAGATTTTTTTTATAAATAGGCACCCCCTGTAGTTCTTTTCATTCATGGAAGATTAATAAAAATTCTGCATTTTCCTACTCTCTGAGTTGTGAAGCCTAAGTGGGTGCGAAGCCCTTCCTTTTCGAAGGGCTAACTACCGTGGTGTGAAGCCACATCGATCCCGATTCACCCCCATCCTCCATCATCTTCTTTTCCATCTTCCACTACCATCCATACTTCGAATTCGTCCCTTTTGTTGCATCAAATTTCTTTATTATAGCAGATTTTCAGATTTTGACCCACTAGCGAGCTGAAATTTTGGCGGAGCACCACGCACAAACCGTACATCGGATCGAGCTGATATTTGAGAGTTTTGGAGTCTATCCCTGGTCGACCAGGGCTAAGGTGGCCTTTTTCTAAATAGTGGGCCCCACACACGTGCCGCCGTGATCACACGCATGTGCGTCTGGGCCATTGTTGCTGTCCACACGCAGGATCGTCTTTTGGTTCAAGTTTTTATCTTCTTTTATCTCTCATAGCTGTTTTTTTATGAATCCTAGACTTAGGTTACGTTTTTCCTAAGCTATTTGCCAATTTTCTTACCCTAGGATTCCTCGAATTGGAATTTCTGAATCCCTTGGATTAGGGGCTTATTACTATGCATGTGTGGGTGATTATTTCTTATCTTTGAGTATCGTTTGGTTCATAATTCATATTGTTCCAGCCTTATCATGTGTAGGCTTGGACCCGCATAGATTCCCCTTAATTGAATGTTTGGATTTTTATGTGGGATATGGAATTTGTGTAATTATTTCTGAACTAACGTGATCTTAAGCCTGAAATCTCGCATATCATATTTAATTTTCCATGTCCTGCATCATGATAGATGGAAGCCTCACACATCCGTTAAATAGGAATGAGATCACACCACACCTAATCTCCAAATCACATGGAGAAACCTTCAAATCGCATGAAGAAATAAGATGAACTTTAAAATTTTATGAAATAATAGCATAGCATAGAGAGATTCACACCCCCCCCCCCCCTTTCTCTTTTATAGTATCAAGTGCAAAAATTTACAGATATAGCTCTGCTTAATGTTTTTATTTATTTATGTATATACTAAAATACCCCTAAAAATAGAATAAAATGTAAAACAAAGCTCAGAAAAGGTCCAAACTATCAAATAAACTAAATTCTAATAAATTCAAATAAAAACTAAGAAACTTAAGTTTTAAAATGTCCACAATCAAGGCAGGCCACGATCAAAAGTAGTCAAACGGCCCGATATGCGTGATGTAATGCTCTAATCGACGCGTGCACTCGATCCAACTGTCCAGACTCCTCAAGAATGCAACTTACATGCATCTTTCTAGTGTATGGTCTTTGAAGATGTATCAAATGCATGCGGGGTCTTTAAAATGGTCCACTCGGGCCCACGTGGTCATCCATCTAGAGAGAAGTTGGTGATGATCTCCTCCTTTGGTAGTCCTTGGATGGTGCTCTAATGTCCTCATCAATTCTCCCCTGCTGAGAAAGATTCGCCGCTGGTGAAATAAAACTCCGATAACGTTCCAAGATTTCAGGGTCGAGTCATAGAAGCTCTGCCTTTGTGATCCACGTGCAGTCTAACACCGGCCTATCCTTCCACTTGACCAAGTACTTCTAATATTCGCCATGTCTAGTAAAAACCATTTCATCTAAAATATCTCCTATTTCCTCTCTTCTCATAAGTATGGATGGTTTGTGTGGGAAGAGAGGTCAGGTAATGTCCAAGGGCTATCGGATAGGTCATGGGGGTCATCATCAAAATTCATGTGCGGGTCCATGAAACTGTATAAGATCTTCCACATTGAATTTAGAACTGATACTCATGTTAGCTGGAAGATCTATCAAGTAAGCATTCGAACCCAGTTCTATCAAGATTTTATACGGTCTAGCGATATGGGCTTGTAAATTTATTTTTTATGGTTCCTTGTGGAGACATTTCTGGACATATTTTAATCATTACTTCATCTCCCACATCAAACTCTTTAAATCTACGGTGTGAGTCAACGATCATTTTGTATTTTTCATTACTTATATTGATTTTTTTTTCTAATATCCACATGCAAGTCATGAATGAGGCGTGCGAATGCATGTGCAGCCTCTAATGGCCAATGGGACACTGACATGGGTATGACATCTATAGGGGTCTTAGGCTCATCTACTTGTATTTCCAAATCCACTTCATTCCTGGGACTCATCTGATCGTGAGGAAGGTTTGGTAAAGTCAATGCGTGAATGTCCCACACGGGTGTAAGCTCATCTGGTATATCCTCTGGGATAACATGAATAGACTCTCCTAATACCAGACTCACCTTAGGTGGTAACTCTATACTACCCTCGGGTGTAGCATCAGGTGGCATCCCGATACTAACCTTAGGTGTGACCTCAATTGTCACGTGGACATACACTGTCAAATCAACTTTAGTGTCCCTGTTAGCCTCTTTGGCATTTTTTTTATAGGGAGAGACTCAAACTGGAATTTCCCCACATGTTTAGGACCATGTTTCTTGATGTCCTCCTTTTCCAGGGTGCTTTTGGGCAGGAGAGGCTTCAAGATAATCCTTTTGCCTTCATACATAAAGAACATGTATTTGAGCATTCAAATAGTGTTGCATCATTGTCGTACAACTAAGGCCTCATACCACAACGTGTCTATATAGGAACCGAATTAGATGGGAATAGGCAAACGTTGAGAAACCGGAATTGAAGATGCATCAACCCATGAGACTCGATAGGGCTGAGGGTGAGGAATGACTAGCAAACCTAAGCAATCCACGGTGCTACTAGAAACCACATTGGTGCAACTGCCAATATCAATGATCACCTTGCAACTCTTCTCCCCACACTTGGCATAAGTATGAAAGACGGCATTTTTGCGTCACTCATCGCTCTCCTTGGCTTGTGTTAAGGCACATCTCACTACTGCAATTGGCACGATCTCTGTCTCCTCAACATCTTCATCACCAACACTAGTCGCGTCAGGATGATAGACCTTCTTCATAATCATCCTGTTCAATTTTCCTCTTACTCACATTTGCCAATCATGAGGGACTTGTTCCTCTCTTTCGAGAGACACTGATGCACAAAATGACTGACTCTATGGCAATTGAAGCACCACACTAGCTCAACTCCCCTACAGCTTGTGCTAGCGATCCCTTTACCCTTAACATCCCTAGGGTTGGATTGAGATCCAAAATGGGACTTGGATTGACTCCCGACGTTAGACTTACCTCCCTAGAGCGTAGTCTTCACATTTAAATCCCTAGAGTCAAATCACCTCCCAAGTTGTGGCTTGAGGTAGTATTTAAGGTTTTGTACCACTTGGTACATTTGCTCTAAGGTGCCAATGTCACGGGAAAGGAGTTTTCGCTAAATTTTGAATCGGAGGCCCGTTCTAAAACGGGAGAGTGTGATAATTGGGTCATCCTCAATGTCACATCGCATCATGTATTTCTCAAATTTGGTGATGTAATCAGACACGAGCATAGTTCCCTAGTGAATTGACTGAAACTGATCCAAGAGTTTGTGATGGTAAGAGAGAGGGAGATACTTTTCTTTAAGAATTTCTTTCATCTCTACCCAATGCCCAATGGAGGCATCTCCAAACCTCTCAATCTTACGCTCTGTGTTGGTCCAAAAAAGTTTGGCCTGACCCACCAACTTCATTTTGGCAAACCTTACACGATGGGCATCGGCCATATCATGCTAATCAAATTAGTGGTCCATGTTTGCCATCCAATTATGAAATGCCTTGGGATCCAGGAGATTATCAAAACTAGGGGCATTTACTTTCATGCCTCTTCATGGCATGTGTATCTGCGTCATGGCAATCATGACGCTCCTCACAATATGGTTGCACATGCGCTCTACCATGTCCCCGTCCTTCAACTTGATCCCCGGCTTGAGATTAGACATCTCCAGTGTTGGGGTTGGCCCGAAGGGAGACTTCAAGTTGGTTGACAAGCGCGTTGGTCGCAATCAATTGAGTTGCGGTGATCCTATTGTGAGCCTCAGTGGCCTTCAGACGGTTGTTGATGGTGTTGAGGGCCTCGGCAATCTGCTTTAGATTCATGGTGGGATGTAAGCCAAAACCACGTCTAGAACGAGTGGGCATATACAAGGTAAACTCTCAAGGGGAAACCTAGATCCTAGGGTGATGTTATGACAAAGACAATGACTAACCTAGAAGCCCAATTGGACACAATGAAGACATTATTCTGAAAAATCAGCAAGCTATCAATATGAAAATACTATGAAATTTCAGCAATAGGACAATCACAGATTACCAATATGAAAATTCAGCATTAGTATATTCTGAAAACACTAACTGAAAATTCAGCAATAGTATAACAGAAAATTCAGCAATATGATCCTGAACTTTGCATGCATTGGATGTGCTAACAAACCTAGTTGTAAAGTTCTAACCTAGATGCGACTCTTAACCTAGATGTAACACAAATAATCCATACTAAACCTTTGGGCTTTGATACCCAATTTGATGGATGACACATGATTTAATGTTATCATACAACGTGGAGATTATTAAAGAGTCCATAAAGTAATCCAAATAGCAATAGATGTTAACTTACCACATGATTAAGAGTAAATAATAGGAAACAAAATCTGATTTAACCTAAGTCATAAACCCACATACTATGAAACCATATAAATCAATTAAAACTAGTCCCAATGGAAGGATAGGACTTCCAACTTACCATAGGCACGGTCAACATTCAAGGGGATGACTAGTAGGTCCTAAGACTAGGGTAGGGGGGAGAAAACTTGAGATTTGGGCATTTAGGGTTCATGGGAGTTGGGGATTTTGGGATTGAAGGGTTTTCCGTACAGTCAGCCTTGGGCTCACATGTGTTTCCGTGCTGTCACATGTGTGGGTGGTTTGGGTTAGGTTTTGGGAATTTCAAGCTAGGGTTTGGTTGGGGTTGGGGTTAGGGTTGGTTGATGAGAAGATGAAGAAAATGATGATTTGGATGGGAATGAAAGAAGAGAATATGGAGTTTTGAAGAAAATACCTCTTTTAAATAGAAAGAAAGAACATGAAGAACCATGTAAGCCTCACACCTTCGTTGAATATGAATAGAATCACACAATTTACAGATCTGATGGAAAAACCTTCAAATTGCATGAAGAAATAAGATGAACTTTGAAATTTCATGAAACAATAGCATTGAGAGGTTCGCATGTTCCCCTTCTCTTTTATAATCTCAAATGTAGAAATTTACAAAAATAGCCCTACCTAATGTTTTTTTTTTTTTACTAAAATGCACCTAAACCTAGAACAAAACATAAAGCAAAGCTCAGAAAAAGTCCAAACTGACAAATAAACTGAATCCTAATAAATTTAAATAAAAACCAAGACACTTAAGTCCTAAAGTGTCCACGATTGCGGCGGGCCATGATAAAAAATGGTCAAATTGCCCAATATGCGTGATCCAACGGTCCAATCAATGCATGCACTCGATCCAACGGTCTAGACTCCTTAAGAATACAGCCCACATGCATCTTCGTAGTGTAGGGTCTTTGAAGATGCATCAAATGCATGTAAGGTAATTAAAACAGTCCGCTCGGCCCACTCGGGGCCACATAATGGTAATCTATCCAAAGGGAAACTAGTGATGATCTCCTCCTCCTCCTCCGGTAGACCCTGAATGGCGCTCTGATGTCTTTATCAATCACATAATATGTTTAACCATTATCCAATGAGCAATCCCTAAATTGCTTTAATATCTAATAACTAGTCATGTTACAAAGCTAAGGTTGGGCCTATTACATACTATTGTATACATTATACTTCTTATAGCCTGTTCATAGGGTTTTTCTTTCATTTCATTTGTCTCTTTATCATTTGTAGGTGTCATACCTTTTGATAAATTTGTTCATTTTTATATGAGAGATTCTATAGATTTGCAGCTATTCATTTTGAATTTCTTTAATACATTTTCTAAATATGATTTTGGAGATAAAATTAATTTAATTTTTTCCTCTATTTCTTGTTATTTGAATTCCTAAAACATAGGATGCTTCTCCATGTCCTTCATTTCAAACTGAGTCTTTAGCCATTCTTTTATTTAAATAATTTTATCCAGGTCATTATTTATTAATAGTATGTCATCTACATACAATGATAGGATAACAAAGGAATTCCCACTATCCAATGAATACACAATTATCATATATATATTTGGGACAAAATTGTATTTAATGACGACATTATGAAAGGTCAGAACCATTGTCTAGATGACTGTTTTAGGCCATATAAAGATTTCTTTAATCAATATACTTTGTCCTTTTCTCTTTATATTATGTATCCTTAGGTTGAGTCATATATATATATATATATATATATATATATATATATATATATATATGAGCTCTAAATGATTTATATCCTGCATCCTAGTTAGAGATTTTTTATTTTTTATTTTTTACATATAAAATTCCAATCAATTTTTTTTTTTGGTTTGAATGTAGCTGTAATTAACACAGTTGCTCACAACTATGGAAAAACTCGGCTCAACAGTGTGTGGAATAAAACCAGGTCCACACGACAACTCAATTAAATTGACTCGGAACTCAACCGAGTCAACTTGACTCTGCAAGTTTTGAGCCATATTACTGGGAAACCTGGTCGAGTCAAATCACCCATTCAGAGAACTTGAGTGAATCGAGGGGAGTGACCTTGACTCACTGTGATCAGTCAAGTCAGTTCACCATTTTTTTTTTTTTGACTCAATTCGAGTCAACTCAGTAGTTAAAACAAAATTAATGTTTAATAAAAAAAAGGGAGGCTCTGAAATTATTTGAGCATTGGAGATCAATTTTGACTGAAAGGATCGTTGAGAAAATCAACAACAATTTCTGAATACGATTTAATTGAAAAAATATATTGGGGATTCATTCGGTTGATAAAAAAAGAAACAAGGGAAATTTCTTATTTGAGAATTAGAGACCAATCGGGGATTTTTTTATATATCTAATTGGACTAAAAAAGAAGGGAATTTCTGATTTGATCGGAATTCCTAAACGATCAAAATCCTTTCGATTCGATCGGAATTTCTGAAACCTTCTCCATAAGACTCTCTCCTTTATATATATATATATATATATATATTTTAAAGATAATGATTTTACAACCTTTTCTTTCCTCTCTTCTTCCTCTTCTTTTTCTGTTAAAAAAAAAATGAAGAAGAGAAAGAAGAGGGTTGTGCACCTTTTTTGTTTTGCTGGGTATTAGGGTTTGAAAACCCTTCTTCTTGATTTTGGTAGTCTAAGGACTACATAACTAATATACTCCCCTTAAAAAAAGAGATAGTGGGATTGGCGCTTCTAATAGCATCCGAACCCTTGCCTCTTCAAAAGAGCAGTGTGGTCTTAACCACTGTGCCATCTTGATACCTTTGTTGTAAATACAGGCCCAATAAGGAGCCCGCTTAAACATTTTTAAACTAAGACGCTCTTATTGTGCGTGTGGTGTGCGTGTGTGGGGGTGTGTGTGCGTGTGTAAAAAATAAAAAAATAAAAAAAAACCTAAGGCGCTCTTATTCATATATTTAGACTTTATTCCTAAATTGTAATATGTTGTTATTCTCTCTGTTTAGTAGAATGATTTTAAGAGTTGTAAGCAATGAGTTGAGCAAAACTGAATGACTCAACAACACAAACTACACCATATGGAAAAGGAGAATTAGGCACATTCTCTTCCAAGACAAGATCGAATTTGTTCTAGATACTGATATGCTAGTTGAGCTACCATTTAATTGGACGGCTGTGGTCAGACGCACATATGAATGTTTCCTTGAAGATGATAAACTAGCCAGGTCCACCATGTTAACCTTATGGATATGGATCTGGAAATAGTATATGAATCAATTGCGATCGCGAAGAGCATGTTTGAAGCAGTTGCACGAGCTTATGGGAACGTGTCTGATACATACATTCAATTATTGGTAGAAAAGTTCCATTTAACCAAGATGAAGGAAACAGATTCGGTGATCGATTATGTACATAAGATGATGGTCATTGTGAAAGAATTAGCAGCCCTTGGAAATCTAATTCCAAATAGAATGCAGTTTTCCATTGTATTGCACAATTTACCTAATTCATGGGAACCTGCACTTGTAGCCATAAATATGTCAGGATGAATCATCACAATGTAGAAGCTACCCATGATGTTGGCCGTGGAAGCTCAACGAAGAACAAAGAAGGGATCTACATCGAGCTCATCTGTAAATCTATCACAAGACAATTCACAAGCTGTCGTTTCCAACCCTTTAGTATCACATATGAATGTGTCTACTCTAGTGTCAATTCCCTGTCCAGAAAACCACAATACCCTTGTCTTGTGAAAAGGGACTTCAAACCAAACTATTATAACAAAAAGGGCCCATGGTCGTATGATGAAATTCATGTTTGTATGTGTATAATGTATGCATGCATGGATGGATGGATAGATCATGGATGGAGGATGTATGGTACCTGCATTTGTATTATATAGATCATGGATGGATGCATCTTTGAGTTCATTTACTTTTACATGTCCTAGTTATTATATGATACTTGCATTTGTATTATATAAACTCATTTTTGGTTACTATTGAAATAACTTCTTATGACAACACATACTTTTAGGTGCCCATTAAATAGAAACATATTATGTATGCATTCTTTTTACAATATTTTGATTCCTAAATATGCAAATGTGTATTTTAGCATTTCCTACAGGTTTACTGAAAAATTCCACTGTTTTCCCCATGTTTCACTGCATTTTTGGTTATCAGCGATAACAATTTTGTTTCTGTATCCCCAACCAGCAAAACTTGTACCAATAACTATAACTCAAACAATGCATGAAACTAAATTTCTCCTTGGAAAGATCTACAAAAATCTAATATTGTTCTCCCGTTATCTAGATGACAGGCCATTCAACATCTGCACTTGTGTTGTTGGTTCTGTCATGAAGAGCTCCTTGTATGAATTTGCTTTACAGCTTCAGTCTGTGTTTTCTAGTACACAGTAAGCTTCGTACTACTGTAGGAAATTAAATATATCCAGGGAAAGGTACAAAATCTGGCAGCATCTGCATATTGAACAATTTCATGACCTTAATTTGTTAAATCGTTGGTCACAGCTCCTTTGACAGATCTGAAAATTGTTTTTGTTGTTTCAGAGTGTCCTGTTCTAGGCATTGAGCTGACAACACTGATCTACAGGAGTGGTATGTTAGGCATAGTATGCATAAGATAATAAGAGCTACCCCAATATTGTGGGACGACGTTGGATTTTCAAGGTTGTTCTTCCTTGGCCTTAATTCTTTTGTCTATTTATGTAGGGGTAGTCTTGTCTTAATGACCATTCAAAAATAAATAAATAAATCATGGTCTCACTGCTTTCAATCCACATTTGTGAACCAAACTCATGGAATATATTTTGTTAACCTTATCATGCCTTTCATTTGATCATCTTTCCATGCCGAAGAAATAGTTCAGACCAACTGAATCTGTCATCTAAAAATTAGATTTCCATGTTGACCCCTTTGTTTTTTATATTAGTGTTATCACTACCTATAATGATATTGTTCTCAGTGGTGGGCAAAACAATAAAGTACTTGATTTTCCAGTCTTTATGAAGAAAGCACATTCAACTAGACTATTTATGATCCGGTCTTCGTTTATGAACATAGTATAAGCTGGCAAACCAATCCATAGGTGCCTCTTTCAGACTCATCCATGTTTGGTTTACATACTGATGCAGAACAACTAACCACTTGCTCTAAAAGCTCGAACTGTTAGAGCATGGAAAATCAATACCCTTGTCTCATAGCCCAAGCCCCACATCTCATGGGTTAGGACTTCGTCCGAACCCCCCTCGTGGGCCCCCAAATCACATGGGTACCGCCTCACACGAGCCGCCCACCTCGAGTGTGTCCCCGCATCCCACAAGCTACCCCACTCGAGCACGATGTGAAAATGCCCCTGCATTAATCACCCCCGTGAGGAGTCTCGAACACAAGACCTCCTATTCTGATATCACTTTGATGCAGAACAACTAACCACTTGCTTTAAAAGCTCGAACTATTAGAGCATGGCGAATTAATCTCTTTATCTCATAGCTCAGGCCCCACATCTCATGGGTTAGGACCTCGTCAGAACCCTCCTCGTGGGCCCCAAATCACATGGGGCCCACCTCACACGAGCCGCCCACCCCGAGTGTGTCCCCGCATCCCACATGTTACCCCACTCAAGCCCGGTGTGAAAATGCACCTGCATTACGTACACAACGAATGCAGTCTCTTTCCACTTTGTCCCATAAAAACTCCGTTCATAATTATTGCCTATTTGACCAAGCTTCCATCCTTTGCATTTGGACCCCCCCCCCCCCCCTTGCATATTCACGAGGACTTCAACAGGTGTCCACCCACCAGGAGCAAGGCTTAGGCCTAGTGTCCTGGATGGTGTATTGGCGGACTGAATTGCTCTCTTCCATCAAATTGTCAAGCATGGGTGGTTGTATAGCTATTCTATGAAATTTCTCCTATAGTTTGATTGGTATGCTTGAGATCATATAAAATTGAGAGGCACATTTCCACTTTATCCACCAATCTCTAATTTTATGATCGACATCCTTCTCAATCTCCACTCTCATGAATTATCATGCCAAGATATCAAAAATCTCCACTCTCATGAATTTTAAACCCAAGATATCAAAAAAGGTCATTTTGGGATACTTCTTGGTCAGAAATCTCCACTAATTCCTTGCTTCCACACACATTGTTATTAAAATTGCGTTCCATATGCTCGTAGTTAACTAAATTTAAAACCTTTAGATGCTAAAGCATCAGTCCATAGTTCTAGCTTTGTGTTTCCCCCCACCCTCGTCTTGTCAATCAAAACTATATCATCTGTAAACGACATACACCACGGGACATCCTTCTCAATTCAGGTAAATGAATCTAATTTTGATTTACCAACCACATCTGATGATGCACAGGGAATAGTGTGCATAAAGAGTGTGGGGCACAATTTAGATAGACTATAAACTAAAAAATTGCAGTAATTTGATTACTTAAGCAGCCAATTGGTGGACATCCTATGGATGGTTGTGATAAAAAAACAGCCAATGGTCCAAATTCAGCAAACAAATTGCCAACAATCAGAGGTACGAATCAGTCAACCATTCTTATTTAGCTACAGTAGGCTCCTCAATTTGGATAGTTTGATTTGAGTTAATATATGCCAGGTGTACAATTTCTAACTGCCTCCACATCAAGTGTCACTCTCTGCCAGAACAAATTATTCTCCATACGGTAACTATAATTTGCAACCTCAGCACATAACCCTTGATTGATAGCTGTTAACATAATCAAGAGGGTTTGGTTTCTGTTGAATTGGAATAAATTTCACACCATCTGTTTTTTCCTCCCTTTTTTTCTATATGCATGTACTTGAGCTGCAAGTTAACGAGCCTTACACTGGGTTGTTCTTGGCAGGTAACATCACCATTCGGAAACAACCTTCATTACCAAAAAAATGTTAAGTCGGGTCAGTTTGCATTTACAACTCCAGAGGCTGGCAACTTGGCATGTTTCTGGGTAGATGGCCATAACAAAGGCATTACATCTAGTGTCAATCTTGAATGGAAGATTGGAATTGCGGCAAGGGACTGGCTTTCTGTTGCCAGGAGAGAAAAGATAGAGGTAAACAATTGAACTAGATCATTCTTATGCACGAACCTAATGCATACTCGTGTATGCATGTGTTTGTGTTTATGCATGTTTGGATTTGCACTTCCTTGATTGATTGTGGATTTTGTAAGTGTAGGGTGTTGAGCTCGAGCTGAGGAAACTAGAAGGGGCAGTGGAGGCCATCCATGAGAATTTACTCTATCTCAAGATCAGGTAATATATCTGCAGTTGTGGATCAAACGCTTGTGTCAGATGGATGCTTGCCTCCTTCCATTCATCACATAAATGTGGGAATAATGCTTGATGCCCAAATGCAGGGAAGCTGAGATGAGGACAGTGAATGAACTCACTAATTCTAGAGTTGCATTGTTCAGTATCATGTCTCTGGGTATGTGCATAGGGGTTTCGGCTTTCCAGTTGTGGCACTTGAGGGGCTACTTCGAAAAGAAGAAGCTTATCTGACTGCTTTTTATGTCCCACGGAGTAATTTTTTTATTTTATTTTTGTTGAATTAAAGATTTGAAACCCATTTTTCTTCTTCCATTTAAGCTCTCTTGCACAGGAAAAATTTCTGAGCAGAGGTATGATAGATATTTGGCCTTTTCTTGTGGAAATGGGAGAATTTGTGCATTCGTGCAATTATATGTATGAGGCGATTTTATCACAGGTCTTGTACGTATTTTTCTGAGAGAGATCATCATGATTGCTTTCTGTCCGATTCATTCATTCATTTACTAGACCAATGTTAATTTTTGACTTTTTGAATGCAGAAGCTACAGCTGCAAGCATTGTTCTAAAAACTTGTTGAGCTGATTTGTAACTTGTCTGACTCGACTCGACTCTGCCAGATTTTGAGCCAGGTCACTGGGAAACTGGATCCCGGGCCCTGACTTGATTCAGGACAACTTGTCGAGTTTACTTAACTACCCAGTTGATTTGAAACGAATTGCGGTGACTCAAACTGAGTCACTCAGACTCAGTCTAGAATTGAAAATGGTGGAGGAAGAAGGGGATTGAGCCTGCAACCACTACCACAGGGATAGATGCACCTAACAAGCACCTAACAGTTTGATCCCAATTTTTATATTTTCTTTTACTTATACCTATTTTAACTGTGTTAAATACCTATTCCTATTCTTTATTATTTATTTATTTTTAAAAATTATAATTATTAAGTATCAATCCAGTTGTGCAGATGGGGCACATGATTTGAGTTATCTGGGCTGTTTTGTCTCATTGCAACGTGCCATGGATGGACCATGCCTCAAAAACTCTCCTAGATGGAAAGAGCTGGGCCACCAACCTCGGGTCTTTTTCAGTTGAGTATTAACCATTCCTGCATTTCTCTTCTTGACCTTGTGTTTCCAAAACGCAAACTGACAGGTTGTGATTATCCTATGAATATATTTTTGGGGCATGATCTGAACAAACCTATGGTCAGGATGGCTGAATATTGGACCCCACTTTTACTAACTGAAAGACCCAAGCATATTGCGCACGTCCTTGGATGATGGATCAATCATATAATTTCTCACCATGGATTACCTGTCTTTACTTCCTATGCATTTGATGGGTCGAAGGCTAGTTAATTTGGATGATCTAGTTCAGAATCTAACAGACCTCAGAAGCGATCTAGCAAGATTGATTGGAGGTTTCAAATCCATCCATTAATCAGCTGATCGGATCCAGAATCTAACGGACCTCAGAGATTATTTAGCAAGATGGATGGATTGGGAGCATAAAAGGCCACTTTGGATACCACCCAATAAGTAATTTTCTTAACTCATTTAATTTTCTAAACTCATGTAAGTTCTCTCTCTCTCTACATGTGATTGTTGGTCGTCTATATAAAAGAAGGGTCCACATGATGGGTGGTGGATATTAAAGGTGGGCCTCACATGATGGACAATGGCATTGGTGGTATTCCTCCCATGATAGATGACCTGTATCAAGGGGGGCCCCACATGATGATAGTTCACATCGGCCCCTAATGATGAATGACCCACGTCTAAGACAGGTCCTACTTGATGGATGACCTACTTCAAAGTTGGGCCTTGCATGATGGACGGTCTACATGAAGGGTGGATTGAGCAGACTTGAGGGATAATTAGTTTTGTGTGATATTGAAAACTAGGGTTGAAAGTAAGGCTGGTTGGGGCGGGTTGGTGCTCAACCCTAGCCCAACCCAAGGTTCCTATTCCTCAACCCTAACCCAACCTAGTAACCTCAGGCTGAGAATTCTCAACCCAAGCGGGCTTGGTTGGGTTAGTCATGTGGATACATGCTAATATTTTTGTTATTACATTAGTCTTTTATATTACAATACATGTCTTATTTTTCGTGCTTATGATTTTAGTAATTATATATGTAGTTATTTATCATAAAGAACTTTATTTTTCTAAATAAATAAGCTAAAATATAGGACAAATACTCATTTAAAAGTCATGTTGTGTGGCACACAATTTATTTGGGAGAGAAACCTGGCAAATCTTGTTAGCTTGAGTCATAAAAAATGACATGGACTAATGAGACCCGACGGCACTGGAATTTTTTGTGCCTTCGACATAGACGATTTACATTCAATTATAATTTATAAGTAACTTATATGTTAATTAGGTTAGGGCAACCTGAGCCCGATCCAAGTTTGATGAGGTTGGTGTTTGTATAGCCCAAGCCCATGACTGAACTCAGTACATTGTGCCCGAGCCTAACTCAATGTCAGGTCAGTCACGGGTTAATTAGATTGAACCGAATGGACTTTCAGCCCAATTGAAAACTAAAAATACACTTTTTACTTTTTGACTGAACATGCTTCAATGCTGAATAAGTAGAAACCAAGATAAGAACACCCCCAAAATATTTGCAAAAGGTCCTGATGCTTTGAATACTATTCGGCAAACTCATACTCTCCTGAGTCAAAGGGCTGACTCGTCCCAGTTGAGTCTATTTTTACCACTGACTCAGCATGCCAAACTGACTGTCTGAGTCAACTCAGCTGAGTTGCATACGACTCAAATCCATGCTCATGATCCCTCTAATCTCCTTCTAAGTTTAAACCTTCTACTGTCATATATCTAATAGCCCTGAGGTGTTGCTGCATTAGTCTTTTGGATGCTGGTCAGGTGGGTGTTGAGTGATGTGGGGTTTATATTGATGAATGTATGTTTATATCCACGCCGTCCATCCATATTTTTTGCTCATTCTCATTTAAGGCCATAAACCCAAAAATGAAGCAGAGATGAAGCTCAAGTGGACCACACACAGTAGGGATTGAATGTCCATCATTTGGGTCACAAAAGTTTTGGATCAAAAGCTGATATTTGTGTTTTCTCTTCATCCAGGACTGTGTGACCTTATCAACAGGTGTTGAATGACAAACAAACATACGGTGGGCCCTAGGAAGGTCTCAACGGCTGATGTCATTATTTCCTCTGTTTTCTGTTGTGTGGTCCACTTGAGCTTTGGCGGGTATATAAAACGAGACACATCAATATGGGCCCCACAGAGCCCAACACATCACAACACTACCACTCCAGGTGGCGTTGGCAGTACCACCTAATCCGCCCTGCCAATAAAGCAATCTGAGCCGTTGAGCAAAATGGTGTCTCCTTTGAACGATCCGTCTAATCTCGAAATTGGGAAATGGGTAGGAGACAAAGCGAGGGTTCTGCCATCGGGAATGAATGGAAATGCAAAGTGGAAACTGGACTGATCTTGCTGCTACCACTTAAAAGTGAGCAAGTGGGTCCCACTTTCCACCACCATCTGATCGTTGACTGTGATGCAGTTCACTCGTACTTCCCACCACCATCAGATCTTTGATCCGACACAGATACGGTTTCACACGTAAGAAGCTTGCACCGAGAGGGATTCTAATCGGTGCCTTCCTCTTGCTGCCACCTAAAAGTTAGCAACTGGGGCACCACATTCCATTACCACCAAATCTTTCATGGACCGTTGATAAGATTCATCCCTGCTTCGGTGGACCCATCGCACGTGTTTGCCGTTCTGTTTTTCCCAATCGTGCCCACTCACTTGAGTGCACGAGGCACACGTGTGAGACAGGGAGCGGATTAGGTGTGACCCCGGTAACCCGTCAGTGGGAGTTGCCCTGATCATGGGACCTACTCACGCCATCCATCAGTCCCCCCTCATTTTAGGCCATGGTCCCAAAAATGAAGCAGATCCGTGGACCACACAGTAGAGATTGAATTGCTACTATTAAAATTTTATTGGGGCCACAAAAGTTTAGGATCAAGCTGATATTTCTGTTTCCCTTAGTCGAGGCAGGTTGGATGGCAAATAAACGTTACTGCGGGTCCTAAGAAGTTTTTAATTGTAGCTGTTTATAGACAGCTGTTTCCTCTGGTGTGGTCCACTTGAAATTTAGACCTGCTTCGTTTTTGTTATCATTCCCTAGAATGAGCTTGAAAAACTGATGAACGGAGTGGATATACATAACATATATCAACGTGGGCCCCACGGTCAGGGAAACACCACCCATTAACATGTTACCCAGGTCACACCTAAACCGCTCCCTGTGAGATCGGAGGACCTCCTCAGGCAATCCACACTGTGTAGATGCCGTGTCTCCATAATATGCTGATCTGGCCATTAGATGAGCCAACCGTGTACATAGAATCTGGACCATTGGTCAATATTTATAAACCGTTCATCTACAATCGGGCACATGTGCCAACGTTTAAGGTGCGTTCAGCCTCCGAGGCCTGCAGGAAGTGGGCCCATCACCAGGGACGAGAATTAGGCTGGTCCAGTCATCCAGCGGTCCAGACATGCTGTAGGAGAAGAGTGGACGTTTTATATCAGATCTGTCAAATAATAGTCTGATCCAGTTTGCACTTGTGGCGCTCCAGATTGGACCGGCCTAATTATGGCAGCGGGAGTTCTTCATGGTGGGGCCCACCTTTTGCGTGGTTCAGGAGGAGAAGGCAGATTGCCTGCAATCGGATGCAAGGTGGGGGCCATCGTCATGTTTGTGGGAAATCCACCCCGTTCATCCGTTTATTAGGCAGATCCAGTACTCAAATGGGCTACACAACAGGAAAAGGTGGGGAGGGAAATGCCTACCCTTCTGGGGTCAATCAGTGATGTTTGTATGCCATCCAAACCGTTTATAAGGTCATTTTCAGTGGGATGAACTGAAAATACAAAATATTAGCCTGATCCAAAACTTCTGTGGCCTGTGAATGTTTCAACGGTGGCCATTCAATCCCGCTGTTTCCTGTCGTGAAGTCCACAAGTTTTGGATCTGCCTCTTTTTTTGGTTGGTGTCCTAACACGATTGGGTGAAACGAATGGACGGGGTAGATTTCTCATAGAGATCACTGTGGGCCTCACCTAGCGTCCGACAGCAGGAACTTCATGCGGTCAATCCACGTCCGGTTCCCGTCGGTGATCATTCCTTCAGCGGCCAGCGGCTCCGACCTGGCACACCTTGCTCATTTCCACGTGTGGCCAAGTGCGCTGGAGCGGGAACAATCATTATTCCTCTAGAGTGCTCCTTCGCGTCGGAAACGGATTGGCTACTCCCCCTGCCACCATCAGGCTGGTGGTCGGTGCTCTGTGGGCCCCACTGTGATGTATGTGTATAATCCCTGACGTCCATCTATTTTTATAGATCATTATTTGGTATGAGACCAAAAATTAGATATTTTCCAATCTCAAGTGGACTACATTACAGAAAATAATGTTGGATGAACGTCAACTATTAAAAAATTTTTGGGGGTCATAAAGTTTTGGATCAATCTGATATTTGTTTTTTCATTTCATCTGGGTCTGTATGACACAATCAACAGATTGGATATCAAATAAACAGTACAGTAGGCCTTAGGAGGATTTTAATGGTGGATATCTAATCACTATTGTTTTCCTGTGGTGTGGTCCACCTGAGATTTATCCCTCTCACTTTTTGTTTTACGTCTAAAATGATCTGTAAAAATGGATGAACGGAATGGATGAAACACATACATCATGGTGGGGCCCACAGAGCACCGACCACCAGCCACCGGGCTGGTGGCGGGGGGAGTAGCCAATCCGTTTCCATTGGCGTCTTCTGCCTACTACAAACAGGTGGGTCCTACACTTCACTCCATACAATGCGATCATGTAAGTGGACAGGAGTCATATGATACGTTGTGACCCATACCTTTGCAGGTTTTCAATTTCAAGGCCAGACCATTGATCTGTTCATACCGACAGTGATGAAGCTATTTATGCATGATTTGACCGTATCACATCTCAATATGCAGATAATGACGCATGCATGATATAAAAATCTCAATAAAAGATAATTTTCTTTTTCCCAGGATGTTCTAACGGTGTTCCGGCATGACTATGATCAGAATTCAAGAAAATCATAAATAATTAGAAAAGGATGAGTTGAAGTGGCTACCATCATGGAACACATGTTGTATATCTGGCTCATGTGTTAGAATCGGTTGGGTCGTATATCTCATGACAGAGCGGGCTACTTATCTTAGCAGCCTTACTGCTGATAATAGTAATAACCAAAATAAATAATGTGTATGCACCAAAACATAATACCAAGTAGATCTCTATTGCCTAATTGATCTAAGGAGCTATGAAGCAATGTAATAACAATACTAAGTTGGTTGATTTTCATGACATACCGTGTATATTCAAGTGAAAAAAAGGATTAGGATTGTCTACACACAACGTTCTCCAAAGAAGTCTCACTTGTGTAGTAGATTGAGGATGCATGCATAACTAATGACCAACGCATGATAAACAATTAATATATGATGTTACTTGATAAATCACATTTGTTTATGAATCCCAAATAGTTATTTCCACATCAACAAACATGGTGAGTGGCTATAAATATCTTTAGCTAGTGACCGCCTAGACATTCTATACATATGAGGAAGATTAAAGAGCTCCGAGTATGTTGGTCTAGAATTCAGTTAAATGCTATATGTGTGAGATTTGTAGCCATGCTAGGACAGATTTGGAATCCAATTCAAACCAAGAGCCATCGACCCTTGGTGTTGGGATAGAGCGATGCGTACGACCGACTGTCTATTTAACTAACTGTCGAATGTGCTGTCAGGCAATTTACAAAAGTTGGGGGATATTCTTCTAAAAAATTCTTCTTTGCCTTTAAAATCAAGGACTTTTGAAGGTGCAATACATATTATATCGAATGAAAATTGAAGATGGAGACGAAAAAGTTAAAACTTATCACTAAAACAGAATCACCGACATGACTGAGAGTAGCGGGGAGCTTGACCCAAGAGTGCACTGATAAGTGAGAAATGAGCAATGTTGAGATTATAAGTTACTGTCGACCCAGCGTATTGTAGACACCTCATCCCAAGCCGACAAGCTGATTAAGTTGGACTGAGCCAAATTCTCCAAAACCTAAACCATGAACCTAAGTCAAGATTCAAACCTAGCCCTAACCCTAAAAATGTAAAATGTCTTAAACCCTAGAAATCTCGATGCCTGACTCATCAAGTTTACTCATCTAGTCAACTTGCTAAGTCAACTCAAATAGTTCACCCATCCAGTGAAGTCCAATGTCAAAACAGGGCCAAGCCCAAGCTCTAAGGCCTAGGAAAAATTCGGAAGAACAACCATAGGATACCCATGGAGCAAGGGTTCCATATGTTTGAGAGAGCTCACGTGCCAGGGAGTCACTTGTGGGCGCTGCTAGTCATGTGGCAAGCTCTCTGTCTGAAAGGAGACTCCAACATAAGTGGAAACCCCCCTTTTGCAAGCACCAATCTAGTGACAATGTGAAAGGACTTCAGTGCCCCTCACTTGGGCCAAAATTATGATATGAGCCACACAATCTAATCGTTGAGATCATGCTACATGAATATCTCAAATCTAGACCATCCAAACTTTTTTTAACCCTGGACTTAACAAGAATTACTATAAAATGAGGCTTGAGGGCTATAAATATAATCCTTTGTTTCACATTTCAATGAGAAAAAAGAAGAGGAGAATCCCTCATTCCTTAAAACGCATTCTCATCCCCCAAAAAACCAAAGCCTTCTTTCCTTAAAGAGAAACTCTCTCAGCCTTAGCCATTCTATCCCTCCTCCAAGGAGAGGAGAGCAACAAAAGAGAGTTCCTCCTAGGTCAACCCGGTCTAGCCCAAACCCTAGCCACTTGAGCAACCAGAGCCTCAATTCTAAGCCCCTTGATCTAATCCTTGCAACACTACCTTTCATCTTAGCGGCCAACTTTCAATTAACCCCATTTACTTTCACATAAATATTGTGCAAAACTTATTTTCTTCTCCACCTATTGCTTCTCCAGCCCTTAACATTACATCACATAACATCATACATTTAATCAATTAAGAGTGTAAGCTTGACTTGCTTATATAATCAGATCCCTCCCATCAGAAACTATGGTTGATTAGTTTACGTTTTGCAAGTGAAAAAGTTTAGGCAGATTTATCTAGTCGAAACTGCAGCTTGTCATAGGTGCTGCATGCAACACTGCATCACACACACATCTTTACATAATAATTTTGAAAGCTCAAATAGTCTTTAAATGTGCCAATTTTAAAGCTATTTAAAAGTTCGTGAAATTATCTTTCCAATGAGCATACGATCACCTCAATTTGACCTATAATAAGGAGTTATAGTTGTTTTAGTGGGACTGCGTAATCTATTATCCAAACTACAATCGATGTTTTGTCCAAATTGTAATTTGAACATTGGATCCACCTTTCAAAGTTTAAACAATGTCTAAATGAGATGATTCTAAAACTATTTAAAAGTTTATTGAATTATCTTTCCAACATGCATAAGATCACCCTCATTTGACCAATAACAAGGGTGTTATGTTTGTTTTCGTGAGACTATGCTGTGCATGGTCCAAATCATGTTCATTATTTTATCCAAATTGCAATTGATGCTTTGCCCAAACCACGATCACTGACACTAATCGTAGTTTGGAGCATGTACGATGATTACAGTTTAAACAAAACACCAATCATGATTTGGACTATGCATCTCGCAATCTCATGAAAACAGACACAACTTCACTTGTTACTAGTTGAATTAGGGTGATTTTGTGCTCGTTAGAAAGATAATTTAATGAAATTTCAAATGGCTTTGAAATCATGTCATTTGGAAACTGTTTGATTTTTTAAAAGTAGGCCCAAAATCCATATTGTAATTTAGACAAAACAATTATCGTGGTTTAGATAATACATTACAAGGTCTCATGAAAATGGTCATAACTCTCTCGTTATAAGTTAGATTGTAGTGATTTTATACTTGTTGAAAAGATAATTTGATGAACTTTCAAATAACTTTAAAATCACCTTATATGGATACCATTTGACCTTTTAAAAGTTAGTCTAAAATTTAAATTTTAAGCATAAAAAACAATAATTTTAGTTTAGACAATGCATCATGCGGCCACAAAAATGATCATAACTCACTCATTATAAGTAAGATCGGGTTGATTTTATGCTTATTAAAAAAATAATTTAACAATCTTTCAAATGACTTTAGAACTAATTAATTTAAAAATCATTTGACCTTTTAAAAATGAGCCCACAATCCAAATCATGATTTGGACAAAACCTATAGCGTGGTTGGGATAATACATCACATGATCCCATGAAAATGATCATAACTTTATCATTAGATGTCAAATTAAGGTGATCTTATGCTCATTAGAAAGATAAATTGACAAACTTTTAAATGGCTTTAGAATTGACTTATTTGAAAATCGTTTTATCTTTCAAAAGTAAACCCAAAATCGTCATTGATGCCTAAATTGTGGTTTAAATAATACATCCCGTGGTCCCACTAAGATGATCATAACTTTCTCATTATAGGTCAGATAGGGACAATCTTGTGCTCATTAGAAAAATAATTTGACAAGCATTCAGATGACTTTAAAATCATCTCATTTGGAGGCTGTCAGCTATTTAAAAAGTGGACCTAAAGTCCAACTTGTATTTGCTTTCATTTTCAACATCATACAATCCTAGGAAAACGGTCATAATTCTCTCGTTAAAGGTATAATAGAAATGGTTTTGGAATTATCAAAAAATAATTTGTCAAACTTTAAAATAACTTTAGAATTATTTTATTCGGATGTTGTTTGATATTTTAAAAATGGGTATAAAGTCTACCTTTTGACAAAAAAATCAATCTAAACTTTATCTTTAAAAGAAAGAAAAAGAACCTATCTACTAAAAGTATAGTTATTTACTTCTTTTTTTAAAAAAATATCAATTTCTTTCCAAGCAAATTCATTTGAGTATAATCTTTGCAAAAAAAAAAACCTATCTTCTAAAAGTTAGAGTTTTCTACTATATCTTTCATTTTCTTATATTTGTTTGTTGACAAAAGACTCATATAATCATAATCTTTTAAAGAAAGAAAAAAGAACCCATTTTTAAAGTGCATAGGAAATTAAGAAAATGAGCGTAAAGTCTACCTTTTGACAAAAAAAAATCAATCTAAACTTAATCTTTAAAAGAAATAAAAAGGACCCATCTACTAAAAGTATAGTTATTTACTTCTCTTTTTAATATCAATTTCTTTCCAAGCAAATTCATCTAAGCATAATCTTTGCAAAAAGAAAAGAAAAAAAAAAACCCTATCTTCTAAAAGTTGAGTTTTTACTATATCTTTCATTTTCTTATGTTTGTTTGTTGACAAAAAACTCATATAAGCATAAATTTTTAAAGAAAGAAAAAAGAACCCATTTTTAAAGTGCATAAGAAATTGAAAAAATGCGCTTAGTTAGGAAGAGTTTGTCCAAGAGTAATAAAAGAAAGTAAATGTGCATAGAAAATTTTAAAAAAGTATCCAAGGCATTGTCATCCGAGAAAAGAGGGAAACAATGTCTTCCAGTGTAAAAAATTAATATATTAAGTGTATTTGGGGTAAAACCCCATTTAAGATCCAACAAAGAGCATATATATCATGTAGGAAAATGACTACCTAGACTTGGTTTAGTATATTTAGAGGTCACTTGGATGTACTTTAATAATTATGTTATATTTGCACATTGATTGACAAATGTGATGAGTTGCTTGAAGATTGATTGCGGCACATGTGAGTGCTCAAACATTAATAGATGTACGAGTAAATGATTTTATAATCTAAACCTCCTATTCAATTCATAATCAATTAATCAAAAGACATGTATTATAATTTATAATCAGTGCACTTTTACAGTTCATTACAGTTGCAATTCACTATCCAAACAAACCCTACATTCTTTCATTTATTGAACAAGGGTTTTAATGGCACTAGCAATAGTCCATGCTTGGACTCAACAAAATCAAAATTTTAAATCATCCCCCCTTGATTGGCCTAAATCAATTCAAACTTCAGGCCTAAATCAGCCCCAAGCCTTCCATCAGAAGGCCCCTTTTTAATGTATAGTTTATCCAACCATTTTAGCAATGATATATCATCTTTGCTTACCGGTCACTTATTAAGTACATGGTGTACTCTTTTTCTTGTTTTGCATTCAAAATATAGCTGGACAAAGTGGTTGTGCAGTCTAAGACTTTATGAGCATCCAAACAGCTGCTCATAAATATGTTGGATGGATCAAGTGCAAGTAAAAGATGGAAAATGCGATAAACTTATCAACGAGAAAATAAGGAAATCAATCAACTAAAGAATAGTCAATTTCAATCAGGTTGCAATTACAGATGCATTCACAACCAATAATGGCATCTTCCCCTAAATACAAATCAGAATCAAAGGCTTTTGTGAAGCGGCATAAGTTAAACCATGCCCATTTATTCAATTCGGATGATCTTATGATTCATGCATTTGAATCTGCAAATCTCTTCAAAAAAATCATCAGCACTGTGTTGGCAGCTTTTCATCTGTGAGACCCTGATCACCATCCTTCGCAACTTCCTACTGCACTTGACCAATGACTCAAGAGTGCTTAGTTTTTGTTCTGCATTCAGTGGTGATCTTACTGTGATCACAACTTCTTCCAAGCAAGGGATTGAAAATCTCAAATCCAACTGAAAAATAGAAAAATACCCACTTGTAATTTTGTAACTTAAAGACAGTCACAGAAGAAAGACATTTGAAACTCATCAAAATTGAACATTTTTGTATTGAATTTATAGCAGACTTACCCTTCTTAAGCTATTCTTCTGGGACAATGCCGCGAACATCGCTCCATGAATTTCAAATTTCCGTAGCTTCAGGTGACTGTTGAAAAATTCAACAAAGTCGACTTCTGGAAAGGGGTCCAGCTTATTGAAATCACCACAGAATTCAATCTTCATAACCAAGTGTTCAACCTCACTGGCATTCTGAAGAATGGAGAATATAGCATTCCAACACCACTGCACCCCTCTGATGGATAAGTATTCAAGAGCTGCAAGCTTCCCAAGCTCTGCCTTATACAGTTTACCTGGAACATCGTTCGCCGAGGTTGTTACTCGATTCAGACCTGTTTTTTAGTTTCATTCAATAACAGATTATTGGCTTGATGGATGGGACTCACGTAACTGAAATTGAGAGGGCCTCATGGCACACACGTGGGAGATAAAGACCACCCATGAACTGGGGCTACCTTGTAAATCAGGCATATCCACTCATCATGCAGAACACGTACATTTGAGTATGTAGTTTCAGTCATTTTACCTGTCCATTTTTCTCATACATGTGACAAACCTAACAAATAGACTAGCCTGATTTTG
Organism: Magnolia kwangsiensis; assembly: GCA_037074715.1. Taxonomy (NCBI): domain Eukaryota; kingdom Viridiplantae; phylum Streptophyta; class Magnoliopsida; order Magnoliales; family Magnoliaceae; genus Magnolia; species Magnolia kwangsiensis. The sequence goes on from CM073572.1 coordinate 21,319,228, forward strand.
GACCAGCCAATGTTCCTGTTTGGTCCCACTTATAAGCAGCCCAGATCCAACACATGTGTGCCAGGTTGGCACATTTGCCAATAGGCCCCCACCAATCTCAGTTGAGGGACTCCCATTTGCAAGCCCCAGTTAGGTAGATTATGAAGCACTTGTTTTAAGCTTCTGTTGAATTACCAGCATTATTGGCGATTGAGAGATTCCGCAAGCAATGATTCCCATTGACATTGATCCAACAACAACCTTGAACATCAAGCAATTGAAGCTTTGGGGTGCTAAGAGACAAGGAGCAATCACCACGCCCGTAGAAATCCAGCCTACATTGCTCCAAGTGTTGTAATTCGAACGAAACCGATCTCACACCATCACAGCCAAGCAATGCCAAGTTGGTTAGACTCGGACACGCCCGAATAGCATCCATCAATGCATTGTCCTTCAATCTTGCCCCGACTATTTCAAGACTACGGAGGTTTTGAAATAAACCCCAATTGGGAGATTGAATAATTAAAACACCCCAAAGCTTCAAGGTCTCCAATCCCCTAGCAGAATCAATGCAATCCAATTTCATAGGGAATTCTGGTGATATCCGCTTTTCAGAGATACTGTCCATACGGAGCTCAAGATGTCGAAGGGATGGGCTCTTCATCAACAGCCATGATGAGAGGCTTGAATGGGAAAAGGGGCAGTAGATTATGAGTTCTTCTAAACAAACGGTGGATGAAATCATTCTTCCGACGATGGAATCAGGATCGGTCCTGTTGTCATCAAATGAGTTTCGAGGGAAGTAGAGGCTCCGAGTGAAGGGCATGGATTCCTTCCACCGCTTGGAGACGCAAGTGCAGGAGGCAATGTCTCTTGCGTTCTTCATGTTGGAGAGGATGTATTGGATAATCGCATCAGGCAAAGCATCCATCCTCAATACGATTGATGCAATGCAATTAATCAAACACTGGCAAGAAACCCAAATAATGAAAAATCAGAAAATAAAACCATCAGGCTCTTTACAATGCAGAAGGAAATCGAATAAAATAAAATGCGGAAAATGCGGAAAATATAGAAACTATAGTTTATTATTATTATTATTATTATTATTATTTCATATAACCCAAAATGGGTGTTAGAAAAATACAATGAAAAATCTAAATCTGTAAAAATCCTAGAGAAAGAACTAAGATTCGCAAATACCCAATAAAACCAAGGAATGAAAGTGAAGTAAAACCCTAAAAATTCCATTCTTTTATGTAAGAATCCAAGAAAAACCCATCTCATACTCAATGCAATAGTCCAGCAAATGGCATCAAAACAAGCACATACTCCGAGGAAACAGGTGATATAGATGCAGAGGAATGGGAAAGAGAGATAACTCACAGCAGGAGCTGAGATATTGAAATCCGAGAGTTGTTTTGATGATCCTGGAAGTAGGTTTTGATGGAAACCGGATTTGGATAAGTGATAAGAATCTTTGGATTGGGTTTTACCTTCTCTGAGATGTATGTTATGTGATGGTGATTTTGGAAGTATGTGGTGGATGAGAGAGAGAGAGAGAGAGAGAGAGAGAGAGAGAGCGCGTATATACGTGGGAATGTGTGTATATTCAAATTTCAAAAAGAAATGTGATACATTGGGATGAAAGTGAAAGAGGCCGGCCCGCTTCTTTTAAAAGTTTGAATTTTCGACCGTTCGGGAAGCGTGTGTGGAATTTTCAAGTTTAAAATTCTCTTATTTTATTTTTACGATTGGCCGCCAGGGGGCCAGGTCTTGTAGATCGTGGACAAGCTAAAAGTGATTTCGTAATTCGCCCGTTGGACCTTGCTTATGAATGATCTGAGCCGTTCAAGAGGTAGGACCCACCATAGATAGGCCGCTGGATGGCAGATGTTATGGGCTTTAACTGATTGGACAATCAAAGCCGTCCTGTAGATGGGTTTTTTGTGTCCTTTATTTTCTGCTTGAAGCCCAACCATTGGATGGCAAGGATTTTCGTATCTGTTGTGTTTTTTGTAGTGCATGAATCCATGGTCGGTTCAGAAATTGAGAAAGAGAAATCCGAGTATTGTACTGTCCTGGGCCACAACAGATGGACAGCTTGCTGCCGTCCAGGGCGTTGTACAGGTGGGTTTCATTTTTTGGTGCTCCCGCCCGGACCATTGACCTAGTGGCCGTTTGTCCAGGTCGCGAATTGCGTCCTATCCCCGCCCGTCTCTAGCCCCGAACGGGCAGTTCTGTGGGCAGGCCCACTGTAATGTATTTGTTATCCAAGCAGTCCATCCCTTTTCTCGTATTATTCTAAGGCATGAACATAGAAATGAGACAGATCCAACGGCCAAATGGACCACACCACAGGTGACTATTGCATTTAATGCAACAAAGCTTATTAATTGGTGCGGTCTACCTGAGCGTTGGATCTGCCTCATTTTTATGCTCATGCATTAAAATGATCGGAGAAAAGGGATGGACGGCTTAGATAGACAGATACATCACGGTGGGCCCGCCCATATAACTTACCGTTTGGGGCTAGAGACGGGCAGGGGTAGGACGCAATCCTCGTCCGTCCAGTGGGGATGGGAGATGCACCAAAAATCGATCAGATTGGAATATACGGTCAGCTTGCTCAGCTGCCTGCAAAATAGACAGTGGAGAATAAAATGAAAGTAAGGGACCCATTGGAGGGACCCACTTTGATTTCGACCTGCAATTGGGTTCGTTGGGTGGCGCCAGTGACCGTTGAGCTTATTATGACCTAGGCCAGATTTTTTTATTTGACAATCCATTTTCAACCCCGTGGCGTGTGGGGCCCACTCTGATGTGTTTGTTCATGATGGAGCGGATTGGGCACTACCCACCGGTACCTGGCTGGAGACTGACGGTCCTGTTAAGGGCTCCGTGGGGCCCACCTTGATGTATATAATATTTTACCCGTGCTGTCCATCCATTTTGAAAGATCGTTTTAGAATATTAGCCAAAAACCAATTAAGATTTAAGGCTCAAGTGACCACGCATAGAAGTTTTGAGTCCAGCTGATATTCATGTTGTCTCTTCGTCCAGGTCTACGTGATTTTTTGACTTTTGAGCATGTTGATGGCAGATAAACGTCACGGTAGGCGATAGGAAGTTTTCAAGGGTGGAAGTTCAATCCTTACTTTTCCCTGTGGTATGTTGAGACTTTTATCTGGCTGTTTCATGGAATTATGGCCTAAATGATCTTTCAAAATAGATGGACGGTGTGGATAAAACCTATATATCACGGTGGCCCCATAGAGCCCAAAAATAAAGCCGACAGGGGATTTCAGTGGAATACGCCACGTAAAATAACACTGGAAACGTATTTGCCACTGACCCTGCCACTTGCAAATGGCTAGTGGTTGGTGCTCTATGAGCTCCATCATGATGCATGTGTTTCATCCATGCCGTCCACTCATTCTTCCATATCATTTTATGGTATGAGCCCAAGACTCAGGTTGATCCAAATCTCAAGTGGACCGCATAGTGTTGATTAAACGCCAACCATTAAAAACTTCTCGAGGGCCACGAAAGTTTTGCGTCAAGCTGAAATATATTTTTCCCTTCATCCATGTCTTGTATGACCTAATCAACAGGTTAGATGTAAAATAACCATTACAGTGGTCCCCAAGAGGTTTTTAATGGTGGACATTCAATCACTACTGTTTTCCCATAGTGTGGACCACCTGAGATTTATATCCACCTAATTTTTTGCATTGGATCTAAAATTATCTTTCAAAATGGATGGACGGTGTGGATCATGGTTAGGTCCACGTAGCACCGACCACTAGCTACCTGGCTGGTGGCAGGGTCGAGTCCTGATTTGTTTGTTGCCATTCATCACGATGGGTACATCTTCTAATCAAGGTGGATTACGTCGGGTCAGTCGGTGAAGCCCTGACCGTGGGGCCCACTTCGAAATTTGTGGTGTACGAATTTACGGTCGGTTTGGATTGGCTGGTGTACGGTATACCACACACCAGCTAATACCATTTTTTAACGTGGTGTATGGGTCCCACTGGGATGTGTTCATGGCAGCCAATCCGTCCACCATGTGATCCTTAGAGCGCAAAAATAAAGCCGATCGAGAACTTCAGGTGGGCCACACCTTGCAAAATCACGTGTAGCCTCTAAAATCATGTGGTGTGGCCCATCTGAGAATTAGGGTGCTGATTTGTTTTGTTGCCTTTCATCATGGTGGGTTGCATCTATTAAATGGAGAACGGGGATTAGGTGAGGCAGTAACGGCTCGGTGGGGGAATGATCTTAGCCGTCCAAGAGGTAGGGCGCACCATGGATAGGCCGCTGAATGGCTAATGTTATAGGCATTAGTTGATTGGACAATCAAAGCCGTCCTGTAGATGAAATTTATTGTGTCCTTTTATTTTCTGCTTGAAGCCCACCCGTTGGATGGCGAGGATTTTCGCATCTGTTGTGGTTTTTTGTGGTGTATGAATCCATGGTAAGTTCAGAAATTGAGAAAGAGGAATTGTAGTATTGTACGGTCCTGGGCCACAACAGACGGACAGCTTGCTGCCGTCCAGGGCTTTGTACAGGAGGGTCTCATGTTGTGGTGGGTCCAGCTCGGACCATTGATCAAGTGGCGGCCCAACTGGGGATGGGAGATGCACAAAATATCTATCAGATTGGAAGATACTATCAGCTTCCTCAGAAGCGTGCAAATAGACACAGGAAAATTACAATGAGAGAATGGACCCGATGGTGGGACCCACTTTGATTTTGATCTGCAATTCAGCTCGTTGAGCCTTTTTTTTTTTTTTTTTTTTTTCAATTGAAAATCCATTTTCTATAATGGGTGTATGGGGCCACTGCGATGTGTTCATGGGTGCCGATTGGTTACTACGCTGACCTAGCGAGAGACGGACGGTCACGTCAAGTATACGTGGGGGCCACGGTGATGTATATGTTTTATTCGTGCCGTTCATCAATTTTAACATATCATTTTAAGGCGTAAGCTAAAAAAGGAAGCAGGTTTAAGGGTCACCGTCATGTTTATTTGTCATGTCAAGTGAACCACACCATAGGAAGCAATAGGGATTGAATTCCTACCGTTGAAAACTTCCTACGGCTCACCGTGATGTTTATTTGCCATCCAACCATGCTTCATGTGGTGTGGTCCACTTGATCCTTCAATCTGCCTCCTTTTCAGTTTCTTTTACGAAAATGATCTGTCAAAATTAATTGACGGTGTGGATAAAACATTTACATTACAGTGGGCCCATAGATCGTCCGAAAGACCGTACGTTTCTAGGTAGGTCATGGTGGGAAGCGGATTAGGTGATACCCCGGCGTAAGACGGTGCATCCCTTACCGTGGGGTCCACCTTGATGTATCAATTCTGTATCCAGGCCGTCAATTATTTTTTTTAGATCATTTTAGTGTATTATCCAACAACTGAAGTAGATCCAATTATCAGGTGAACCATACCATAGTAAACAGTGGTGATTGACCATTAATAGCTACAAAAGTTTTGATCCAGGCTTACGTGACCTTATCAAAATTTTTGATGGAAAATAAACGCTAAGGAAACTTTAAGGCGATCCTTATCAAGAATTTTGGTGGAAAATAAAGAAATAATTAGCACTGCACTTATCTTTTTTGCTCTTTTGTAATGAACGGCCAACAACTTATACCATGAAAGTAAATTTTTAGGGCAGGTAAAATGAGCTTGGGATAAAAATACTTTTAATTTTTAAGTAAAAGTAATTAAAAAAAGTAGTAGTATTTTTATTTTTATTCAACTGCGAGTGAGAGTAAAAGTTTAGATTAGTAAGGTGGGCTTTGTTGAAGTTGAATAAAAAAAGTGAGTAGAAGGCCGCGTCTATAATAAAAAATTATCCAAAAATAAACAATAAAAGAACTTTAAGGTGATCCTTGAGAAGTTTTTAATGGTTGGATGCTCATACACCAATGTTTCCTACAGTATGGTACACTTGATAATTTGACATGTTACTTTATGGGATGATGCCTTAAAATGATCTAAAAAGTCTGATGGACGGTATGGATACAGAAAAATACATCAAGGTGGGCCCCACAGTAAGGGCCGCACCGTCCTGGGTGAGGCCAGGGTCTCACATAATCCGCTCCGGTCCTGGTGAGGAGTAGTGCCCAATCCGCGCCCGTTCATGACCGCCAATCTGTCCACCATTCGATCCTTATAGCGCTAAAATCAGGCCGATCGAGAAGTCGAGGTACGGGTGCTGATTTGTTTGTTGCCATTCATCATGTTGGATGCATCTTTTAAATATTTATTTTTTCATTTATTATAAATGGTGGTAAATAAGTAATTATAACATATTTTCATTGCTGGAAAGAGATGAAATATAAGTGTAACTACGCATCGATTTTCTAAATTTAGATTTTGAAAAAAATAGGTGGGAATGACCGAGTGAAGTTTGTGATCTTACCATGATGAATGTGATCAATCTACGCCGTTTATCTATTTTATCAGATTATTTTAGGGTTTGTACTAAAACATTAAGTATATTATGAGCTCAAGTGGACCATACGGCAACAAATAAGGAGATATTGACATCCATCGTTAAAATGTTAAACCATCTATGGATCTCACACTGATTTTTATCCTGTGAACCAACCTGTTCATATGATCACACGGACAAGGATGAAGGGAAAATACAAATAGTAACTGGATACAAAACACCTATGGCCCACAAGAAGTTATCAGTGGTGTGGGTTTAATCCCATGTTTCTTGTGCTATTTGAACCTTGGCTTTACCTCAATTTTCAATTTATGCCTTAAAACGGGTTGTTACAATGAATGGATGGCTTGGATCAGACATATGTATCAAGGTGGGCCTGTAAATTTTTTTAAAATTTTCTTGATATTAGTGTCACATCAAATCAGATGTCACTATATATGTGCGGCTACCGTGTATTTCCATGGAAAATAATAATTTCTTATTTACTTTTATTTTCAATTGTAAATAAGGAAAGAAACACCCTCGTATCGAACGCGGTTTAAGTGAGGCAGGGGTAACCGCTCGGTGAATCCCTGACCGTGGGGCTAACCTCTATTAATGTGCTGTATATCCACGCCGTCCATCCGTTTTGAAAGCTCATTTGAGCTGATGGAAGGAAAAAGGCTTATCATAATCTCATGTGGACCACGCGGTAAGAATTGAATTCTAACCATTAAAAACTTCCTGGGTGCCACAAAAGTTTTGGATCAAGCTACTATTTGTGTTTTCCCTTCATCCAGTTCCCCGTGACCTGATTAATAGGTTGGATGGCAAATAAAAATTACAGTTGGGCTTAGGAAGATTTTAATGGTGGGTGTTTGATCACCACTATTTTTCTTTGATGTGGTCCACCTGAGATTTGGATCTACCTCATTTTTGGGACCATTCTCTAAAATAATCTGTGAAAACGGTTGGACGGTGTAGATATACAACACATACATCTAGGTGGGCCCCATGGTCAGGCCTCACCCATAATGCTGCTACCCCTGCCTCACTTAATCCGCACTCGATTGCATCTTACAATAAAAAAAAACGTTGGGCCCACACACGATCTGGAATATTTTATCGGTGGGATGCCACATTCTATCTGTTTCCTGTGGTGTGATCCACATATGTTCCCTTACGAACGGATTGGACGTGGGGCCTACATCACAGTCCCCACAAACTGACTTCCAGAATCAGCATGTTCTACGAACGTTGTAGAGATACATGTGGCCCACCTGATGATCTGGCCCTGATTTTCACCCAGTGGGGCTGGTGGATGGATCAGACCTGGCACGGGTATTTGTTTTTAGCACGTGCGAGGCGGTCAGAGATGCACTAGTCCCACTTACTCCAGAAGAGAAAACATTTGATGCTCTGTCGGGGTGTGATGGATGATACGCATGCACTTAGAAATTGCATACGTGGCATACAAGCAAGTTACATTTAACTGTCCAAATTATGGTTTCAAGTTTAGATGTATCCTGAAGCAAAAATTAAGCTTATTTGATTATCTAATAATCAGATTGCTGGACATTTATTGAACGGTTGAAAATGAAAAAATTTCAACGGTCTTATCTTAGTAAACAAGTTTTCACGAATCAGATGTTAGGTTAGTTGAAACTATCTAATTTTGGGATTACAGTGATTTTCACAATTTAGTCGGTTATTTTTTTGAGTTAATGTATGCCACGTCTACAAATAATAGGGGACTGCGTATCAAGAGTCTTGAGTATCATAGCGCGTAAAATCCAGAATCGCATCAGCTATTTTCGCGCCATTGGGCGTCTGGTTGGTTGGTTCGCTTGGAAACGGATTGGCTGACCCCCTGCCCACCAGCCCTGTGGCTGATGGTCGGTGCTCTGTAGGCCCTACCATGATGTATGTGTTTCATCCATTTTAAAAGATCATTTTCAGGCTTAATATAAAAAAATAGAGTGATATAAATATAAGGTGGTCCACACCACCAGAAAACAATAGTGTTTGGATATCCACCATTAAAATCCTTCTAAGGCCTAATGAACTGTTTATTTTAATGGGATTTTTCTCTTCAGTTCAAAAGAGAGACGGTGCAGTGGTTGAAATTTCGTACGGTTTCATCGAGCTGCTCGACCGGTCGTGGAAGGCGCTCGACCAGTCATAGGTTCGAGCCCTGACACAACTCAAAGTCCAGCGAGTTGTTGCTAATTTTCTCTGCGGTCTACGACCAGTCGTGGGTGAGCTACGACCAGTCGTAGGTGGCTAGGACCAGTCTTAGAATTTCTAAGATCAGTCATAAGTTACGCAGTTTTTGCACGAAATTACGGATTTGAGTCCTTTCGCAATAGGGATGCGGAAAGGAGTTTCCTAAAACTATAAAAAGGGTTCGTAGGTTTTTCTAGGGGATCATGTTGTGTGACGAAAAATACAAGAGGGTTTCCTAAAAGGGTTTAGAGTATGAGAGAGAAAAAAAAGAGAGAGAGGAAGCTTGTAGAAGGGAGCCGTCGTCTCAGCGCTTCTACGTCCTCGTGATCGGTGAGATCTCTCAGTTTTCTTTTTATTCTCTTATTGTTTATCCGCTCCTGCAAGAGTGAAGAAGGTTGTAACGTTCTACTTTCATAGTGGATTGTTGATCTAGACGAGGTCCCGTGGTTTTTACCTCTTTGAGGATTTTCCATGTAAAAATCTCTTGTGTGGTGTGTGATTGTTGCACTGATACCACTTTGTTGGGGGCCTTGCACAAAACCTTAGGATCTAACCGCCTGAACAAACTAGAATTATGGGATAAACCTGTGTTAGAGGTCTACACGGATGCAGATATGACATGTGACATAGACTCTAGGAAGTTTACATCGGGGTTCATGTTCACGTTTGCAGGGAGAGCGGTTTCTTGGTAGAGCAAGCTACAGAAGGTCGTAGCATTGTCGACGACAAAGTTCGAGTACACTGCAGTCACAGAGGTAAGTAAAGAGATGCTTTGGATGAAGAGGTTCCTACAGGAACTTAGCCTGAAGCAGGAGGAGCACGTGGTCTATTGCGATAGTTAGAGTGCTATACACTTGAGCAAGAATCCAAGTCAGCATTCCAAGTCGAAGCACATAGAGATTCGGTATCATTGGAAAAAGGATACTTTGGAAGAGAAGGTGTTACAGCTTGAGAAAGTCCACACGGACGATAATGGATCAGACATGATGACCAAGGCTTTGCTCAAGGGCAAGTTTGAGGTTTGTAGAAACCTGATTGACTTGAAGAAGGTGAATTCCTCCTGAGTCGAAAAGGGAGAGATTTGATGGGGTTTTTCTCCTCAGTTCAGAGGAGAGACGGTGCAGTGGTTGAAATTTTGGAGGGTTTCATTGCGCTGCTTGACCGGTCGTAGGTGGTCTTCGACCAGTTGTGGGAGGCGCTCGACTGGTCGCAGGTTCGAGCCCTGACACGACTCAAAGTCCAGCGAGTTGTTGTTAATTTTCTCCGCGGTCTACGACCAGTCGTGGGTGAGATACGACCAGTCGTAGGCGGTTAGGACCAGTCTTGGAATTTCTAGGACCAGTCCTAGGTTACGCAGTTTTTGCGCGAAATTACAGATTTGAGTCCTTTCGCAACAGGGAAGCGGAAAGGAGTTTTTTAAAACTATAAAAAGGGTTCCTAAGGTTTTCTAGGGGATTATGTTGTGTGAAGAAAAATACAAGAGAGTTTCTTAAAAGAACTTAGGGTATGAGAGAGATAGAGAGAGGAAGCTTGTGGAAGGGAGTCGTCGTCTCAGCGCTTCTACGTCTTCGTGATCGGTGAGATCTCTCAGTTTTTTTTTTTATTCTCTTATTGTTTATTCGCTCCTGCGAGAGTGAAGAAGGTTGTAATGTTCTACTTTCATAGTGGATTGTTGATCTGGACGAGGTCCCGTGGTTTTTACCTTTTAAAGGGTTTTCCACATAAAAATCTCTTGTGTGGTGTGTGATTGTTGCTTTGATTTATTTCATTGCATTATTATCCCATAATTCTGATTTATTCGAGCGGCTAGATCCTAAGGTTTTGTGCAAGGCCCCCAACATATTTGACATCCAATCCGTTGATTAGGTCATACAGGCCCTGATTAAGGGGAAAAAAAATCATCTTAATTCAAAAAAATTTAATGGTCAACGCTCATTCAACACTGTTTCTTGTAATGTGGTCCACTTGAGAATTATAAATATGTAATTTTTTCTCTCATACTTTATAATAATCTTTAAAATATATGGACAGCATGGATGAAACACATACATCACGGTGGGACCCACAGAGCACCGACCACCCGCCATTGGTTGGTGTCAGGGGAGTAGCGAATCCGTTTCCGGTTTGGTTCTTTATGAGTGCAGAGGGCAGATGCAAGGGCGCGTCCTTTCTGGATTATTTGATACGCTGATAGTGGATGAGAATGCATATACATGCACTCGGACACTACATACGTGGCTCATAGATCAGAAGATCTGAACCGTGAAATCAGTGGGATCCAAGGAAAATGAGAAACAAACACGAATAAGATAGACTAGATAAAACTAACCACTTGTATATTCTACTTGGTTTTGAGCCCTGTCTGTGGACAATTTTCATTTTAACCGTTCATCAATCCACTAGCTACCAGAAGCCTTCCTGCTCGATTTTTAAAGGAAGGTCGCCCACGCGTAAGCGGATTGAGTGGTGACCCCGACTGGGTGGTCTTGGCGTCGTGGGACCCACCATGATGTATGTGTTTTATCCATCCGGTCGTTCCATTAATATGGCAAACGTCATGTCACGCCCCAAACTCGGAAACCGGGCTCACAGAATTCCCGATCGCCGAATCCGGCGCCGACAGCCTCCGTAGAACCCCATTCTCGGCTCCTAGCTCCCATTCGCCAGGTTCCAATCGTGGGATGCTACGAGGAGGATTTTCGATGTCAATTTGATTCGTAATAAGCATAACCAAAGGCATAACCCACAAACAACAACCAAGAACTCCATTACATTTCCACTATGATCAAAAACTTTGAGTACAAGATGTATAAAGGGAAATACAAGATAGTGCTAATAATAAAACTCCAAAGGCTCGACTGCACGCTCCTGCTGCTACTACGCTACGGCTGCGTCCTGACGTCACCTGCACGCATCAATCGTGCATAAGCTTATAGAAAGCTTAGAGGGCGGTGTAAGTGTGTGCGCAATACGAGCGTGCTCAGAATACAAGGTTAGAGTAATGCGAAATTATGCTGATGAATACGTGAATGCAATCAGCCGTACCAAGGCTATACAGTACAAGATATGAATGCGAGCGGCCATATCCAGACCATGTGATGCGAGATGCAACTCAAGCATGCCAATCCTCATCATATATCAGTACAGTTCTCATTCTGGATAATCACCGGGGTCTAGTACACTCTACGCCAGTTTGCCGTCCCTATCCGAACGCACAACTGGGAGAGCAGAAGAGACCTCACTATCCGCCTGCCAATATCGGGCCCGGCTCGTCGATAGCGGACCAATTCCTCAAGCTGGTCAAACTCAACCTAGGAGTTGCCCCCTCACTCAGGCGGGTAAGGTCACACCCCTTTCCAACCGACCACGACACAGTGGGAGACGCGACCTACTGGTATACGGCCCTCGTGCGCTCATGTATCCACTCGGTCTCGACGTTAGAGTCATCCTCTGGTACCATCGGGTTTAGGGATTTTCACCCAGGGACATCTATAGCGCCCGTATGCTAGAACCAAACATTTCCGGTATCCAATCCAGCCACCCACGATGCATCTGTGGAGGCTATGGCCCTGATGTCGCTAGGGCATACAATAATCACAATCATACAAATGCAAGTGCATGAGTCACACTACCAGTCATGCAACAGTCCTACGTGTACCATGCACTAGGGCAACTCCACCTACCAGGGAGCCTATAAACAGTTGGCCCGAAGGCATATGCTATGATCAGTCACTTCTCATATCAGTCATACATATGATGCGTATGATAATGAATCATGGATTTATACTAAACATGTATATAGAGATGGGCCCTGTATATAACTGAGATGGGCCTAGACGGCCTACTTACTACAAGTATGGGCCTATTAGTGGGCCTTAGGGAGTGTTACAATGCGGACATTTAACCAACATTGTACCTACAATGTGGACGTCTAACCATCATTGTTCCCGAGGCATTACTTACTATAAATATCGTTATTTGCCATGAAGGGATCACGCATTGCAATGGACCTAGTTGCACTCAATTGGGCCTTAAGTACATCAATTGGGCCGTATCATATGGGCCTTACATTCATCAAATGGATCACCTTAATGAGCCTCACCAATGGGCCTTAGGTCCTTTGCAATGGGTTATAACCCATGGGCCTTAGAATTCATTAAAATGAGCCCAATCATATGAGCTTTATGTACATCAAATGGGCCTAATCACATAGGCCTTATATATACCAAGGTGGGCCTCAACAATGGGCCACAAATACATCAATTGGGCCTACACACATGGGTCCATAAATAACAAAGTGGGCCTTAGTGGGCGGGCCACAAATACATTAAGATGGGCCTCAACAATGGCCTTAAAATGATCTCAAAATGGTTGGACGGTTTGGATGAAACTCATGCATCATGGTAGACTCCCATGTGGGCCCACTATAACATTTATTTTCAGCCAATCCTGGGCCCACTGAAATGCTTATTTGCCACCCAACCTGAGTCCACTGTACTATTTATTTGCATCCAAACTGTTCATAGAATCACATGGCCTAGGGCCCACTGTAATGTTTATTGCCATCCAAACCTGTTCATAACGTCACGTGGCCAGGGGCCCACGAGATGGACGGCATGGACACAATACATACATCTGAGTGGGGGCCACCGTCCACTGGCGTGGACGGACGGCGTGAGTAAAACACTTGCATCACAGTGGGTGTCACCACCCACTGTTGTGTACGGTGTGGTAAGCCACACATACCACAGTGGGTCCTATGTAGGGCCCACCAAGGTGTTTATTTGCAATCCAACCCGTCCATTACGTGTGTCCCACCTGTTTGAGGGTTCACACCAAGTTTCAGCCACATTCAAGATTCAGGTAGGCCCCACCAAGTGTTTTTATATGATTTAGGCATGTCTTCACATGATTTGGATGGTATGGCCCACCTGAGTTCAGTTTGTGGATGATTTCTGGAGTCAACGCACCATTCAAGGGGACCTATTAAATGAACGGTATAGATGTAAAATATACATCATGGTGGAGTCTACAAATGGGCCAATACGGCCACCCTTTTTAACGTGGATGTCTCTGGACTCATGGCACAAAGTCATGCCAAAAAAGAAAATTATTTTTTTTATCCTAGGTGCGACCCACATTAACCAGATCTACCCCATCCATTGCATGTGTTCCACAAAATTAGGCGTCCAAACCAAGTTTCAGCCACGTCCAAATTTCAGATAGGCCCCACCAAATGCTTTTGTATGTTTCAGGCATGTCGTCACATGATTTTAGATGGTATGGCCCACCTGAGTTCCGGATTGGTCCCAAATTTTGGCTCAACGCTTAAATTAATCTGAGGAAGATGGTGGAAGGCTTGGATTAAATACATGCATTAAGTTGGAGCTTGCAAGAGTGGCCCACCATTTTCCTTCTTTTCCTTTCTTTCTCTGGACGTAAAGTAGACAAAAGCATGCATAGATTTTCTTTATTTTTGTTTTCCTAGGTGGGACCCACATTAAATAGATCTACCCCGTCCATTGCATGTGTCCCACAAAATTAAGGGTCCAAACCAAGTTTCAGGTGGGTCCAAGCTTCTGATGGACCCCAGCAATCATTTTTCCAAGTTTTAAAGGAAAATACTAGTATTCTTAATGCCACGGCCCGCCAGATAATTGGATCGGTCTCATTTTTCGGCTCAACGCCTAAAATGATCCCGAGAATATAATGGATGGCTTGGATTAAATATATACATCAAGGTGGGGCCATGTTGGAGCAGCCCACCATTTCCCTTTTCTTTTTCTTTCTTCCTTTATTCCCTTTCTGTTGAAACGTCCAGCGTCCCAGACGCTGGACGGTCTTTTGTTAATTTTTTTTTTTTTTGAGTGTGGGCCCTGATGGAGTGGGCCACCACTGATGGGTGTCATGGGCTCAATGTCCAAGGTGGGCCCCACTTGAATAAAAATTACATCAAGGTGGGATCCATTCAAGTGGGCCACACCCTCCTATTGCAATAAAATAAAATAAAATAAAATAAAATAAAATAAAATAAAAGAGAGAGAGAGAGAGAGACATGGAGAGTGGGACACGGCTTGTGATGGAGGGACCCCGTCATTATGGGCCCTCCCTAGCAACAAATCATGCAACAAGTGGGCCTTAAAACATGTGGGACCACCGAAATTTAAAATCAACGGTGGGGATCCTTTCCCCACCGACATGGACGGTCTAGATGACCTTTGAAGAGAAAATAAATATCATGATGGGGTCCATGGAGAATGGCCCCATCATGGAATGATCATGATGATCCATGTGGTCCATCGGCCACAAATAAGGGTCTCAAGTGAGATCCACACCATGGATCGGTGGGCCTCACTTGGTCCACCATAAAAACAATAAAAACTACCCTATAGAGGCACCCACCGTCCGATCTTCTCGCTCCTAGGGGTTCCTTGGCACCTTGTCTTCAACTTCAATGGCTAAGATGAAGAATGGAGGGTTGAGATGGGAGATTTTGGGGTAGGAAGGTGGGCCACTTGAAGCTTAGGGATTTTTGCAAAATTCCATACGTGGGATGTTTGCTTGGGAGCTTTTTCTTTGAAATGAGAAAGAGAGAAAGAGAGAGAGTGATGTAAAGGGAGAGAGAGAGAGTGATGGATGGATGGGTGAGTGATAGTTGTGTAAGAAAAGTATGGGTTAGGAAGACTTTTGTGCCTTTTTGTGTAAGAAAGGTATGGGTTGAGAAGACTTTGTTGGCTTTTGTGTAAGAGAGGTATGGGTTTGGGAGACTTTTGTGCTTGCTTGGGAAAAGGGATAGAAGTGATGTGTACTTGACATGTGATGGGTTGATGGGTGATTGATTGATGGGATTGATGTGATTGATGTGACACATCGTTGAGATTCCCTTGGTTTTCGCAACGCGCGGCGTTTTCTCGCACCGAACGTTGGCCCATATCTCTTGATCCGGGTATCGCCTCGGCGCGCGAGTCGCAGTATCGGAACCGCGGCGACGGTGCGGTCGCTATGGTATTAGTCTCGGGTTGAGTCGACTCGGGTTGTCGGCACGTGAATCAGGGTCGTGCGTCGATATTGTTTAAGGGTCGAAAGTTGCCAGAATTCGACCGGTACGACCGCGGAAGTGTACGGAAAGGTACGGACCAAGATACGGGTCTTACAGCTCTCCCCACCTAATAAAAATTTCGTCCTCGAAATTTACACTACGATTGCAGCTAAATACGACTCATAATAGGATAGGGAACTTAACATCATATATGATCAAAACACAACATATCATCAAATTCAAACACCTAAAAGATAGGGATAACGCTCACGAATCTTAAGCTCTAACTCTGAAGACGCATCATGGCGGCGTAGGGGTCAAGTCACGTGAATCGTCAACGACTACTCCTGATGACTGGGGGTCCTGCTGGACGGTATAAAATCTGCCCCGAGCCTGCTGGGGAGGTGTAGGTCCCCTCTGAGGTCTCTGCTGCTGTGGGGGAGGTCCCGAAGGCTGGTGCTGCTGCTGAGGGGGCTGTTGTGGTGCTCTTGGCTGCTGTGGAGGCTGTTGTGGTGCTCTCGGCTGCTGCTGCCGAGGTCGGGGACACTCCCACCTACGGTGTCCTATCCCACCGCATCCATAGCAAGTGTCAGAAAGCTGTCTCTGCGGTGGTGCCGCTGGGGGTGCCGACGGTGCTACTGGTACTCTGGCAGATGGATGGCTCCTGTGTCTTTGTGGTCGTCGATGCTGTTGTGAGCTACTGGAGGGGGCCTGTCTCTTCTGACCCCTCCTCTGATCTCGATCGGCCTGCGTGCTGGCCCACTCAGTCTCATAGATCTGAGCCCTCCGCACTACAGCCTGAAAGGTAGGGAGCTCATGCCCGACAACACGACCTCGAAGGCCGTAACGTAAGCCGTGCTCGAAACGGCGGGCCTTCCGCCCCTCGTCATCAACCATGTATGGTGCAAATCTCGAGAGAGCCACAAAACGGACCGCGTACTGTGCCACGGTCATGTCTCCCTGCACCAGAGTCTCGAACTCTAAAGCTCGCTGACGGCGGATATGGTCGGGAAAGTACTGCTCCTCGAATCGGTCAACAAAATCCTCCCATGTCCAGACATAATCAGGTCCGGCAACACGGGTAACAGAGGTCCACCAATGCTCGGCCTCACCCTGAAAGAGGAATACTGCTAACCGAACGCGCTGCTCGGTCGTACATAACATGGTATCGAATATCTTCTCCACATCGGAGCGCCATCTCTCAGCTGCAGTCGGATCTGGCTCACCCTGAAAACGTGGGGGATCAAGCCGCCTGAACTCACGTAGTAGGGCGCTCGCGCGCTCCTGCTCTGCCTGAGCTGGTGAAACAGCTGGGCGCCTGCCCTGTCCCTGTAGTGCAGCTGTCACAGCCTGCAACATCTGCTGTAACTGAGAGGCACTCACAGTCACAGTCGGCTCCTCATCAGCCTCAGGTAGAGGAATGTCATCCTCATGGGAGGAATCAGGGATCTCTGAGGGTGGAACGGGAGACGCAGGAGGTAAAGCTGGAGCCTCCGATGGTGAAGCAGAATCCTCAGGTGGTGGTGCGGGAGTCGAGCGAGTAACTCTCGCAGGCGCCATATCCTACAGGAAAGAGCGAAAGCGCCTATCATCTTCAAAAACTCTCGAATGTACGCATGTTAACGGTCTAAATCGGAAAGTCGTGAAGCTATCCGAACTTCAGAACTTAGCCATTCTTCACTCATAGCAAACATGTAATGTTGTTCTCGGTTATTCCCAAGTTATGCTCTGATACCAACTTCTGTCACGCCCCAAACTCGGAAACCGGGCTCACAGAATTCCCGATCGCCGAATCCGGCGCCGACAGCCTCCGTAGAACCCCATTCTCGGCTCCTAGCTCCCATTCGCCAGGTTCCAATCGTGGGATGCTACGAGGAGGATTTTCGATGTCAATTTGATTCGTAATAAGCATAACCAAAGGCATAACCCACAAACAACAACCAAGAACTCCATTACATTTCCACTATGATCAAAAACTTTGAGTACAAGATGTATAAAGGGAAATACAAGATAGTGCTAATAATAAAACTCCAAAGGCTCGACTGCACGCTCCTGCTGCTACTACGCTACGGCTGCGTCCTGACGTCACCTGCACGCATCAATCGTGCATAAGCTTATAGAAAGCTTAGAGGGCGGTGTAAGTGTGTGCGCAATACGAGCGTGCTCAGAATACAAGGTTAGAGTAATGCGAAATTATGCTGATGAATACGTGAATGCAATCAGCCGTACCAAGGCTATACAGTACAAGATATGAATGCGAGCGGCCATATCCAGACCATGTGATGCGAGATGCAACTCAAGCATGCCAATCCTCATCATATATCAGTACAGTTCTCATTCTGGATAATCACCGGGGTCTAGTACACTCTACGCCAGTTTGCCGTCCCTATCCGAACGCACAACTGGGAGAGCAGAAGAGACCTCACTATCCGCCTGCCAATATCGGGCCCGGCTCGTCGATAGCGGACCAATTCCTCAAGCTGGTCAAACTCAACCTAGGAGTTGCCCCCTCACTCAGGCGGGTAAGGTCACACCCCTTTCCAACCGACCACGACACAGTGGGAGACGCGACCTACTGGTATACGGCCCTCGTGCGCTCATGTATCCACTCGGTCTCGACGTTAGAGTCATCCTCTGGTACCATCGGGTTTAGGGATTTTCACCCAGGGACATCTATAGCGCCCGTATGCTAGAACCAAACATTTCCGGTATCCAATCCAGCCACCCACGATGCATCTGTGGAGGCTATGGCCCTGATGTCGCTAGGGCATACAATAATCACAATCATACAAATGCAAGTGCATGAGTCACACTACCAGTCATGCAACAGTCCTACGTGTACCATGCACTAGGGCAACTCCACCTACCAGGGAGCCTATAAACAGTTGGCCCGAAGGCATATGCTATGATCAGTCACTTCTCATATCAGTCATACATATGATGCGTATGATAATGAATCATGGATTTATACTAAACATGTATATAGAGATGGGCCCTGTATATAACTGAGATGGGCCTAGACGGCCTACTTACTACAAGTATGGGCCTATTAGTGGGCCTTAGGGAGTGTTACAATGCGGACATTTAACCAACATTGTACCTACAATGTGGACGTCTAACCATCATTGTTCCCGAGGCATTACTTACTATAAATATCGTTATTTGCCATGAAGGGATCACGCATTGCAATGGACCTAGTTGCACTCAATTGGGCCTTAAGTACATCAATTGGGCCGTATCATATGGGCCTTACATTCATCAAATGGATCACCTTAATGAGCCTCACCAATGGGCCTTAGGTCCTTTGCAATGGGTTATAACCCATGGGCCTTAGAATTCATTAAAATGAGCCCAATCATATGAGCTTTATGTACATCAAATGGGCCTAATCACATAGGCCTTATATATACCAAGGTGGGCCTCAACAATGGGCCACAAATACATCAATTGGGCCTACACACATGGGTCCATAAATAACAAAGTGGGCCTTAGTGGGCGGGCCACAAATACATTAAGATGGGCCTCAACAATGGCCTTAAAATGATCTCAAAATGGTTGGACGGTTTGGATGAAACTCATGCATCATGGTAGACTCCCATGTGGGCCCACTATAACATTTATTTTCAGCCAATCCTGGGCCCACTGAAATGCTTATTTGCCACCCAACCTGAGTCCACTGTACTATTTATTTGCATCCAAACTGTTCATAGAATCACATGGCCTAGGGCCCACTGTAATGTTTATTGCCATCCAAACCTGTTCATAACGTCACGTGGCCAGGGGCCCACGAGATGGACGGCATGGACACAATACATACATCTGAGTGGGGGCCACCGTCCACTGGCGTGGACGGACGGCGTGAGTAAAACACTTGCATCACAGTGGGTGTCACCACCCACTGTTGTGTACGGTGTGGTAAGCCACACATACCACAGTGGGTCCTATGTAGGGCCCACCAAGGTGTTTATTTGCAATCCAACCCGTCCATTACGTGTGTCCCACCTGTTTGAGGGTTCACACCAAGTTTCAGCCACATTCAAGATTCAGGTAGGCCCCACCAAGTGTTTTTATATGATTTAGGCATGTCTTCACATGATTTGGATGGTATGGCCCACCTGAGTTCAGTTTGTGGATGATTTCTGGAGTCAACGCACCATTCAAGGGGACCTATTAAATGAACGGTATAGATGTAAAATATACATCATGGTGGAGTCTACAAATGGGCCAATACGGCCACCCTTTTTAACGTGGATGTCTCTGGACTCATGGCACAAAGTCATGCCAAAAAAGAAAATTATTTTTTTTATCCTAGGTGCGACCCACATTAACCAGATCTACCCCATCCATTGCATGTGTTCCACAAAATTAGGCGTCCAAACCAAGTTTCAGCCACGTCCAAATTTCAGATAGGCCCCACCAAATGCTTTTGTATGTTTCAGGCATGTCGTCACATGATTTTAGATGGTATGGCCCACCTGAGTTCCGGATTGGTCCCAAATTTTGGCTCAACGCTTAAATTAATCTGAGGAAGATGGTGGAAGGCTTGGATTAAATACATGCATTAAGTTGGAGCTTGCAAGAGTGGCCCACCATTTTCCTTCTTTTCCTTTCTTTCTCTGGACGTAAAGTAGACAAAAGCATGCATAGATTTTCTTTATTTTTGTTTTCCTAGGTGGGACCCACATTAAATAGATCTACCCCGTCCATTGCATGTGTCCCACAAAATTAAGGGTCCAAACCAAGTTTCAGGTAGGTCCAAGCTTCTGGTGGACCCCAGCAATCATTTTTCCAAGTTTTAAAGGAAAATACTAGTATTCTTAATGCCACGGCCCGCCAGATAATTGGATCGGTCTCATTTTTCGGCTCAACGCCTAAAATGATCCCGAGAATATAATGGATGGCTTGGATTAAATATATACATCAAGGTGGGGCCATGTTGGAGCAGCCCACCATTTCCCTTTTCTTTTTCTTTCTTCCTTTATTCCCTTTCTGTTGAAACGTCCAGCGTCCCAGACGCTGGACGGTCTTTTGTTAATTTTTTTTTTTTTTGAGTGTGGGCCCTGATGGAGTGGGCCACCACTGATGGGTGTCATGGGCTCAATGTCCAAGGTGGGCCCCACTTGAATAAAAATTACATCAAGGTGGGATCCATTCAAGTGGGCCACACCCTCCTATTGCAATAAAATAAAATAAAATAAAATAAAATAAAATAAAATAAAAGAGAGAGAGAGAGAGAGACATGGAGAGTGGGACACGGCTTGTGATGGAGGGACCCCGTCATTATGGGCCCTCCCTAGCAACAAATCATGCAACAAGTGGGCCTTAAAACATGTGGGACCACCGAAATTTAAAATCAACGGTGGGGATCCTTTTCCCACCGACATGGACGGTCTAGATGACCTTTGAAGAGAAAATAAATATCATGATGGGGTCCATGGAGAATGGCCCCATCATGGAATGATCATGATGATCCATGTGGTCCATCGGCCACAAATAAGGGTCTCAAGTGAGATCCACACCATGGATCGGTGGGCCTCACTTGGTCCACCATAAAAACAATAAAAACTACCCTATAGAGGCACCCACCGTCCGATCTTCTCGCTCCTAGGGGTTCCTTGGCACCTTGTCTTCAACTTCAATGGCTAAGATGAAGAATGGAGGGTTGAGATGGGAGATTTTGGGGTAGGAAGGTGGGCCACTTGAAGCTTAGGGATTTTTGCAAAATTCCATACGTGGGATGTTTGCTTGGGAGCTTTTTCTTTGAAATGAGAAAGAGAGAAAGAGAGAGAGTGATGTAAAGGGAGAGAGAGAGAGTGATGGATGGATGGGTGAGTGATAGTTGTGTAAGAAAAGTATGGGTTAGGAAGACTTTTGTGCCTTTTTGTGTAAGAAAGGTATGGGTTGAGAAGACTTTGTTGGCTTTTGTGTAAGAGAGGTATGGGTTTGGGAGACTTTTGTGCTTGCTTGGGAAAAGGGATAGAAGTGATGTGTACTTGACATGTGATGGGTTGATGGGTGATTGATTGATGGGATTGATGTGATTGATGTGACACATCGTTGAGATTCCCTTGGTTTTCGCAACGCGCGGCGTTTTCTCGCACCGAACGTTGACCCATATCTCTTGATCCGGGTATCGCCTCGGCGCGCGAGTCGCGGTATCGGAACCGCGGCGACGGTGCGGTCGCTATGGTATTAGTCTCGGGTTGAGTCGACTCGGGTTGTCGGCACGTGAATCAGGGTCGTGCGTCGATATTGTTTAAGGGTCGAAAGTTGCCAGAATTCGACCGGTACGACCGCGGAAGTGTACGGAAAGGTACGGACCAAGATACGGGTCTTACAGCTCTCCCCACCTAATAAAAATTTCGTCCTCGAAATTTACACTACGATTGCAGCTAAATACGACTCATAATAGGATAGGGAACTTAACATCATATATGATCAAAACACAACATATCATCAAATTCAAACACCTAAAAGATAGGGATAACGCTCACGAATCTTAAGCTCTAACTCTGAAGACGCATCATGGCGGCGTAGGGGTCAAGTCACGTGAATCGTCAACGACTACTCCTGATGACTGGGGGTCCTGCTGGACGGTATAAAATCTGCCCCGAGCCTGCTGGGGAGGTGTAGGTCCCCTCTGAGGTCTCTGCTGCTGTGGGGGAGGTCCCGAAGGCTGGTGCTGCTGCTGAGGGGGCTGTTGTGGTGCTCTTGGCTGCTGTGGAGGCTGTTGTGGTGCTCTCGGCTGCTGCTGCCGAGGTCGGGGACACTCCCACCTACGGTGTCCTATCCCACCGCATCCATAGCAAGTGTCAGAAAGCTGTCTCTGCGGTGGTGCCGCTGGGGGTGCCGACGGTGCTACTGGTACTCTGGCAGATGGATGGCTCCTGTGTCTTTGTGGTCGTCGATGCTGTTGTGAGCTACTGGAGGGGGCCTGTCTCTTCTGACCCCTCCTCTGATCTCGATCGGCCTGCGTGCTGGCCCACTCAGTCTCATAGATCTGAGCCCTCCGCACTACAGCCTGAAAGGTAGGGAGCTCATGCCCGACAACACGACCTCGAAGGCCGTAACGTAAGCCGTGCTCGAAACGGCGGGCCTTCCGCCCCTCGTCATCAACCATGTATGGTGCAAATCTCGAGAGAGCCACAAAACGGACCGCGTACTGTGCCACGGTCATGTCTCCCTGCACCAGAGTCTCGAACTCTAAAGCTCGCTGACGGCGGATATGGTCGGGAAAGTACTGCTCCTCGAATCGGTCAACAAAATCCTCCCATGTCCAGACATAATCAGGTCCGGCAACACGGGTAACAGAGGTCCACCAATGCTCGGCCTCACCCTGAAAGAGGAATACTGCTAACCGAACGCGCTGCTCGGTCGTACATAACATGGTATCGAATATCTTCTCCACATCGGAGCGCCATCTCTCAGCTGCAGTCGGATCTGGCTCACCCTGAAAACGTGGGGGATCAAGCCGCCTGAACTCACGTAGTAGGGCGCTCGCGCGCTCCTGCTCTGCCTGAGCTGGTGAAACAGCTGGGCGCCTGCCCTGTCCCTGTAGTGCAGCTGTCACAGCCTGCAACATCTGCTGTAACTGAGAGGCACTCACAGTCACAGTCGGCTCCTCATCAGCCTCAGGTAGAGGAATGTCATCCTCATGGGAGGAATCAGGGATCTCTGAGGGTGGAACGGGAGACGCAGGAGGTAAAGCTGGAGCCTCCGATGGTGAAGCAGAATCCTCAGGTGGTGGTGCGGGAGTCGAGCGAGTAACTCTCGCAGGCGCCATATCC
The DNA here is from genome assembly GCA_037074715.1 of Magnolia kwangsiensis. Classification (NCBI taxonomy): domain Eukaryota; kingdom Viridiplantae; phylum Streptophyta; class Magnoliopsida; order Magnoliales; family Magnoliaceae; genus Magnolia; species Magnolia kwangsiensis. Next base: position 21,342,717 of record CM073572.1, read on the forward strand.
TACAGGAAAGAGCGAAAGCGCCTATCATCTTCAAAAACTCTCGAATGTACGCATGTTAACGGTCTAAATCGGAAAGTCGTGAAGCTATCCGAACTTCAGAACTTAGCCATTCTTCACTCATAGCAAACATGTAATGTTGTTCTCGGTTATTCCCAAGTTATGCTCTGATACCAACTTCTGTCACGCCCCAAACTCGGAAACCGGGCTCACAGAATTCCCGATCGCCGAATCCGGCGCCGACAGCCTCCGTAGAACCCCATTCTCGGCTCCTAGCTCCCATTCGCCAGGTTCCAATCGTGGGATGCTACGAGGAGGATTTTCGATGTCAATTTGATTCGTAATAAGCATAACCAAAGGCATAACCCACAAACAACAACCAAGAACTCCATTACATTTCCACTATGATCAAAAACTTTGAGTACAAGATGTATAAAGGGAAATACAAGATAGTGCTAATAATAAAACTCCAAAGGCTCGACTGCACGCTCCTGCTGCTACTACGCTACGGCTGCGTCCTGACGTCACCTGCACGCATCAATCGTGCATAAGCTTATAGAAAGCTTAGAGGGCGGTGTAAGTGTGTGCGCAATACGAGCGTGCTCAGAATACAAGGTTAGAGTAATGCGAAATTATGCTGATGAATACGTGAATGCAATCAGCCGTACCAAGGCTATACAGTACAAGATATGAATGCGAGCGGCCATATCCAGACCATGTGATGCGAGATGCAACTCAAGCATGCCAATCCTCATCATATATCAGTACAGTTCTCATTCTGGATAATCACCGGGGTCTAGTACACTCTACGCCAGTTTGCCGTCCCTATCCGAACGCACAACTGGGAGAGCAGAAGAGACCTCACTATCCGCCTGCCAATATCGGGCCCGGCTCGTCGATAGCGGACCAATTCCTCAAGCTGGTCAAACTCAACCTAGGAGTTGCCCCCTCACTCAGGCGGGTAAGGTCACACCCCTTTCCAACCGACCACGACACAGTGGGAGACGCGACCTACTGGTATACGGCCCTCGTGCGCTCATGTATCCACTCGGTCTCGACGTTAGAGTCATCCTCTGGTACCATCGGGTTTAGGGATTTTCACCCAGGGACATCTATAGCGCCCGTATGCTAGAACCAAACATTTCCGGTATCCAATCCAGCCACCCACGATGCATCTGTGGAGGCTATGGCCCTGATGTCGCTAGGGCATACAATAATCACAATCATACAAATGCAAGTGCATGAGTCACACTACCAGTCATGCAACAGTCCTACGTGTACCATGCACTAGGGCAACTCCACCTACCAGGGAGCCTATAAACAGTTGGCCCGAAGGCATATGCTATGATCAGTCACTTCTCATATCAGTCATACATATGATGCGTATGATAATGAATCATGGATTTATACTAAACATGTATATAGAGATGGGCCCTGTATATAACTGAGATGGGCCTAGACGGCCTACTTACTACAAGTATGGGCCTATTAGTGGGCCTTAGGGAGTGTTACAATGCGGACATTTAACCAACATTGTACCTACAATGTGGACGTCTAACCATCATTGTTCCCGAGGCATTACTTACTATAAATATCGTTATTTGCCATGAAGGGATCACGCATTGCAATGGACCTAGTTGCACTCAATTGGGCCTTAAGTACATCAATTGGGCCGTATCATATGGGCCTTACATTCATCAAATGGATCACCTTAATGAGCCTCACCAATGGGCCTTAGGTCCTTTGCAATGGGTTATAACCCATGGGCCTTAGAATTCATTAAAATGAGCCCAATCATATGAGCTTTATGTACATCAAATGGGCCTAATCACATAGGCCTTATATATACCAAGGTGGGCCTCAACAATGGGCCACAAATACATCAATTGGGCCTACACACATGGGTCCATAAATAACAAAGTGGGCCTTAGTGGGCGGGCCACAAATACATTAAGATGGGCCTCAACAATGGCCTTAAAATGATCTCAAAATGGTTGGACGGTTTGGATGAAACTCATGCATCATGGTAGACTCCCATGTGGGCCCACTATAACATTTATTTTCAGCCAATCCTGGGCCCACTGAAATGCTTATTTGCCACCCAACCTGAGTCCACTGTACTATTTATTTGCATCCAAACTGTTCATAGAATCACATGGCCTAGGGCCCACTGTAATGTTTATTGCCATCCAAACCTGTTCATAACGTCACGTGGCCAGGGGCCCACGAGATGGACGGCATGGACACAATACATACATCTGAGTGGGGGCCACCGTCCACTGGCGTGGACGGACGGCGTGAGTAAAACACTTGCATCACAGTGGGTGTCACCACCCACTGTTGTGTACGGTGTGGTAAGCCACACATACCACAGTGGGTCCTATGTAGGGCCCACCAAGGTGTTTATTTGCAATCCAACCCGTCCATTACGTGTGTCCCACCTGTTTGAGGGTTCACACCAAGTTTCAGCCACATTCAAGATTCAGGTAGGCCCCACCAAGTGTTTTTATATGATTTAGGCATGTCTTCACATGATTTGGATGGTATGGCCCACCTGAGTTCAGTTTGTGGATGATTTCTGGAGTCAACGCACCATTCAAGGGGACCTATTAAATGAACGGTATAGATGTAAAATATACATCATGGTGGAGTCTACAAATGGGCCAATACGGCCACCCTTTTTAACGTGGATGTCTCTGGACTCATGGCACAAAGTCATGCCAAAAAAGAAAATTATTTTTTTTATCCTAGGTGCGACCCACATTAACCAGATCTACCCCATCCATTGCATGTGTTCCACAAAATTAGGCGTCCAAACCAAGTTTCAGCCACGTCCAAATTTCAGATAGGCCCCACCAAATGCTTTTGTATGTTTCAGGCATGTCGTCACATGATTTTAGATGGTATGGCCCACCTGAGTTCCGGATTGGTCCCAAATTTTGGCTCAACGCTTAAATTAATCTGAGGAAGATGGTGGAAGGCTTGGATTAAATACATGCATTAAGTTGGAGCTTGCAAGAGTGGCCCACCATTTTCCTTCTTTTCCTTTCTTTCTCTGGACGTAAAGTAGACAAAAGCATGCATAGATTTTCTTTATTTTTGTTTTCCTAGGTGGGACCCACATTAAATAGATCTACCCCGTCCATTGCATGTGTCCCACAAAATTAAGGGTCCAAACCAAGTTTCAGGTGGGTCCAAGCTTCTGGTGGACCCCAGCAATCATTTTTCCAAGTTTTAAAGGAAAATACTAGTATTCTTAATGCCACGGCCCGCCAGATAATTGGATCGGTCTCATTTTTCGGCTCAACGCCTAAAATGATCCCGAGAATATAATGGATGGCTTGGATTAAATATATACATCAAGGTGGGGCCATGTTGGAGCAGCCCACCATTTCCCTTTTCTTTTTCTTTCTTCCTTTATTCCCTTTCTGTTGAAACGTCCAGCGTCCCAGACGCTGGACGGTCTTTTGTTAATTTTTTTTTTTTTTGAGTGTGGACCCTGATGGAGTGGGCCACCACTGATGGGTGTCATGGGCTCAATGTCCAAGGTGGGCCCCACTTGAATAAAAATTACATCAAGGTGGGATCCATTCAAGTGGGCCACACCCTCCTATTGCAATAAAATAAAATAAAATAAAAGAGAGAGAGAGAGAGAGACATGGAGAGTGGGACACGGCTTGTGATGGAGGGACCCCGTCATTATGGGCCCTCCCTAGCAACAAATCATGCAACAAGTGGGCCTTAAAACATGTGGGACCACCGAAATTTAAAATCAACGGTGGGGATCCTTTCCCCACCGACATGGACGGTCTAGATGACCTTTGAAGAGAAAATAAATATCATGATGGGGTCCATGGAGAATGGCCCCATCATGGAATGATCATGATGATCCATGTGGTCCATCGGCCACAAATAAGGGTCTCAAGTGAGATCCACACCATGGATCGGTGGGCCTCACTTGGTCCACCATAAAAACAATAAAAACTACCCTATAGAGGCACCCACCGTCCGATCTTCTCGCTCCTAGGGGTTCCTTGGCACCTTGTCTTCAACTTCAATGGCTAAGATGAAGAATGGAGGGTTGAGATGGGAGATTTTGGGGTAGGAAGGTGGGCCACTTGAAGCTTAGGGATTTTTGCAAAATTCCATACGTGGGATGTTTGCTTGGGAGCTTTTTCTTTGAAATGAGAAAGAGAGAAAGAGAGAGAGTGATGTAAAGGGAGAGAGAGAGAGTGATGGATGGATGGGTGAGTGATAGTTGTGTAAGAAAAGTATGGGTTAGGAAGACTTTTGTGCCTTTTTGTGTAAGAAAGGTATGGGTTGAGAAGACTTTGTTGGCTTTTGTGTAAGAGAGGTATGGGTTTGGGAGACTTTTGTGCTTGCTTGGGAAAAGGGATAGAAGTGATGTGTACTTGACATGTGATGGGTTGATGGGTGATTGATTGATGGGATTGATGTGATTGATGTGACACATCGTTGAGATTCCCTTGGTTTTCGCAACGCGCGGCGTTTTCTCGCACCGAACGTTGGCCCATATCTCTTGATCCGGGTATCGCCTCGGCGCGCGAGTCGCGGTATCGGAACCGCGGCGACGGTGCGGTCGCTATGGTATTAGTCTCGGGTTGAGTCGACTCGGGTTGTCGGCACGTGAATCAGGGTCGTGCGTCGATATTGTTTAAGGGTCGAAAGTTGCCAGAATTCGACCGGTACGACCGCGGAAGTGTACGGAAAGGTACGGACCAAGATACGGGTCTTACACGTCATGCTGTGGCCCACTCTGGATCATCTCATTCTCATCACAGGCCAACCATTTTGGACGGGTTGGATGTCGTACATGGAACTTTCAATTACTGGGGATGACTCATCTACACTAGATTGATATCTGCGGAAGAGGATTGGCTGGTGTGCCACACGCTAGCTACTGTAAGTACGCGTCGAGTTGTATGAACGATTCAAAGGAGATCAAAGTTCATCCATTTTTCGATCCTTTTAGAGCACTATCCAAAGTTCGAGTAGAACGCTCAGCTCGCTATCACTCGCTGCTCGTTACCACTCGCGGATTCTTGGATTTAAAAAAGAATCATATCAAGTTTAACTGGACCACACCACAAATAGCAACCGAGATAATGATTTCCACCGGTAAAATTTTCTTAGGGCCCAATATAACGTTTATACTCCATCCAATATATTCATAACGTCACAAAGACCTGGAAGAAGAGGAAAAACAAAATTCATATTGATCCAAAACTACTGTGAACCCTAAAAGGGTTTCAGTGGAAGAGATTCAGTCCCCCATTGCTTTTTTCGGTGTGGTCCCCTTCATCATTAAATCTATTTTATTTGAGCTCTCAAAATGGATGGACAATTTGGATATAACACATACCTCATAGGTCTCATAGAACTTCCTGACATCAATACACCAGTTATATATAGGGGTGTACACAAACCGAGCTAGCTCGACTCGACTCAAAAATGCTCAATTTGACTTGGTTCGAAGCTAAGTTTGAGCTGAGTCGAGTTGATTTTTTGAGCTTGAAAATGAGTTCGAGTAGGCATTAGCTCGACTTGAATCCAGCACAAATCCTGCTCGATGCTTGTGTACTCGCCACGTGCAAGCTCAGGCCACAAGATCAACAGACACAGTACAAGTAGCAAAGCTCCCAATGGAACCAATGGTGTCAATAAAGAAGCACCCATCTCTCTTTTTCAATGTTGAAAGCTTGTATGGTGTATTTATAAATATACAGAGATATTGAGAGCATGTGTTTGGTTGATTAGGTAATGAGATGATTCGAACTCGGATCGAACCAATTCGATGACCCGATTACTTTGCCATTGATGTTGCACACCAACTGTTTGATAAAATGACTCAACGAAATGTTGCTGGTGGTAAGGCAGGTTTGGCTGGTGGCAAGGAAGGTTTAGCCGGTGGCAAGTAAGGTTTGTACATTAAACAAATACCTTTTTTCTCTTCTTCTTCTTCTTCTTATTTTTGTGGGAGTTATGTTACTTAGAAGTGTTTGATATACTTGAACAACCATTCATTCTATTTGTAAAATAGTTGAATTTTGAAGTTGCGGTTCAGGTGATTGTGGAAATGCCTCAATGACGAACTCGGCTTAAACTCGGCCAAAGCTGGCCCGAGCTGCTGACCGAACTGAGCTGAGCTGGCCAATCAGGCTCGAGGACCAAGCCGAGCCAAATTCAAGCTGAGGTCAGCTAGTTTTCGAGCTGAGGTTGGCCAGTGTTCGAGTCGAGTTCAAGCTAAGGTCAGCCAGTGTTTGAGCCGAGTCGAGCTGAGGTCATCTAGTGCTCGAGCCGAGTCGAGCTAAGGCCAACTCAGCTCAATTCGACTTGATGTACACCCTTAGCTATATAGCTGTTGTAGGTATGTGTCGTGCGACGAACACTGACGCTCCTCAATCTCTGAGTTGTATGAATGGTTTAAAGGAGATCAAAGTTACATGGGTCCCACAGTTATGTATTTATTATATCTAAACTGTTCATCTATTTTTAGAGATCAATTTAGAGCATTATCCAAAAAATGAGTCATATCCAAAGATCAGATGGACCACACCACAAATAACAACAGAGATAATGATTTTCACCGTTAAAAAATTCATAGGGCCCACCATAACATTTATTTTTCATCCAATCTATTTATAAGGTCACAAACACATGGATGAAGAGGAAAAACAAATTTCATATTGATTCAAAACTTCTGTGACCACAAAAAGGGTTTCAATGGTAGACATTCAATCTCCCACTTCTTTTTTAGTGTGTTCCACTTGATATATAGACTAGTCTTATTTTTCATCTCAAGCCTTAAGACGAGCTCATAAAATGGATGGACGGTTTGGATATAACACATACCTCATGATCAGACCCATAGAACTTACTACATCAATATAACAACTATGTAGCTAGTGTGAGGTACCCCAACCAATTCGCTTCCATCCACTTCCGATATTTGTTGTTGGTATAGAGACAGTCCATGTAACATCCTGAATTTTCATTATTTTGGATTTTCAAAAATTCTTAAATTTTTTTTATTAATTAACTTATATTATCCCTTACTGACCATTAACACTCAACATTAACTTATACACGAGTGGTCCAGTTTGGTCACGATCAAACCGTATGCAGGCCATCAAGTCAGATGATCGGTTTGTACTCGATGACAGCTTGTGCAGGTCGTGCAGCAGCCGAGAATGGTCAGAAAAATCTAAAATTTTGGGATAACATAGATCTCACTGGGCTTGTAGTCCATTGCGGACCACAGACCCAATGGACACCCAGAAATAAACTATTCAGGTTGTCCCAACGGCACTTGCCAAATACAACCCACCAATGCCAGAATTAGAATCTAGCACTGGTTAATAAAACTGAGATTTCAGGCATTTTAGCCATCGGATTTCTTCCAAATTTACGATAAAGGTCTAATGTATTTGTCTACGCCCGCCCACAAAATTTGGGTCCCGATCGTGGCACGATGATCGTTGATTGCAAATCGGACCCATGTGACCAAACCCCATATCCGATCGTCTCTAAATTTTTCATGGCCCTTGATCAGGCCATAGAGCACCTATCCTATAAGTTTCATAGCCAGGGGGTCACTAGAACTGCCCCGATTCTCCAAACAAGCTCTACACCACTCGTTGGTGGGCCACTAATTCCAAAACTATAGAATAATGTCCATCTTACTTTGCTTGACGTCCATCGCGAGAGTCGAACCTGGGTGCTTTCCAGAACTGCTCGACTTGAGCTAAAGGATGAATGTATGAGAAGTACAAATACCTTAAAGGAATGAACTGAAACTTAAGTGATTTGGGTCGTCCACTCTTATGCAAAGTTGATGATTTCGGACCGTCGGTTTACTACCAAACTTCTCACATAGAGTAAGGATATTTCCCTGCTCACATTCATGTAGCCGCGGCCTCGATCGACTATCGGTGACCGTTGAACAAACTTCTAATTATATCTGTTGATCGGCACATCCCAATGACGGGCCGATTGTATCCATATGTAGATCATCATTAGGGCTAGTTATCCTTACGGTGTATATCGACTTACACACCCCATAGTAGGCCCTAGAACTTAGAAAGATCCTCTCATAGGTCTAGTATAGTGAAAACTTAGCCCTTGTGGCTATTTACACCCAATCTGGCATTATAAAAGGGCCTCATTTGGGCACCCTCTCTCCTCATACGATTTTGCCCTAGAGAAAAGAAAGAGAGAAAGAGAGAAGAGAGAAAAGGGAGAAAGAAAAAGGAAGAAGAGAGGAAGGGAGAGTGAAGAAGGGAGGAAAGTGGGCCGTAGTTGAAGGTGGGGCCAAGAGAAGTCAATCCTTACAACTCCTTCCTTCTTCCTTAAGAGATCCCACACCCACCACTCAAAAATCCAAATTTCAACTGATTGGAGAGGTAAGCACCCATTTCTTTGAGATCCCTTGTGTTGAGCTATATGTTGCATGTAATTATAACATGCAAAGTTCACTTGACTCAGGATCTCTATGAATCCACCGCGAGTTTGGCAACCCTAGATCGTTTCCTAGAGCTCTCCAACGATCCATAGGTGCGGATTATTGTTCTTAGGTGGCCTAGCAACAATGATTTTGCCACAGTGCCCAGCCCAGCACCGCCAGTGCCCAATGTCCACAGGCCCGGTGCCACAACGCTCGAGCCCAAAATGTGCTCCCGCTGTCAAAATTTTCTGCAAAATTTGGTCAACTTAAAAAATTCATATATCATTCGTTATAGCTCCAATTTAGGTGATTCAAAATTTAAATTGAAGCTTAACAAGTTTAGTTTTATATAAAAATAAAATAAAAATAAATTTATAATATAGTTAGATTTGGAGTGAATTGACAACTGTCCAAAAATCGTTGGTTTTCGACGATGGTTACTTCTAGAATTTTTATAATTTCTTTACAACTCAAAATGATATGAAATTTGGTAGAATGACTTCTAACTTAATGATAAATCATCATAAAAATTTAAAAAATAATCCAGTTATTAAAAGTATAAGAAATGTTACAAGATAGGTCCCCTCCTCCCTTTCAATGTACACATGAGTGAGGCCCATTTCCCTTGCTATTTAGGACTATCTAGAGTCCATAAAAACTTATCTTTACTTCTCCCATTACCCCTACCATCTCTTTTAAACCCTAGAGAAAACTCTCCCTCTCTGAATCCCAAAATCCAATCCCCAAACCCACCATCTTCTTCTTCACTCTAACCTAACTCAATCCTCATTCTCTTAAACCATTTCCAAACTTTTCTCAATATCATTTCTTCAAATCATTACTAATCACTTCTTAACTTTCATCTCTCAAATCCATTTTCTTAAACTCATCTCCAAATTTACCTCACTTAACATCTACAAACCTATCTTCTCCTCCTTCACAAACCCATCAACAAATCCATTTTCAACACCATCTCAACTCCATTCATCAAACTCATTCTCATCACCTTCTCCTTCAACAAAACCCATTCAAAACTATCTACTCATTTATAAAACCCAATGATTTATAAAAATTGATTTTACATACTTTAGCATAAATTGATTATTAAATTGTTGTAATTGAAAATTTTTATATAAGGTTTGATAATAATTAAGAGGTAACAATTTACTGTCCATTTTCAATTTCATTTTAGCCCAATTATTAGTCTTTTCTATTCCCTTCCTTTCATAGGTCAATTGGTGTTGTTGCTACCAAACGAGCACACCCTTTGAGTTTTGCGACCACAAACCTTAATTTCTTGTCATTCTTCAAAGCTTTCCAGATAAAGAAAGCTGCTAGGGATTCTATGTAGTCCACATAATCAATGAGATTTAAGTTGCTTCTAGGATCTAAAACATCGACCTTGATGGTGTGATCTGATCCTTCAATAGCTTGGGCTAGGTATTCCATCCGATAAGATGCCTTTGTTGTCTTGTTAGAGCTGTAGTAGAAGTTAAGTATTGATTGACTCCATTAACTCTCTCTAAATCAGCTTCATCACTTCCTGAGCTTTGAATTGTTACAGTAAAAGGGAGGAGGCACCCCCATCCTCGTCCGACCCAGAAGAATAATAGCTTAATTTTACGAAAATTAGTAGTTATTTTGAGTTAGTTAGGACTACTACCATGTATTTAAGATAGTTAAAACTCATGCTTGATTTGTCTGCTCTTTTTTTTTTATATGTTTAGAGTATCTAGTAATATATGTAAATTCATACTGTAGGATATAACTGACCATATTAATGACATTTTGAATTCAATATGAATGTATGGATTGTTTTGGAATTTTCTTGTCGTCTTGTGAATGCTTATATGAATAATTGCCTTACTGCATCCATATTAGCGTTATTAGCACTCTAAACCACTAGAATACCTTAAAACTTTCGATTCTTCATTCCCTGTTAAAATTTATGAAACCAAAGCATGATTTTCCCATAACTCACTAACCATAGGATCAAAATGGTAATGTCGAGAGGAACCTTAAGTTCCTGAAAACCTTTCTAGGATAGTTGTTTGATCATAGGCACTGTGGGAGACTCACCACCCACTAAAATATTATAAATGAGAAACTTGAACTTTTAAATAAATTTTGATATATTCCAAATGTTAAGAATAATCAGACTACGGATTATGGAACCATACATTTACGAAGTATTCGCGGCCTAACCCAATTCTCAATCATGGGCGATTACCAATGGACTCACTGATTTGACCGAGCAGAAGACCAGGATCCATCAGGATTAAGAAGAGATGCAATGAGTTGTCTGCCCTGGTTAGGCGGACAATTGACGTATCGGATTTGAGCCTAGCACAACCGTTTTTTGTATTAGCTTGATCATAAAGAGTAAAATATATCACTCTTAAGTAAACTTTATCAGCAAACACTTAATACGATAATCATGATTTTGACATTTATTTTCAAACCTCAAAGGTGAAAAATTTTAAGGGAATAAATCACAATGAGCTAGGTAAGTGTATTTATTATATACCCTAAAACATATATAAACCCAAAACCAACAAAACTTAAGCAAACGAACTGATAATATCTTTATTTATTACACTTAAGCAATTTCAGGGATGAAATTATTTTTAAGGGTTGTAGATTGTAACATCCTGAATTTTCATTGTTTTGGATTTCCAAAAATTCTTGAATTTTTTTGTAACATCCCGAAAATCGGGGGTCGAGTATAAACTCCACTCCCGAGTTTCAGAACGTCAGTTATGCAACATTTTCAATGATGGATGAATGTCGGTGGTAATAGTACATAAAACATGAGGTGAATTAAGCCAAAACAACATATCATACTCCAGAGACAGTTAGATTAGCAAGCGGAAGAATGTGATAGATATATAAAATATATGAACTGATTGTAAGTCTCTAGAGTGTGAACATGTTACCAGGTTAACTAAATACATGTATACTCTAAAATAGAAAGAAAAGAATATACATGGGTGTGTAAATAAAAGGTAAAATACCAAGTGTATTGGCATCTAATCAGTAACCCTTTAAACCCGTCGATCAGAACCTTCATATAGGAGGGATCCCCCTCCTCATCATCAAGTTCGACTCTTCTTCGCAAGCATCGCCATCATCTGAAACTAAAATAGGGACTGGTTGGTGTGCATAATACCGTCCCGTAACGTGGGAGTGAGTAGCTAACTCAATGAAATCATAGAGTAAAGATTAGCATGTTATCAAATCAATCACGCGATAATGGTAAATCAAGCAATCAAACATTCCTAAACACTATGATTAATGCAAGAATGAAATGACATGATGAATGTCCTCGTTAACATACTCCTTCATGCGACACCATCTTACGTCTGCGACATGCTTTCTTCCCTCAGTACTCCACATCTTCCAGGCACATGTAGTACGATGTGAATATGATTACTGAGTTATTATTAGTCCTTTTCATACAGCAGGATTGAGAAACTAGGGTACTTCCCTTATATCATTCCCAACAAGGATCCTGTCTAGGGTCGTTACTCCTACTAGTCTCATACGATGATGTATTTCTAGGTCACTACAAGGGCTGGCAGGGCTATTGCACGCACTCGTTGCTCCGCTCCCCCATCACCTTATCAATACAGGCCTAGTTGTACTCTTGTTGCTACGGAAGGGTCGTCGCCTCACGTAGACTCAGAGTACGCTCGAGGTCACTACAAAGGGCTGCCAGGGTTGTTGCACACACTCGTTGCACTGCTCCCCCATCACCTTATCAGTGTAGGCCGACAGCTCGAATATAGTGTCCCATACCACAATAATCGGCTCACGAGTCTGGGTTGCTCACTAGTCACTACGGGGAGATTTGTGGCCCTAGCGTAGGCCGACAGCTCGACCACGGTGTCCCATACCACCATGTCCGGCTCATGAGTCTTAGTGGATCAAGGTACTATGGTTATTAGGGTTATCACTGGTAAGTTCAGTACCCTATGTTCAAGCAGTTATGACGAATACAAGGTGAACATACAACGGTCAATCGGATTACTTGATGAGTCTGACTAGCACGAGCGCACATTGAATCGACCGACATGAAGTGCACAAGCACTTCGTGTGGCCTAACCACTGCCGACGACTCTAGTACGACTCGGGTTCGTCATACACATCTTTCGTGGCGAATAGAATCCAACCACGAATTCTAAACTGTTAGCCTGGACTAGAGTATAGCCCCAAGCACATGTAATGTGAATCAGTAATCATATAAGATAAATAAAATTAAAATAATAAATAATTCAAGCATGTTAGCAACATGTTATAAGATACAACATAGGCAATTTAACCATACACAAGCATTTCATATATAAGGAATCAATTTAACAACGTACATGGAGAAAATCATACACATCGTTAACGTAGTTGAGAATCCTATCTCAACACTAATCTACAACCTTATTTACGCAATACTTACCTATACAAACATTTATACAAACACTTAGTCTACACACTTTAGTCTACATAGCATATGTCGGTCAAAATGTGCATTAGGACTAATCTCTTCGCCAAACAGATCATATACGCATAACTAGTATAGGTACACGGTAAATACTCATGGCAATCATATCGATAAAATACGTACGTATACAGTATTTTCTATAAATATCCAAAATACCATAAATCTCATATTCTTCGTACGTATTTGAAATGAAAAACAGACAACATGTTTTACATGTCAAACAACATTCTTGTCAACAATCTATAATTAAACGGCATTGAAAGCTTTGAAAATTGGTAACCTAAGCGTCTAAAATCTGCACCTTACGCCGTAGAAGCGTAAAGAATTCGATGGAATCTCTAAGTCTTCGTATACGTGGAATATTAACCTGTAATACAAGCTAGGTTAGCTATCTAGCTAGCAGCATCAATGGAAACCCTAAAACAAGTTAGGTCTAGGCTTTTCTTACCTAAGAATTACGTCAGAATCGCCAGGATAGTGATTGTAAAGTGATGGGTAAGCACGTATATCAGCAGGAAAGAATACCAGGAAGGTTCTCCCACTTCTCTCACACTTTGTCTCACTTTTCTCTCTTCTCTCTTCTAAGGTTTCTCTCAAATTCGTATGGGCTGAATGGGAGAGGGTTTAAGGCCTTTTTATAAGTTAAAAACTCACCTATATAGACTTAGGTCCAAGGTATACTTAGGTTATATCTAAATCGGGTCTGTTCCGATCCAACGGGGCACTTCTGGAGGTCTTGTTACTAAATCTGGTCGGACTTAAGCACTCTAATATTGGATCTAGGTCAAGCTAAGTTTTCAATCCGGTCGGGTTTCCAGATCGACCGTGGTGGACCAGTTTCAGTTCAGCGGTCCCGAAACTCGATCAGGGCCATAAGTGCTATGACATGTAAGGGCCACCTATCCTGATCCGAGGGTGAAATTTGGTTGAATCCTAATGGTTAGAACGCATAAAAATGTCGCGCAAGCAACACGTGCCAGATTTATTAAAAATTGAATTAATTTTCTAAATATTTTTCTTTTCTCACTCTCTTCACTCCGGACTCAGTAAAATGGTCTCAGGATATTGGTTGGGCTTGATTTCGAAATGATTGTCAAGTCCAACTAGGCGGTCGTAATTGTCTAAGTTCATCGCTATCGGACTTTCGACGCGCGGTCTAGATCCATTACAAAGTTTCAAAGGGTTCCTGAGAACAAACAGGATTAGAGTTTGATCCTGAATTTTAGGGTAAGATAGCGTCAATGATTCTATAGGTTTTGGGTCTTACAGATAGTATTTAAAGTAGTTGGTGCTAATTTTACAGGAAATCTAGTGTAACGCTGGCTAATTCACGTTAAATTTATAAAGAATCAGGTTCTAAATGATTCATGTGGCTTTGGAATTGTGTTCTGAGAGGTTACCAAGGTGTTATGGTTGACCCATTGCCTAAGGGCGTCTAACCCCAGGTTGGCAAAAATTTGGGGTGTTACAATCTATCCCCCTTAAAACATAATTTCGTCTCCGAAATTGGCTAAGGGTAATGAGTCCCTAGAGAGACTTTAGTATTGACATTCTAAGGAAGGTTCAAATCCTATTTAATGACCTAACCTTACGTATAACCTAAATCAACTTCTTCGATCCTGGGCCAGTAGGGAAGAGGTCAACCATGCTTCTGCTGCGCTACTCTAATCCAACGGTTGTATTAGCTAATCCTAACTAGATTGGGCTCAATACGTTCTACCCCCCTTAAAACTTAGTTCTACTTAAGGTTCAAGAATCTATGTCTTGATCCATATATCGAAACGAGGTGTATAGGGCCTATCCTTGACATGAAATGGGTACAACCTCTCACTACATTGGTCTTCCTTTGCTAATGATGCGTTCTATGGCATTGGTACCTATGGTTGTAGAGATGAGCCTAATCTCTATTGTGGTTGAGTTCAGGGACAGGTATGAGTTGGCGGGAAGATGTCTAATTCTACCCAATAAGAGTTTTTTTCTACGGTCCTGACTTACCCTCTTTAATACCATGATAGGATCTATACATTATTAGTACATAAGAAAGTTGGACAAAGCAAGTTGGACGATATGTATACCAGAATAGTCTGCGATTTGGGACCTAATTCTTAACTTTCTGTTGCCCATTGAGACATTTCTAGAGCCTAAGAAGACAACTTTCTATCGACTGTAGGTTCCTAACACTCCTCAAGACAAAGTAATAAGCTTTTGGTTGTACGTGGTCGGGCCAACATGGAAGAAAAGTTGTGTAGTGGGTCTGAGCCAGATACATAGACTTTCTGCCTGGGATAGAAAATTTACCGTATCGGTTCTTAATCCAAGTCAATCCCGATCTTCTGCTTGATCAGATCATTGGATTTATTGGTAACTACCAGGATTAAGAAGTCAATTCAAACCGCGAATTCTTCGCTTATATATAGTTTCTCTACTCCGTATCTCCGATTGTATTAAGTCCTTGGGAGGGCAATTCAAAGGGGCGTGCTGGTTTGACTATACACGAATAGTCTCTAAGTCGAAATAGCTTTCCTAAGAGCTACTAAAGACGCATCTGGGTGTTATGGGGATCTATCGAAAGAATGAAGTTCTACTTCAACCAAATCTAATCTATTATTCCTTAGCATGTACCGGCTTTACACTGCCTAATACAACTATTAGCCTAGTCTGTAACTCACTAGTTGTAATCCAAAGTCTAGGCTTATACGCTAGATGGTTTCATACCATTTCTACTACAGGAAATTGTTCTATCGCTTAGGGTTAAAAGTTATCTGATTAGGATTAAGTTGTCCGAACCTAAATCTAAATGCGCTCGAGCACTTCACAGTTCATCCACACAGCAATAACTTTATAAGTCAAAGAAGCAACATGCATTTCATTAACAAATGTCACAATAGATGAAGTATAGCATTACATGAATCGCGACGGAGAAAGCATGTGAGTCAGACAACTAAGCTTCAAACACTGAATAACTATCGAACTATCAAACAACTATCAAGCCATACACAAGAACAAACAACAAACAAACAAACAACAATTACATAAAGGAATATTTGTCAAAATCTGGCGATAGAGGAGGAGCACCCTTTCTCTGTCCCATGAGAGAGAATGGTGGAAAGCGAGAAACAACCGTAACAAGCGCGAATAAGGCCATGGAAGAGTGAAGAAAAGTGAAGGAAAGGGGAGACAGGATTGGGTTCTTTGGTTCTCTATGGATTTGAGCCTCAACAGAGGTTGTAAAGGCCCAAAAGACAGGGATTGGAGAAGGGAAAATGAAGAAATGGGATGAGTTGAAAGCTTACAAGATTCTGAACCTCAATGGAGGATGTAAGAGCTCAAATGAGAGAGAATGGAGAGGGTAGGCAGCAATAGTGAAGAGTTTACAACAGGGTAATAGAGAGGGTGCACAAAGACGGAAGAGGGAATGATTGGTGGAGCACCTATCTTATAAGTTTCATAGTCAAGGGGCCACTAGAACTGCCTCGATTCTCCAAACAAGCTCTACACCGCTCGTTGGTGGGCCACTAATTCCAAAACTATAGAATAATATCCATCTTACTTTGCTTGACGTCCATCGCAAGAGTCAAACCTGGGTGCTGTCTAGAACTGCTCAACTTTAGCTAAAGGACGAGTGTATGAGAATTGCAAATACCTTAAAGGAATGAACTGAAACTTAAGTGATTTGGGTCGTCGACTCTTATGCAAAGTTGAGGATTTCAGACCGTCAATTTACGACCAAACTTCTCACATAGAGTAAGGATATTTTTCTGCTAATATTCGTATAGCCATGGCCTCGATCGACTATCGGTGACCGTTGAACAAACTTCTAATTATATATATTTGTTGATCGACACATCCCAATGGCGGGCCGATTGTATCCATGCGTAGATCATCATTAAGGCTAGCTATCCTACAGTATATCTCGACTTATACACCCCATAGTAGGCCCTAAAGCCTAGAAAGACCCTCTCATAGGTCTAGTATAGTGAAAACTTAGCCCTTGGGGCCATTTACACCAAATCTGGCATTATAAAAGGGCCTCATTTGGGCACCCTCTCTCCTCATATGATTTTTCCTTAGAGAAAAGAAAGAGAGAAAGAGAGAAGAGAGAAAAGGGAGAAAGAAGAAGGAAGAAGAGAGGAAGGGAGAGTCAAGAAGGGAGAGAAAGTGGGCCGTAGTTGAAGGTGGGGCCAAGAAGTGTCGATCCTTGCAACTCCTTCCTTCTTCCTCAAGAGATCTCACACCCACCACTCAAAAATCTAAATTTCAACCGATTGGAGAGGTAAGCACCCATTTCTTTGAGATCCCTTGTATTGAGCTAGATGTTGCATGTAATCCTAACATGCAAAGTTCATTTGACTCAGGATCTCTACGAATCCACCGCGAGTTTGGCAACCCTAGATCGTTTTCTAGAGCTCTCCAACGATCTATAGGTGTGGACTATTATTCTTAGATGGCCTAGCACCAATTTTATTATGAGTTTAATGATTTTGCTTGCTTGAATGCTATACTTGAAAAATCTAGAGGAACCCTAGGAGTGGCATGTTTGTTGGAATTATATGGATTGTATGCTTAGTTCTCAAATTGGTGTTGAACTTGCTCTTACATGCTATTATGTATGGATGATAGTTTGCTTATATTTTACTTAATTTTCTTTCCTCATATGTGCTACTTCATTGTGTGCATGGATTATTACCTTTGTACTTATGGTTCCTTAAGATGGAGGAAGTGCTAAGCTTCCGCACACACCCACACACTCATACGCACCTTGCTTTTTGATAATACTCGTTGCTTGGTAGGAGTATCCGTTTTGTATCGTTGAGATGCATGAGAACACGATAATGTTATGTTAGTTGATAACATGAATAGTTGGCATGTTATGGATCACTCTCACCCTTTGAGGTTGGTCAGGAACATGAGGAGAAATGGTAGTCCCATCAGTAGGACTATGCTAGGGCTAGACCCATGGGTTTAGGCGAGTGTGTTCGGGTGGCTGTAGTTCGACACATGGGTCCCTTGTGCCCGATGTCATTCGCCTCACGCTCGCCTGATTCGTGCAGTCTAGCTCACTATCTGACTAACCTTGTTTGTTAACCTTGTTTGCTCACACATGTATGAAACCTGGAACACCCTACAACCGTAATGGCCCACCAATAAACGATTACAACTGGTTCACCGCTTCGTGAGCCAGGCATGGTGGAATGGGACACTATGTTCGAGCTGTCGGCCTACGCTGGGCCGCACCTCCCTGTAGTGACCACGAGCGATCCCTTTCTCTCAGCACTCCTCATGTGCTTGAAATCGGGGATGGAGAACCCTATGGGATCACAGACCACTGGGTCTCAGCCTCATGCGTTGGGGGTCTTGGCCTCGCAACCCATTTAGTGCATTGATACATGAGGGGTATCAGATTTCTCAACCTGCTGGATGAATGGACTTAACTAATAACTCGGCTAACACAATCGCATTGCATCGCACTAGTTAGGGTAGCGACTCGGAAGTCGAGGTCACTCTGAGGGAGTGCTGGCATACGCGATTGTTAGATGGAGTCGCTCTGAGGGAGTGCTGGCATACGCGATTGTTGGACGGAGTCGCTCGAGGGAGGGTTGTGGTGAGGGAATGCATCATATCATTCCGCATACATGCATTTTAATAAGAGTTGTTAAGTGTTGATGATTGGCTACGTTTCATTAAATTCACATTATAATTGATGTCTGTTATATCTTAAGATTAATAGCATCCACTGAGTTGATCACTCACTCCCACTCTGGAACAGTGTTTTAAAACATCACCCAGACCTTTTACTAGATGCAGGTGAGGTGGAGCTCGATGAGCCGAACGAGGTGAGCAAGGATAGGGAAGAAGAGTTTCCCTGCTTCCAGACTTTCGACGGATCCTTTTAGTTGAGTTTAGACTACCGCGGGGTATGGACTAGAGCCCTAGTTACCTTGGGTCATGTATGGGTGGGATTAGTTTCCTATTTAGATGATTTTGGATTTGTTGTCTAGATATTTTTATATTTAATAACAATTGATACTGCTTTATGACGTACTTATGCTTCATGCCTTACTAAATCCTCCATTGTTTATGAGATCATCCAAATGTAATTAAAATATAAAGCCCATTAGGACATCCATGACACGTGGGAATTCGAAACCCAAGTTCTTACATGGCCCCTAAAAACCCGGGGTGTTACAGTGCATTTGTGCATGGAAGCGGATTGGCACACATCAGCTATATATCTTATGTATTAACGTCAGCAAGTTTTGTGGATCCCATCATGAGGTATGTATTATATCCAAACTAATTATCCACTTGATGAGCTAGCTGTAAGGCATGAGATGAAAAATAAGAAATATCTAAAGATTAAGTGGACCACACTGAAAAAAGTGGTGGGATATTGAACGTCTATTATTGCAACACTTTTGGGGATCACAGAAGTTTTGGATCAATATGATATTTGTTTTTCCTATTCATCAGGTATTCGTGACCTTATGAATAAATTGGATAGATAATAAACGTCATTGTGGGCCTTATGAATGTTTTAACAGTGAAAGTCATTATCCTCGCTATTGTTTATGGTGTGGTCGAGTTGAACTTTGTATATGATTTATTTTTCGGCTCATTCTCTAAAATGATATTGAAAAATAGATGAACGGTGTGAATGTCATAAATACATCATTTTGGTAGCCATGTAACTTTGTTCTCATTTGAACCGTTCGTGTACAACTCGGAGCTGGAGGAGCGTCAACACTCGTATTCGCATGACACGCACTAGCTATATAGCTGTGTAGACACCCCATTTAGGCTAACAACCTGATAAGGCAAGGATGACGCTTAGTGAGAGAGCTAGAAACCATAACCATTCTCTGAACCCTAACCATAACTTAAACCCAAATTTAAAGCCTAACTCAAACCATTATCCGAACCAGAGCCTACCCAAAAATCGATCCAAGTCCCAAAAACATACCCAGTCATTTTAATCCAAAATATCCAAAAATCAACTTCGGGCCGACCAGAGGCCCCGAAACAGGCCCACCAGCCAAAACCGAGGGGAAACCTAGCTCAGGTGGTAGTTTGACTACTGCCGGCGGTAATCGGAGTACCGCACCCTATCCGACAGGTGTCTCCTTTGAGCACATAGTTGTCCTCTTTCCCAAAGTCAACTTTCTTATAGAATTACTCCCGAAGTTCACCCCATTTACCATTTTACCAAACCCAAAGAGTTTATAAGAACATGCCACATGATACTTCTTTCCCCTCAACCAATCACAAGCTGTCATGTCAGCATTTATCCTCTATAAATCCTAAAAAATTTTTTTAAAAAAGTGTTATTTCGAAAGGCTATAAATAGCCTTCACGTCTCTTCATTTTAAACAACACTTTTACCCAAGAGATAAAATTCTCAAATTTTTCTAAGGGAGAGTAAGAGAGAGAGAGTAAGTGAGTGAGAGTGAAAGGGAGCTCTTAGTCTTGAAGCCCCACTCTTTAGCCTTCCCCTAGCCTCTTCTAAGCCATCCTTAATTCTTATAATCTCATCTGAATTGGTCATGGTGCACTCCGTGTCCTAGCTATTTCAATTGCAAGCCAAAGAGCATACTATCTTCCATAAATCTTTCATCATATTATTATTTTCCTTCTCAATTCTCTTGCTCCTCTAGATCACCATTAAATGTATGCTCTGTGATTTTTTAAATATCGAATCCTGTTATATCAGAAACTCATGGTAGTCTAATCTCCCTTGTTTTACTATACTAGCATCATCGCATCCGCTTTTGTAGACATTCCTTGGATGTATGCTCTGTAGCTTGCCGGAATCCCAAATTTTGCTATATAAAAAATCTGAGTTTGCATAGGCTCATTTCGATTATATCATCACATCCCTTAAGATTACTTTACCACAAGGAGTAGAGATCGTACACTTGCACGGGCAAAGAGGGTGTCTAACACATTCCCTCTTTGTAACTGAGGTCCCTGACTCAAAATCTCAAATCGCATACCAGGAATTAATTTAAAGTAAGAGAGTTTTCAGATTCTCTAAATTTGCATATTTTATAAATTCTAGCCGACTGTAGAATTTTAGATTAAGTGGCTAGTGGCAACTCCAGGATATTATATTCAATCACCTTTTGTCAGACAAACAAAAATTTGACAAAAATTGCAAAACTAATGTGGGAGCCAATTTCTTAACGTTCACAAGCTAGTGTGCGGTGCACCAGCCAATCTGCTTCCTCTGTGCATGCGTATGGCTATTCAAACTGTGCACGAGTATCAAAACTTTGATACCATGGCAGTATAATTATTAATATGCGGGTATTATGATTGTGTACATGGAGTACAATTAACTGAATCTAAACCGCTCGAATCGTGTGAACCGTATTAGATGGATAACACACTAATAATCTTATTGACTGTATTTTCTAAATAGCCGATTTTTCTACATTTAATGAACGGAATCCAATAGTCTGAAGTCAACAAACATGTATACACTAATCGGCTAAAATTTCTCAATCAATATAATTGATGGATGATGGGATACTGATGTAGAGCAGGTCATGGACAATTCCATGGCCAAGATGTTCTGGAAGAGGCACAATCGTAAGAGGAAGTGATCTAGGCCGTCAGGACTTTCAATCTGGTGTATCTTGTAATCACGAATGAGTTATTTAACATACTATATATGATTTTGGGCAGGATGAGCTACTTTAGCCATCCAATCCCACTAGCTACTTGGCGTTGCCCGCTCCAAATTTACAAAATACCATCGGATGAATTCCCAGTTTATTTTTATTTTTATTTTTAGGTTGGGTATAAGAGCATCTCGGTAAAATAGGACGCTATTTTTGGCTGAATACCATGCACCAGTAAACATCACGATTGAATATAAATAATAGGTTTACTATTTATATTAAGTCTGCGAATTCCATGACCCTCCAAATTCCGGGTCTCACTGTGGATGGATCATATCTCTAACGTTACACTGATTAAGCAATCCTAACCATCCAATCAATGCCAATGAAATGGATGGTTAATAGTATCTTCTCACTGACACTTTTTGATTATGCTACACCACGACAATCCGCACATGTTGGGACATTATTCTTTGATCCACACCGTTGCTGTGATAGGCCCTGTCGTGCATGTGGGTCTATTGAAGCTAGCAGGCCTTGGGATCAGTAGCCCACAAGAGACGGTCAAAGAGAGAGGAAAAAAAAAGTACGGAAGTACTAGTACTCCACATTCAACGTGAAGAAAATAAAACGCCGAATCTGGAAGGTTTTGATCATCCATTTATGGTGTGGCCCATCAAAGAAACGGGTCTGAATCACCAAACCATGTCCCCACATGAACATATGTACGGTGATGATCAGATACTGGGCCCCATAAGATAGATACACCAGATTACTGAATTATTTATATCGTAAGATCAAGATAATATACATTAAAGGTAGCAGATCAGAGAACAGCACATTTTCATAAAATCCCCGAAACCATATATGATTTGCCACATGCAATCAGAAAACATCTAGAAAGCCTTTTTTCTTTTTTGACTCCCGCAACATAACATTACTATTTCAATGACAGAGTGTCCCTTGGTGGATTCTCCACCACAATCCCCCCAGTGAGATGATCATGGGAATTGGTTTTCCCAACATTGATCATAGCCGTTGGTAACTCAAGTGCACCCTTCTTCTTATCAACTGACGGTGCTGATTCCAAGGGGTCCTTACTTTTGCCCCACACAACAGAATAAAGACCGATGACTATGATAATGGCACCGATTAGCCTGCGAAAGAAATCAAACAATTTGACGGTAGATTAGAGACATGGGCCACTAATCACAATGTTAACAGATTCAAATCTATTGGTATATTACCTTCCTAAGTGTAGTTCCTCGGAGAGGATGAGAGACCCCAAGACAGCGACGATGACCATACACAGAGGGTTGAAAGCAGTCACAAAAACTGGGCCACGCTCTTTCATCACGATTCCTTGCACGTAGTAAGCGATGCCAGAGCATACTATACCCTGGATAAACAAAGATGAAAGATGAACGGTGCAGATATCCCAATTGCCAAAAATCTACCACCATGCAAATGATTTTCCCATATGGATGAAGGGTTAGGGGTTTCCAATACAGGAGAATTCTAGTGTGTGGTCTGTTCACAGTGAAATCCATCATATTAACGGTTTGGATCAGTGAATAATGGCACCCACTTGTACAAACTAAAAAGCCATTGTATCGAGATACGTAGTGTATGATAATAAAAGATAATTGCTATGGCCCAACGTAAAAGATCAAGGCCTGTCCCACTTTATGAAGGGCTTAAAAAGTTAAGCCACGACATTTACCATATGGGCTCTGTGGTTTGATCAGCTCAAACTTGTAATATAAGTTGGGCTTCGATGGCCCATTAGGCTTATGCCTCTTGCTTCAGATGGACGGTAGGGATCTCTGATCAGTGGGATTTTTGCTATGTGGGCCACAATGGTGCACCTAGCTAGCAAATATCTTAAAAGAATGGCTCGAACTTTTCAACCAGGAGAAAAGAAAATGGAGAGACTTCCTGGATCAGTCGATTAAGTCAGATTTAGACTCGGGGAAACTCAGTCTGGTCAGGTCAAAACTCGAGACAACTCAACTCGACTCGACACAACTCGATATTATTTATACATTTTAAATATTAAATAATACTTTAAAAACTCAGAAAAAATCAGGTGAGTTTTGCGAGTTTTCAAGAAACTCGCCTGAGTTCTTGAGTCGAGTCAGTCGACTGGGTTCTATTCAAATCAAGCTATTGTTTTTTTAACTATGATTCTACCCTCAACACTATAGTAACTAGTCGATGCACTTCAATAGGTTTAATTAAGGGAGAAATACAACATCAGGAATGATATGGTTAAGACTCCTTTAAACCAAAAATTTAGGCACCATGATTGACCCCATAGGGGAGGTGGGCCACATCTCCAGTTACATGTGGGCAGACCCATGATCACACCTCTATTTTGAAAGTCTGTAGAAGAGCGGGCTCTCATGATCTAATAGTCTACATGATATGGGACCTCCACAAAATCGAAGATGAACAGTCTAGGTCTAACAGTCCACCTAATCACTATTGGAATAGATGGTTCAATCAAGCCTTTGATTCTATAGTATAGATGGCCTCGAATCATGATATATGGCTTAAATCATATAACGAACAAGCTATATGGACTCACCTACGATCCTATTGTTCAACATATTTTATTTTCCATCCAGATTAGACTAACCATATCAATCTTGTCCATCCATTTTCTTACCGAATATACGGGACCGAGGACTCTCGTGTCCCATCCGATGGACCATACAGCAGCACCACGTTCCATCACGAGAGCCACTGCAGCCCCTTCCACCATGCCCATCAAGCATATCAACGCAGTCAGCGATAGCTCTGCTGGGTACGCCTTTAGTGTGAATGACTGAACCACCAAAATCACCACATATATAAATATATATTAGCATATATACAAATACAAATCTGTAAACGTATCAAAGATACACATGGATAATAAGTAACGTTTGCATTTGGTTGCACCAAATATCAGATTTCTTAATATTTCATGAAATTTGGTGCAACCAAACACGCCCGTAAACACGTAGTGATGAGGGATAGGATAGCTTACTTGCACTATGAAGAAAGCAGACCAACCGGTGCAACTGCCAATGATCATGAGAGTCCCTTTGAGCCAGTTCTGATCAGCTCCCGTGCTTGCGGTTTCGTGGTGCACGTGTCTCGATCCTAAGAAGTTTAAGATGGGGCCCTTATACACTGTCATGACCATCGCTCCAGCTACCGTCAGTACTGTTCCGGCAACCTTAGCTTGGCTAGACAACTCCTTAATTTTCACTTTCTCTAACCTGATAAACCGTTTAACCCAAGTTAACTCCAGTACGTGTCATGCATGCGTGCGTGCACGTGTAAGTACGTACATCCACATAAGTTGTGTACTCTTGTGCTTTGATTGTGGGCCCCACCACATTTATTTATTTTCCCAGTGCTTCCACGTGTAATCCAAACACACATCAAACACGATAGCATGCACGTCTGCCCGTGCCGCCGCGATATTTAAATATTTACAAGTTGTGTGTTTGGCATGTCCTTGATGGTTGCAATTTGAAAGAGAAATCATCAGATAACAGCTGCCGTATATCTAAGCTATGATGCAGCTATTCATTGGGTGGCCCACTTTTTATACGGATATAAATAATTCTACATATATCACACTCTCTATGTATAGATCAGCCTTTATAATCAAGTTATGAAGCAGCCATTCATAAGGTGGGCCACACCATAAGTCTATCATCAGCTCAAAGATGATCCTGATTTTCATAAAGTGATCATCATGGCGTGGCCTACCTTTTGTATGGATATCAGATATTTGACATAGATCGTGACATGTGGATGAGAAAAAGTCGGCCATACAACAACTGTACGTGATTATTTCTCAAAAAAGAAAACGTACCTGCAGATGATTGCCATGATAAAGGTTATGGCAGGAAGGATATTAAACAATGCAGATGCAAAAGTTGCAGATGTGTATGTCAACCCCACGTAATAAAGATTCTGATCAATCACAGGCCTATATGCATGAAGGAATTTCTTGTTAGGCAGAGCTGTTTATAGCATAAGATAAGGTAGAAAATACATGTGTGCGTTTAAGAGCATTACTCAAGTAAACCCAACAACATTATCTTCAAGAATGTAGAGATTGTCATTTTCGGCCTCACTTTCCTGTTACAGAGAAAAATGAGAAAAGTGAGATATGTTGTTACCATCGAGAACTAAAATCTATGATCTTTCTTTTCTATAGATGATTTGAAATATCTTTAGGTATATTTGGTCATACCAAATTTCATGAAATAGCTTAATTAAATTAATTATAAAAATTTACTATATCTGGTGTAACCAAACTACCCTTAGTATCGCTAGAGTTAGGAGATCAAGAAAGGTAATACGAAAGTGCCTAAGACATGAAATGGGTCAAAGTGAAATAACCCATAATAGCACTTCTATATGTAACTCTATCAAAAGCCATCACATCCCATTAGTGTCTGTTTGAATAGCGAGACTTATATGATAGTACTGTAAAGTAAAAATATCGTCATTATGATTTTACAATATTTGTTTAAATATGTAATATAAGCACATGCATGTGCTGATGTGCATATATGCATATGGGTGGATGTGTTAAAGGGAGATAGATTGAGAGGAGACCTCTCTAGCAAGAAAGCGAAGGGGGCAATGACGGCGGTTGCAACCGCATGGCGATAGACAACAAGCACGTAGTGGTTCATCCCACCCTTGAGACAAAGAACGGTGACGATGTGTAGACCGGCGTAGCCGAATTGTAAGGAAATCATGGCCAAGTAAGGCTTCAGCTTTCTAAAGACACCAGAAAATGACCCACTTGGGTTTTGGCCTTCCATTTCTCTTTCTCAACCTTACTCTCTAATTCCAAATAAGGGACGACAACCAAAACAAAGAAACCCTGAGGTTGAGTCACATCTCAAACCCCTCAAGATGCAAGGGTATATATAAGCCACAAAAGACGCAGTTCACCACAATAGATGATCTTAGTGTAAGGAACACGCATAGATTCCTTATCCATTAACAAATACACCCATTTTCCAAACATCACAAAACCCTGGCCACTTTCAATGAATGGCTACAACTTAAAGAAGCCCACCACTCATGCACAATACCATGTACGTCCATGGGAGGATGCTTTTTTATTTATTAATTTATTAATTTATTATAAATAAAGAAGCTTAGTCACCCTAATGAAACTAGAGATCATTTTCTATCCCTCAGGTATGGACAAGAACCTGTCCATACGATCCATCCTTCTCTCTATCCAGACCGTCCAACATGTTAGCCATCGTGGATTGGATGAACCCAATTATTAGATTAGTGATTCACGCTCCCTAACCTATCCATTGTAAATAAGTTTTTTTGACCGTCAGTCCATGGACCACTTTTCGGATGGCTGAGATTGTCTGATCAGTGCAGTTTTTCATTCACACCGTATCTATAGCGAGCCACACCATATGGACGGCCAGGATCGCCCGATATGGACCTATGTGGATGCAGAGATGAAGCACGTGGACAGTTGTAGGCATGGTGGGATGGATGAAGAAAACCGACCTGATGAAATTATTAGGTTTGAGTGCGCTGATGCATTTTGGTGTGTGCAGTTTGGGTGATTTGGAATGGTGGCGACATGGGTCTAGCAAAGCAACGTTGGTGCGGTCATCCTAGGATCGCAATGTGTAGAGAGGTGCTGGAAGGCTTCGATCCCATCTTATCCGACCAAAAGGAGGCTGGTTTGCAACCAAGTGCAATGAACGGTCCAGTAGTACACTCGGCCAGATAGTAGTTGTACATGGGTCTCATCGCAGTCATAACATCCATCCATCCATCTGGTGAGACCCATTTTGGATTATCTATGGTACAAATTTTTTACTGAACGGTCATAATTCAAGGAGATCTGGATGTAGGTAGCAAACCGTCGGATTTTTCAATTTGAACCGTCTATTTGATGCCCTTAGTGGGTCATAATGGATTGTCCAATCAGTGTGATTTTTGATATATGCAATATCCTTGGGGCTTTGTACAGTATGAACGGTTTGGATTATGAACACGGGTTCATATGTGTTGGAAATCCCAAGGAATAATGTTCTAATAAAGTGTACATCTTTTTCCAGGAAATACTGTTCATAGTTGAATGTTATTGCTGCCACAGCAATAAATACTGTAGGTCAGAAGAGAGGAAATCTTTGATACTCCGGAACGGCGTGATGGATGATGCACAATCATTTAGAAATTTGCTAGGTGATATATAATTTATTTAAATTAAACGGTCCAAAAACTATGTAACGCTTTACATGTATCATGAGCCAAAAATTACCCTTATGTGATTATTAGATTATTAGATTGGTGGACATTTATTGTACGGTTAAAATAAAAAATCCAATGGTCTTACCCAACGAGCAATTGTCCACTAATCAGAGGTTAGGATTTTTGGACAATAGGTCAGCGGTCGATACCGGGTTTTAGTCCGTTTATTTCGAGTCAACATTTGCCACGTGTATAGCTTTTAAGTGCCTGCGTATCAAGTGCCGTACGCAGACAGATTATCAAATCAGTCCTCGTCAGTCGTCAGTCGTCACGAAAGGGTGAATATTTGGGAAGCGGATACGGTGCGGCCCCGGCCTCACCCAAGACGGTGCGCCACTCACCGTGGGGCCCACCTCGATGTACGAATTCTGTTTCCATGCTGTCCGTCTTTTTCTTTTTCTTTTTCATATCATTTTTGAGAAAAAGAGACCAAAAATTAATAAGACAAAAATCTAACGTAAGCCATACCATATAGATAACTTTGGGGGTGAACACATTACCATTAAAAACTTCCTAAGATCCACTTTAATGTTTGACTACTTTAATATTTTCTTACTGTGTATATGCCACCGACCTGTTGATAAGGTCACGTAAACTTAAATTGAGAGAAATAAAAAATATCAACTTATTCAAAACTTTTATAATCCAAATGATAGCCAAACACCAGTTAAAAATTTAATTATCTTAATTTTGGATTCATCCTTTAATCTGAAAAAAATGATGGCCATGTATAATACATGGGGAAAAGCCCCAAGGTAATTGAAACGGATTGGCTACTTCCCCTGCCACTGGCCTTTGGTGGGTGGTCGGCACTCACCATAATGTATGTATTTCATCCACTTTGTCTAACTATTTTTATAAATCATTTTATGGTATAAAAGAAAAAATGAGGTATATATTAATCTTAAGTGGACCACATTATAGGAAACAGTGTTGAATGAACGTTGACCATTAAAAACATTTTAGATCAAGCTAATATTTATTTTTTCCCTTCATCTGGGTCTTTATGACCTAATCAACAGATTGGATATCAAATAAACAGTATAGTGGGCCTTAAGAGGATTTTAATGGTGGATATCCAATTATTATTGCTTTCGTATAGTGTGGTCCACGTAAAATATATATTCCTATCTATTTTTTCATCAATTATTAAAATGATATGTAAAAATGGATGAATGGAGTGGATGAAACATATACATCAAGGTGGGGCCAGAGAGCACCGACCACCAGCCACGGGCTGATGTCAGGGGGAGTAGCCAATCCGTCCCCCAAAGTAAGGACCCCATCATAGTGGGTGAGGCCTGGTGCTTCGGAATATTTGTGGTTAAGAATTACCGTGCATGGTATAAGGTACATTTGAATAAGGAATAATAGTACGGTCCTCGGCCCGAGAATATGCACAATGTGGTCAGGTTTTCGACCTCAGGCTCACGTGGGCCTCTTCAGCTATTTTATCCACACTGGCCAATCATTTTTTAACATCATTTTATGATATTAGCCTTAAAAATGAGGCAGGTCTAAGGCTCACCAGTCACACCATGGGAAGCGGATTGGCTCACCAAGACGAACGCTGACGCTCCTGGAGCTCCTTGTACGAACGGTTCAAAGGAGATCAAAGTTACATGGGGCCCACAACGATGTATTTATTATATCTTCACCATTCATCCACTTTTTGATATCATTTTAGAGTACTACCCAAAGAATGAATCATATCCAAATATCAACTGGACCACACCACATAGAGCAGTGGAGATAATGATTTTTATTAATAAAAATTTTGTAAGGACCACGATAACGTTTATTTTCCATCCATAAGGTCATAAAAACTAGGATGAAGAGAAAAAACAAATTTAATAGTGATCCGAAACTTCTGTAAACTCTTGAAGGGTTTTAATGGTAGACGTTCAATCTGACATTGCTTTTTCGTAGTGTGTTCCACTTGATTGTTAGATCTGCCTTGTTTTATTCTCAAGCCTTAACGAACTCACGGAATAGATATAACATACCTCATGATAAGATCCACGTAACTTGCTGAAATCAACAAACTAGCTATATAACTAGGGTGTTGTGCACCAGCCAATCTGCTTCAACCACTACGTGACTCAAGTAGCCTACACAGTAGGAAACAACGGTGACATTGACATCCACTCACGAAACTTCCCTACATCCCACTATTGTTTATTTACCATCTAATCTGCTCGTAAGATCATATGCATGCATGACGCTTTATGTGACCCAAGGAGCCTTCACGGCACGAAACAACAGTGACATTGACATCCACTCCCGAAACTTCCCTATATCTCACCATCATTTATTTATCATCTAATTTGTCTATAGGGTCACATGAAGCTTTATATAAAAAAAGATAAGGTCATCTTAACCCATAGCTTCTAAGATCCCATATAGTTTTCAACTTTAAATCTTTTTATCCCAGTGGTTATCTTGAAGGTTTGTTTGATGGGTGCTCCTGATGGGATGCAGATTGCCTAGTGACCGGATATCTTTGGTTGCAGTGCTCCATGGGGTCCATTGTGATGCTTGTGATTTTTTCATGCCATTCATCTATTTTACCAGCTTATTTTAATACATGAACTTAGAAATGAGGTAAAGCCAAAGTTCAAATGGACCATACCGTAGGAATGAAGTACACCCAAAGCTTAAGTGGACCACACCATATGAAATAGTGGGGATATTAACACTTAATATGAAAACCTTCATAGGACTACTGTGATGTTTATCTGCTATCTAACTTGCTCATAATGTAAGATAAGCTTAGATGAAGGAAAAACACAAATTTCACACTGATTCAACACTTATTAAGGCTTCAAGAAGTTTTTAATGAGCTATCAATCCCAGCTGTTTTCTGTATACACTTGAGGTTTGAATCTTTTCATTTTAATCTCATATCCTAAAATAAACTGGGGATGTGAATAAATAGTGGAGATAAATTACATGCATTACGATGGGCCCCACAGAGTTGTGCTACCAGGGATATCACAAGCGATCGGGTCACAGGCCATCCCGCGTCGGTCTTGATGACTGAACCTCGGGTGAAAACCAGAGCATGTTCTGCATATCCTCGGCTGGAGAATCATACATTTCTTCCTGAGCAAATGACGTAATGTTCAAAATTCAATGACCGACGTGGACACCCAATATCACTGATAAAAGGAAGAGTTATTCATTGGTGCGTTTGCCTTTCATTCATCTCCTTTTGAGTATCAATTACGCAGTAATTATCCTACTCAGGTGTCGAGATTATCAATTTAACTCACACACTTTACAGGCAAACGTAACTGAGATCCCAACCGCTCATCTGGTTGGTCCCACAATGATTGTGATCTTATTAAGGGCAATAATCATGTGCATTCGAGCCTGTGGGCAGGTCATTGGACCCTACTTTGATTAAGACCTAATCTAAAAAATAAGCCTGGTCCATAACTCAGGTGGGCCACACCAAATGGGAACAATGGGGGGTGCGCTAGGGTCTACCGTGTCATATGTTGATCCAGAAATTTAGACCGCCCTCTTCAGACCTCCAAGCACCTACACAGGAGGAAAACACAGGAGACTAGGTAAAGTAGGGGACTCTCGCTCCGATGTCAAAGTCAGGCTCGGAATCCGAGTCTAATAGTGTTAAGGGTTTTGGGTCAGAGATTTTTGTGTATCATTTTGTGTAGACGAGTTCTCTATTTATAGTGCGGGTAGGATAGGGTAGTATGTGATCTTAGGCACGATCTTAGCTGTTATGCGTGATTGCTTGTCTCCAAGTACAGAGGTTCATAAGTAGTATCCTGTGAATACGGGGTCGATCCCACAGGGAGATGAATTGTGAGAAGAAAAAAAATCAAATGCAAAATAAACTAAGTAATAAAAACTAAACCAATGATTTGATTTTAAAATTTTTGAATGGATGTAATTCAATAAATTAAAATAACACCCAAGCTTCGAAGTTCCACACATAGGTTAATGTTTCAAAATTATGATGACTTGGATAACACAA
The DNA here is from genome assembly GCA_037074715.1 of Magnolia kwangsiensis. Lineage (NCBI taxonomy): Eukaryota > Viridiplantae > Streptophyta > Magnoliopsida > Magnoliales > Magnoliaceae > Magnolia > Magnolia kwangsiensis. The sequence continues at coordinate 21,374,606 of CM073572.1, forward strand.
CTAGGATCTGAGCATTATGGTCAGCCTAGTCGAAAAATAAGACAGTTTAAATATTAAAAAGTGATATAAAATATTAGAAAATAATGGATCTGCATCATTGACATATATTCTCAAGCGCCAGTGATTCTAAGTATCCAAGATCTATAGGATAATGAATATCAAAGAAATATAACAGGTTGAGAACCTCTCCTATCTAGGAAATCTGATTGATCTATGCTAAGCCTATCCATCAATGTGAATCTCATATGATGGAAACATATGGATCTCAAAAGAGGATGAAAAAAATAAAACCTAAATAATAGACAACATGCATACACCATTATTCTCATCATTAAAACAATCAATCATCATAATCTTAAAGAACTATTAAACCCATGTGCTTCCATTCTAACTTAGGCTAGAAGGAACTTAGAAAAGCATAATTAAATTGTAAAAATAAAAAGCAACAAGAAAAAAAATACAAAATAGAAAAGATCTAAAATAAAAATAACAACTTAAAAGCTTTAATAAAACTAAAAAGACTCTTTAAAAATTCTAAACTTTGTTTTGGGATGCCCTGAATGATTTTTTGGAATGCCCTAGGAGGCCCTATATATAAGTAGGGAACTTCAATTTTCGTACAAAGTTGAAAACCCTATAAATCGCATCAAATATACGTATTTTTTTAAAATAGACTTTTTACTGCTTAGTTCGTTTAAAATAGACTTTCTGCTGCATAGTTTTTCAAAATAAACTTCACAGCTTCAAAATACACTTTTTCAGGACGATTTTGGAATTCTTCACTTCAAATCGTCGATTCTCTCCATTCGTCACTTGATTTTCTTGGATATTTGACATGTGAATGCTTCAATCTTGGTCTCCTAAAATTCATTTCTTTCCTTAGTAAATCTTGAGCATCAAATCCATGCTTTTTAGTACCCTTTCAATCTAAGCACTTAAATTTACCTTACAACACATGCATGAATAAAATATAATATTAAAATGATTTATATTCATAAAATCAAGAGATAAATAGAAAAAATTATACAATATTTGAGTCTCAACAATGCGAGATGTGCACGAGTAATGAATGTTGACAGTTACTGTAGAATCATGCAGTAGATGGTATGCGTAAGTGATGGGTGTTAACGATTACCATGGAACAATACGTATCAGAGGAAGACTGGCCGCTCGACTAAGAAGTTAGGTCGGCACGACTCAGATTGATGCATCATAGGTCGGCATGACCCAAGCCTATTATTTTGCTCTGTGTTGGAAGCCCAACGTAAACCCATATATGGGTAATCCAAAGAGATTATTAAGACTGATGAAGAAGTTATAGGCCACAAAAATTAGACATCACAAAGACCTTCTTTATAAAGGGATGATCATTGCTTTATTCAACATATGTAGGCGAGCTTCCTTATATTCTTGAACGTCGTCCAACACGTCTTTGACATGTTGGCATCTCCTTAGCTCAACCACTGCGGACGGTTAGGACCGACCCGAACTAGGTCCTCGGTTGTTTATGCCGAAGCAGAGTTGAGCCAGTCGATCGGTTGGTAGGGATTACTATGAGCAACTCAAAACTTTTATACTGGTCGGCACTAGCCGAGCCCTCATTCGCCTGGGTTATTGGCTTCCCTGAGTAGAGGGGTGTGTCTGTCTTCCTGATGGTTTCTTATGTTCTTGATGAGCTCTACCTCGACTTCGTTGAGCTAATTAATCCCCTAAGTTTTTTTTGACCAGACGCTCAGGACAATCCTTGTGAGATACATGGAAGAGAGCTCGGAAGCGCGTACCGCCGAGGACCATGTTTGGGAGTGTGAAGTCTAGTCTGTCTGGGTGAGATGGTACAGGATCATACGCTTGTAAGCCCAAGCCAACCTTGAAGGTGGTCGAACCATATTTATCCACAACATCATTTATGCCATTCAATCCAATCATCAGGTGGGCCCCACGTGGATGAAGGGACACACAAAATCTCATGCCACCAAAAAAAAAAAAAAAACACTCAAGTGGGACACAGTGGTTGTACATTTGTCCCTGTGGTGCAGCGCGCTACAGTTTTGGATCAGGTTGATTCTTGGAATGTACAGCAAGCTTGAGAAAACACGCTAAATTCACGGTTTGGATTCCAGATACACATCACGTGTGGGTCCAGACAGAAAGTTTGCTAAGAACCACACGATTGGAAGAATGTGATCATTCCCAAAATCACTCTCAATGCTCAAATTCAGCATTTTAGACATGATGACATCCATGGCAGCACCTGACCGGTGATGACCGGCTGGGATCACTCACATGTGGCTGCTAGTAAGTCATGGGAGGACGATAAGAATTCCTCAGTTGTCTAAAGGAGGATCTAATGGCTATGATGATGCGTGGGGAGACTAATTTCCCACGTGATCATATGATTGGTGGTTTGAAATTGTCTGAAATGTCTTTTTATTTTTTAATAATGCGTGTTTTACAGGGATTGTCCAATTACCAAGTTGAAAGTGGTAGTGCATTTCTACTCAAACACCAAATACATTCTTCCTGGCTAAGGCCATTGCATTGATGTCATCCACATATAGTTGAAACCTTTCTAGATAGCCAATTGAAAGGTTGCAGGTAAGATGTACAACACGGTTACGTTGGGTTCAACTCAGGCCTAACCCAACAGACGCGGTTTGGCTAGTGACACCAACACTAGCCAACTAGTTAGTGTTGAAGCTCTGTTGGCGCCGTCATGAATGTGTTTTATCTGCGCCGTCTGTCCATTGTGCCTGCTCATTTTAGGGCATGAGACTAGAATAAGGTAGATCTAAATCTCAGGTGGACTGTATCACAGGAAATAGCGAGTATTGAAGGTTAAACGTTGAAAACCTTTCGGGAGCAAAGAAGTTTTGAATCAAACTGACATATGTGTTTTACCTTCATTAAGGTAGGTGTATGTGACTTTATCAACCGGTATAGTTTGCAAATAAACATTACAAGGGGCCTTAGAAGTTTTTTACGGTAGATTTCCAATCAATATTGTTTTCTTGCGATGGTCCACCTGTGATTTGGATCTATCTCATTTTGGGCTCATGTCCTAAAAAAAAATGATAAAATGGATAGGCAGCATGGATAGAATACATATATCATGGTAGGGTCTATAAAGCTTTGTGATTTAGACTCATCTCATTTTGAGCTCATGTCGTAAAAAAAAGATGATAAAATGGATTGGCAACATGGATGGAATACATATATCTTGGCAGGGTCTATAAAGCTTTGCTGCCAGCTAACTGGCTAGTTCTAGGGTCATTAGTCAAATCGCAACCTAACCCAACCTTAAGGGAAGCATGTGACCCAAAGTATTGAATACTAAACCCTGATATAATTCAAATTGGTTCAGGTTAGAATGGGTTGAGTCATATTGAGTTTGGTTAATGCCTACACCGAATAAAATGACATGTAAAGTAAAAAAAATGTATCCATTTGATAACACCAATTAAAGAAGCATCTATAACTAACAAAATAAATTCTACACAATGAAATTCTTTCTTAACCCTCAAATGTAGATTTTGAATTCCGCATAATGAAATTACTGACTTCTATACATGAGTGGTAAGGTGATTTTGTTAAGGAATTCATTTAATGAAAATAGATTTTTAAATAATTAAAAAAAAAATTGAAATTATTAGAGAAATGATACTTTTTCAACCACACACAACAATATTGAAATCAAAAGAAAATAGAAAAATATACAAACTACAATGCAAATTTACATGGCTCCCTCTCAGTACATCTACGAATTCACAATATTCAAAGACAACAAACAAAGAAGTAGCTCTCAATACAATAACATCTCTCTCTCTCTCTCTCTCTCTCTCTCTCTCTCTCTCTCTCCTCCAAAAGAATTAGAGTTTATATATTACCTTATGGGCTGAGCATGCACCCCTCGGACCTCAAGTAAGGGGGCATTGCTCCCCGTGACCCCAATGAGGTCAGCCCAAAGCTTGACTTGTGAAAATGTTAGTAAGGTGAATAATACATTTCTGATGATTGAACTCCCCAAATCTTAATAGGTTTTGATAATATACATATGAACTTGGAAACCTTTGTATAAAGTTTAAGCTATACAATTGACGTCAAATGCGCTGCCTAATTATTACAAGAGTGACTCACTTCTATGATCTTATAGTTAGAATGGTCACTGGCCATTATCAATAGTTTAGGTAATTCTACAACAACTAAATGGGTAATTAATGTTTTTTTATCCCTCTTTATTATCTCACTAAAATGTACTCTAATGCATGTCTTTATTGAGAATCTCTCTCTCTCTCTCTCTCTCTCTCTCTCTCTCTCTCTCTCTCACAAAACGTATGAGATCCACTCACTAGTGAATGTCTACAAGTAAATCTATTTTAAATCATTTCTAAATTTCAATTTTCCGCATGACCCTCAACCTTTTTGTGAGAGTATATTTCCAAGACAACAATGCCCGTTCCAACCCTAAACCTTATTTTTTATACAATTTACATTTATTTAATACATGTCAGTCATGAGTCATGTATGCTCAATGCATATAACGTCAAGTCTAAGTTTGGCTGAATTGCCCAAGGCCTCAATGGTCAACCCAAGCTGAACCCAATGAAAGTTGAGTTGGGTTAGTTGGGTTACCTAACTGTTGCACCCGCTCTGTGTATAGCATATGATCCATAGTAGTACCCACTAGATGGATGCGCTAGATCATCTGGCCATGTATCTTGTGTTGGGGGACTGCGAAAGCACAAGGAGATGAATATAAGAGGGTAATCTAATCGCACAAACCAATTAAGCACCAAGAGAACACAATAATTTTAATATAAAAAATCTTTGTGATAAAAAAATTATAACACAAAGTGACAGATAAATACTATAAAAGCAAAAATCATAAAGAGAAAGAACTTATCCAATTTAAATAACCTCAAATCTCACTATTGCTATATACCTTTTTTAATCCCGTTTACACTCATATATATCGCCTTACGAAGTATTTCAAATGAAAAAAGAAATCGAGAAGAATTCCAAACATAAAAGGAAACATAAAACTTGATTAAAGACATCAAATGCAATACCCTGTTTAAACCCATCATGGACTTCAAGTGCACCTTGGCCCGAGTTGCCACTCAACACGCATCCAACCTGTATCACTAAGTGGGGTTCGTCTTTGAATGATCTTAACTGTGCATCAGGTGGACCCTACTTTAGATGGGCTGCATTTGGAAAGTACTGCAATGGATGATGCTGACTATCTGATTTCTGACATTGAAACAGCACTGGTTAATGGTCCAAACTCAACTCAAATTTTCATTGACAGCTATGTCCAGTCAACGTGATTTCCAGACCATGGCCCACCCGAATATACGTTGTATCAAGATGGACCATCACGTCGGGTCTATAGCCGTACATGTTAGGAGACCCAAACCATTTACAAGCTAGACCTCACTTTTGGTAGAGGATGCTAAACAACAAAACTCTCTAATTGAAGTACTTACGTGCTTTTGATTATTTAACATTTTTGACTGCTTTCTTGACTGTCGCTTGTGGACCATTGATTCAAAAGTCGAGAATCTTCCATCCTTAAAGATTTTTGAGGCAGCCATCTTCGTCATTGGATCACCATATACCGTGGTAGATTCAACGGCCGTGATGTATTCTAGTAAACGTCAGTCATCTATTGTCAATTCGCCACAGCATTTTCTTATGGATGAAACCAGTGAATGAAAAGAAGAACACTTTTGTGAAATGCATGTATCAGGAGGCGGATTGGGTACTACGCCGCCAGGCGTTGCTAGGAAAGGATACAGCCTCTGAATGGCCACTATGTTGCATGGGTTTTATCCACACCGTTCATCCATTTTTTCATATCATTTTAAATTACAAATCAAAAATGAGGCAGTCCCAATATTCAATTGGACCACACAATGGGAATTAAACACCTACTATTGAAAACTTTTTGTGGGCCACAGAAGTTTTGGATCAAGCTGATATTTGTATTTTCCCTACATCCAGGTCTATGTGACCCTATAAACAGGTTGGACGGAAATTAACCATAATGGTGGGCCCTAGGAAGGTTTCAACGTTAGGTGTCATTATCACCACTGCTTCCTGTGGTGTAGTCCACTCGAACCTTAGATCTGCATAAAAATCCCTAAAATGATATGGAAAAATGGATGGACGGTGTGGATAAAATCCATACATAACGGTGGACCCTCACCATACATAACGGTGGTCCCTCATAGATCTTGTCCGTTCCTAGCTAGGGAGGGTTCCATGTATCACTAGCTTTCCCACCTATGACCACTCACATCCAAAGTTGCACCAACAGTAAAGAGACCAATGGCCGTAGATTTCGGAGGGTGGGTGGGCATCCATGAATACCGGCCAATTTCTAAAAGATGCTTCTTTTTTTCCCCACTTTTTAAATTTGTTCTGTTCTTTCACAATCCATAAATAAAAAATATTATGAAAGCAATGGTCACTTCCACTACTATATATTCTTATCATTAACCTCTATGATTAGACTTTTTAAGTGTGGGTTGGTGACTCCATACCACGATTGAATGGGCCCCACGTGTCGATAGCCACGTACGGACTAAACGTGTAGATTGATAATCGCAGGCTAATAAAATAAAGAGGATTATCAATGAGGCGATGCCGTAGGTGTTCGGCTCGCTTTTGATGGACGTGGATTGCCTGCGTCAGGGTGCTGCAGGAAATTAACGCTTAAAGTTAGGTGGGGTCCACATGATGTTTGTGAGAAATCCACTCCATACATCTATTCCGTGAGATCATGTTAAAACAAGAGCTGAAAAATAAGTCATATACAAAATTCAAGTAGGGCATACGCCAGGGAAGTCCACCATTGAAACCTTCATAGGTCATATAAGTTTGGGATTAGGCTAATATTTTCTTTTCAGTTTAACTTGGTAAGAACGATCTTATGAACGGTTTGGATAGCATATAAACCTATAATGACCTTATTAACCGTTTGGATAGCATATAAACATCAAGGTGGAACCCAGGTATTACATTTCCTTATCAGCTTTTTCTGTTGTGCATCCCACTCGAGTTTTGAATCTACTTCAATTCCAGGCTCATGTCTTAACATGATCAAGCAAAATAAATGGACTAAATAGATTTCTTACAAACATCCCAATGGGGCCACGTATCTTCAAAACAGATGAGCTAAATAGATGACGCAGGGAAGGATGTTAGGTCGAGCACCATTTTTCTCAAGGGGATAACTGTTTTGAGGATAACTGTTTTGAATCCATAGAAATTCTCCAAACTCTTGACATAGACTCCTTAAATCTACAAGGAAAAGAAAAAAAAAATAGAAAATAAATTTTATAAAATTTAAAATTAATTGATGAATGAAATAAACGAGTTCCCAACCCTTTAAATGGGGATACTAAGCAATGGAAGAAATTTCATAATCAAACTACAAATAGAACTTTTAAAATTCACAACTTAAATAGTAAACTTACTATTTATAGATGATCATGATTTTCACTAATGCACAACCTTTTTAGGCAAAAATGGTAAGTGTCCTATTTGGCTTCACCAAGCTATTGTCCTAATTATTCTAATCACTTTTCACATTTGGCACAACTCCTAAATCTCGACGGATGAAGAGTTATAATCCAACTAAAACTTACTATATTATAATAAAAACGAAATTAAAATAGGTAAACGACCACCAATCTAATGGTATTTCGCAAATTCAGCTTACACAACCCAACATAGCAAGGTCGGGTGGCTAAAGTAGCTTGTCCTATCCCAAAATTATATATTTTACGACCAATAACTCATTCTGGATTGAAAAATATGTCCGATTTAATATCTGACAGTCTGGCTCACTTCTATCGTCAACCAGGCCTTTTCTGATCCACCCTAACCATATAAAACTATCCACGACCTGCTCTATATCAATAAATTTCTCACATACATTACAGTGTGATATTAGCTGCTCAGCACGGCTTTAAAATAATAAGGGGAGAGATTTTTGTACAACCGCAGACATTCATGATACATCGTAACAAGCATTTACAGGATTCAGAGCTTTACAGCCTAGTCAGCTACATCAGTAAACCTTATATGGCCAAACTAAGCCAAGCTCAGTACTTACGACCGTAGTCGTATACCACTTCTATCAATGGGGCATATTAATACGTTCCTATTGACATGATATGGCATGATTTTAAAGCCAAACTAAGCCAAGTTTACTGGGACGGAATGAACGTTATAAGACACTTGTATCAACGGAGCATATTACTGATAGTCCTATTAATTGATGTGACACAGCATGTATTTTGGAGCCTTATGGCCAAGTGGGCCACATCAATAAGCCTTAAATGGTCAGACCAAGCCAAGTCGACGATGGGGGGGCATAAGGCACTTCTATCAATTTGGCATATTAATGGTGGTCCAATTGATCGAGAGGGTGTGAAATAGTGCTTATGTTATGATGGTGATGATGAAATAGCTAGGATAATGTTATAGTGATGATGACTATTATTTTTGTTCAAAAACTCACATTTTACTATATTTGTGGTTCGTTCGCATTACTTTGCTAATTGCAAGTACAACAAGATTGCGACCGACTAATGTTTCTAAGCCTGTACTTGCTAATTATCTTTGAAATAATGCACTCTAATGTGAAATAAATTCCATCCAAGTCTTTCTAGATTGCATAATCCAAAACTATCGAAAGCATTTACGAGCGAAAATTATATATCGATAGAAGGTGATACATGGTAAATATTATTGGCACCGAAATCTGATTTCGGAATTTGGAGAGGAAAATTTTTCTGATGGGTGTTGAGTGTAATGATTTGAATAGTTAATGAGGATCTCCATTTCGAATCTCTGGCATAGAAACACCGATACTGATGAATTCATTGGGGACCGTCTTTTTGGAGTCGATCACTGCTGTTGGTAGGTTGGGTGTGGTTATTCGCTCATCGATCTGAGGTGATGATATCATGATATCCTTGCTCTTACCCCACACAACAAAATATAAGCCGATGACTATGACGATTGCTCCAAGGATCCTGCAGAAATTAGATATGAAAAATAAGCAAATGGGTCTGATTGAAGATTTGAAGAAATGTATAGTTATTAAAATAAGACTTTTATTAGGCGAGTCCATATGATCATTAATTTAGATCTGACTATTGAATTACTATGATTGGGTATACCAACGGGCTCCACTATGCTTGTGATATTTACAGCAAGTGTAAGATGGTGCACTTGGATTGTGTTTCCTATTCATAGTATTCAGATAAACTTATAGATGGTTTGGATCATCCATCACCGATTTTGGCCATTCAAATGCACTGACCTAAATCAATTATCACCTTCACAAATGACTGAATCTATTTAAAACACTAGATGTAAGACATGAATGGATAGTCACCATGTTACACTACACTCACCAAAAAAATACAGTTTCCTCACTACTCACAGTAGTGAGATGTGCAGGTGGTTTTATGTAGCCCACCCAAAAAGTCCATACATCATCATGATTTGGACGTTTTCTTTAGATGAATCGATCCAAATTGAAATTTGATTAGTTGGGTGATTAAGAAAAATCAATCAATAGTTATACCTTCCTAAGGAGATCTCCTCCTTTAAAATGAAAGAACCCAAGATGGCGACAATGATCATGCTTAGGGGACTAAAAGCGGTCACGAAAACGGGACCTCGTTTCTTCATGATCACACCTTGAATGTAATAAGCAATCCCGGAACAGAAAATCCCCTGCGAGAACCCCCACCAACAATGCATTATGTTAGTTTAAAAAATGAATGGTTATTTAACTTCCTAATCGGAGATTTTGGTGCAGAGGGATTGGATCAGGAAGGTTGTTCTATGAATGGTGGAATTGTGTCAGTGGATCCGGACCATCCATCTAGTGGGTCCTGTTCATGGATGCCCTATTGAATGAAAATCATACCAAACATATGGTCCTGTTCATGGATCCTTACTCTTGCTCAGGTGGTAGACTCTCAGGAGTTTCAACACTCGGTCAAAGGTTCGAGCATCCATAGGTGGTGAAATTCCACTAGTGTGAGTGCGTGGAGTGTGCGTGCAGGTGTTAAAAAGATAAAAAATAAAATAAAATAAAAAGAGAGAGAGAGAAAAAGAGAGAAGGGTGAATGAAAATTGATTCAACAAGAGAAACTTATGGTCAGAGTTGTCTATTTGGCATGCTTTTTAAATACAAAGGGAAGTGGGTCTCAGGGACCCACTTTGCATGGGTCCAATCTTGATCAGATGGTCATAAGATTCACCTATAGCAAATCTTCAGTAAGGGTGTTGTGACACGGTATGTGGAATTGAAACAAGGGTCAGGCCTCAAACTACCCATACAAAGCATGTTTTTTTTCTCAGTGACTCAGACCAACTCGCTCAGTCCTGAGTCAAGTCATGACTCGCCCCAAGTCAGGCAGTGACTCATCTAAGTCCAAGCCGACTCGAATGAGTAATCAATCCATGATAGAAAGGGAAATCAATCAAACCATCATTCGAAATCAGATATTTCAAAATTAATTTCCCACCGAGTAGATGGCGGCGAAGAGCTTCGCATTCCAGCCAATAGACCAAATTGCATTATTGCCGCGTTCCATTGCTAGTGCTACAACAGTGCCCTCTACCGCACCCGCCAAACATATGAAAGCAGTAAGTGAGAGCTCTGCCGGGTATGTCCTTAAAGTGATAGCCTACATTAACAAAAACCACATCTTATCATTATAATTCAACATTAACACAAACATCATCGCAATGTATGTATGTATGTATGTATGGATAGACGGGAAATTGCTTACTTGTAGTATGATGAAACAAGCCCAACAAAAACAACCAGTGGTGAGCATAAGTGAACCCTTGATCCAGTCCTTACCGACCACGTTGGTTTTGGGTCCATTAATGTGGCTTCCTCCTCTAGACCATGGCATTTCTATGATGGGGCCTTTGTATATTGTCATGACCATTGCTCCGGCGACCGTTACCAGAGTTCCCGCCACCTTAGCTTGGCCGGGTGTCTTCTTAATATTCACCTTCTCCAGTCTACAAGACGGCTACCGAGTAAATCAACTTCTACAAATCACGCTCATATATATGCATTGGCATTACCTATGAATGGTTACATATACATATGTATGCATTTCCATGTACATCGTGTGATTTCTCTACATGATAAATTGGAACAAGACTCGACATGGCACGTGTGTGAGATCCAGGCCATTCATCACATGGGCCCACTTCATGGATTGAATATGGACCCCACCTGATGAAGAGCCTGGATCTCAACTGCCAAGTTGGCGTGGCGAGGCCATGTGGGACCCATTGTCAGGGGTGTGTGGGTCATACATACCGGAAGATGTATGCCATGAGAAAGGTGAGGGCGGGAAGAACATTGCACATAGCTGATGCGAAGGTTGCAGATGTGGACTTCATTCCTGTGTAGTACAAGTTCTGGTCCATCACTGGCCTACCACAACAAAAGAGAAAATAATGTAAAAAAAAAAAAAAACATTTCTCATCATATAAACTACTACAATGAAAGTAGAAATATGGGTTTTTTCAATCTTTAGATCCTTACTCCAATAAACCAAGAGCCAATATCTTTAAGAAGATGGAGAATGTCATCTTGGGCCTCACTTTCCTGTAGAAACAAACACAACAAAAGTCAAATGTAGTTGATCTCCTCTCTTCTTTTTTTCTTCTTTATTATGTAATTTGCATTGACACTATAAGACCCAAGGCCCAATTGGATCCAGCACAGCAAGCCCAAGCACGAGTATTAAATACTCACGCATGCATGACTCGGACGAGTCACCCACCTTTAGCGAGTCATGACTCGACTCAGGATTAGACCGATCCAAACACTTGCATGAACCAGCCAATCACTGTGCACGTGGTGCGTGTGTACCTCAATCCAAACCATCCAAATTGTTTGGGATCATGTGGACAACCCAAACTTTTGATCTGATGGTCCTAACTTTTCGATGGTGCCCATCATATGAACGGTTAAAATGGAACGCAGCCAACGGTACAGATTCAACAAACAAATTCGTACTTATCAAAGGTTCCGACCGTTTAATTAATCTGATTTTTCGAGTCCCGTATATAGTGGGTTCCACAATCTGGAGGATCTGTGGTTCCACTATTGTGCCTACAAATGCACGGTTAGGAATAGAACTAAAGCAACTGTCGAAGATGTCCCGATAACCAATCAGAGGGATCTTTTGGGGCATGGTCCATCCATGGTGGGACACTTCAGACGAGTGATGCATGGACCATCACCAAGGTGAGTCCCATCATATCAACGGTTGGGATCACTGGAATATGGGACCCACTTCTACAATCTCTACAATGGTTTTGCAAAGCTTTATTTTCTACGAGACATTTGAAACTTTGCACAAGATCTAAGCATACCGTTCTGTGTATTGTTTGTATACGTACATACAACGCTTTTTCTTCCTCACAAAACAATCACTTTTATTAAACAACGGAGCCGTGACAACGGTGGGACCGACCATAAAGATCTACTTGGACAAAAATCAGGATGACCCACTTATCAGATGATCTAAGCCATTGAAATCAATGAACATCCAATGGTCTTGACTCGAGTGTATTGGTCCGATTCTCGCTACAGATGATCTTTATAGAGAGGACCACCTTTTGTACCGCTCAGATTTTCTACAGGAGCGACATGTTTCCACTGCAGAAAGTAGGGGTGTACAACGAGTCAAACTGAGTCGAGTTGGCCTCAGCTCGACTCGGCTCGGCCGCTAGCTGACCCCGGCTCAAACTCTTCTCGGTTCGGTCAGCCGCTCGAGCCAATTCTAGTCAAAATCGAGTCTTTGTGACATTTTCACAAGCACATGCAAGGCACTTTTAGTCTTTCATAGTATGTAAAATAGTAGAAGTTTTTCATCAAACAGCTTACAAGAAACATCAAAATCAAAGAAAAATTAGATTTGTTTCATATATATACCTTCCTTGCCACTAGTCAATACTTCATTGAGACATTTCATCAAACAATTGGTGAGCAACATCAATATGAAAGTAACCGAGTCACCAGTCTAATTCAATCTGAGTTCGATTGGAGTCGCGGTTCAATCTGAGTCGAGTTGAGCTCAGATAAGCTCAAACTCTATTCGAAATTTTTTCGAGCTCAAAAAATCAGCTCGGTTCGACTTGAGCTCAACTTTGAATAGAGTCGAATCAAACTTTTTCAGCTCAAGTCGAGTAAGCTAACCGAGCTAACTCGGTTCATGTACACCCCTAGCAAAAAGGGTCGCTCTCATACCATGATGCATGCCATTATTCCTGGTGGTGCTATTGTGTGTAAGAAGTTGACATCTATGCTCTTATAATAATTTCTTCGCAAAAAGTAAAGATGGATAGATTTGATTGGATTACTGGCTGCTGTTAAATGTAAAATCATACAAATTACATTTATAAAATAACTGTAAAACTATATTATTGACTAGTGTTAATCGCAATGTGAATTGTTTGGCCCACCTACCACTAAACCAAATAAAGTAATATTGAAATGGACCTGAAAACTTTCAGGCATGCTTTGGGTGAACCAAATAAAGTAATATTGAAATGGACCTGGCAAGTTTCGGGCATGCTTTGGGTGCACCTATCTTTCAGGGCGACGTTACCACCACTAGAAATTATTAGGTCGAGTACGCTCTCCACCCTCCCATCACTGAGAGGAGCACATGATCGGAGGAAGCCGTCCATGGTGTCTTGACGTCCATAAATTTTGTGTGACGTGTTTTATGTCTAAACCGTCTGTTTACTTGATGAGGCTTGAGCTTAAAAATGGGACAGATTCAAATCTCGAGTGGGGATGGAATGTCTATCATTGAAAATTTCTTTAGGTAAGAGTAGTCCTGGATCAATTGATATTTTTAAAACGCTTCATCCATGTAGACCTGTGACCTTTTGAAAAGATTGGATGGAAAATAAAGACAACGGTGGTGACTGCGAATGTTTCGATGGTGGAATCATTGTCTCCACTGCTTTTTATGGTGTGGCCCACTTGACCTTTAGATTCTATCTCAATTTTATGATTGCACCGTGAAATAATTTAGAAAAATAGATGGACGGTGTGGATGTAAGACATGCATCATGGTAGGCCCACAGAATTTGCTGATGTCAACGCACCACCGAAATCAATCCGCCTCCGCCGGGTGGGTGCTGTCAGGGCCACCACCAATGGAAGGAAGCAGATGGATTGCGTGGCGTGCACACACACCTCCGACCTCTTAGTGCGTTGATGTCAACAAGCTTTTTGTCTCCATCATAACATGTGTTATATTCACTGTACATCCATTTTGCCATATCATTTTTAGGTTAAGATAGAAAAAAAAAAAAAAAAAAGCAGATCCAAAGCTCAAGTGGACCACACCACGTGAAGCAGTAATCAATGAAGACAATAATTCCTACCTTTAAAACATTATTAGGGCCAACTATGATATTTATTTATCATCTGTCACGTTCACGGGGTCACACAAAACATGACGTCACATAGACATGTATGATGAGAAAAAACAAATATCAGATCGATCCAAAACTTCAATATATAACTCCCAAGAAGTTTTCAATAATAAATGTTCAATCCCCACTATTTTCTGAAGTGTGGTTTATTTGAGCTTTACATCTGCCTTGTTTTTTTCATAAGCCATAAAATGATTTGGTTAAATGGATGTAGGGTGTGGATATAACACACGCATCATGGTGAGACGAAGTATCAACTTGAAGAGATTCCCAAGTCTCATGGAAACACTTACTGGCGTACCTCGGTGTGGTCTTGACAAGACCCGTCGAGTCACCTTCAAATCTGAGTCAACTCAATACAACTCGGTATGACTCGACTGATTACTGGCCCAGCCAGTAAGATTTCGTTATAAAACCACAGAAAATGACGGATGCCAGAACTGTACAATGCACGATTGAGTTATACTCTGTGTATTTCGACTAATGTATCCATTTCCAGTAATTTTATATGCATTAAATAATAAATTTTAATTTTTAAAATAGAGTTTAGTCAACCTATCGTATATGAACAATCTCGTCTCTCAATTTCTACAAGCCTCTTACTGGATGGCGTGGATCATCTGATTAGCATGATTATTTTAGGCTGCTTATGAAGAGCGAACTGAACCTAATGGACGGTCCAGATAAGTGACATAGATTCCGATGCACGCGGCCCACCAGATCATTCCATTATCAATATCAGTATAACTAGAGAGAGGAGTATACCTTTCTAATGCAACGGCAAAGGGTGCAATCACAGCCGTCGCTACAATGTGTCGATAAACTACAAGCGTGTAATGGCTCATCCCTTCCTTCAAAGCAATCATAGCAATGATGGACATCCCTGCATAGACAAACTGCAAGGAAATCACAGCCATGTATAGTTTCATCTTATTCAGTGGGCCACAAAGAGACCCAATTAACCAACGGCCATCCATCTCTCTCAAAACCAAATCAACACTCTCAGCTCTAGTCAGTACTAAAAACTCTGCTGACCTACAAAATCAAATTACCCAACCACCCTTATATAATAAGACCCCCTACACAGTACGCACCCATGCATGCAAAACCATGCAAACAAACCTCCTTCCATATCTAGGGATTCCACTAATTACTCACCACCATAAATCAAAAAACCCATTTTCCAAATGGGTGAAAACAAGGAGCTTTTGCTACTTAAAAGTGCCATTACACGTGTGCAAGTGGGTGGATACTCCACCCAATAAAAGAAACATATAGTCGTCCACGGCTTTTAATGTGTTACATTATTTTACTTTTTTTTTCACATTTTTCATATGTTATATTTGCATCATAAATTTATAATGAGTAATGAGAAATGTTCCACTGCTCTCTGAGCATTCTAGGTTATAGTGCACTTAAACAGTCCAATCCATTTATCTAGACCGTTCATCAGGTCTAACGCATATGTCATGTGCTACCATGAAAGCATTACACTGATCTGACAAATATTAACCATTTGATCAATGGCCTTTGATACATGGATGGTCAAGATCATTTACATAAAATAGTTCCAATCAATAATTTGATCCATGGATCATCATGGATTTCGTATGTTTCTAAAGAATTAGTTTTATTAGGTTAATGTTAACTATCCCATCCATGGCTTCCAAAAGGGATGGCTATAGAAAAGAAGACCAAATCATGGATCAGATCATCCGAACAGTGCAATTTTTGCATGTCAGCAGATGTATTGTGTTCTGAACTTTCAATGGACGGTTTAGATTGATTGATTAGATCATCCAAGTGAACTTATGCACCTAGGAGCACCATAACTTATAGTGCTCCAAAGAGCACTGGAGCATTTCTCTACAAGAACTTCTAACCAAGCAATTTTATATAGAAAGCGAAAGTGGGGTTGATTCTTTTAAGTGATTATCTTAAAGAAGAAAATGAGAGCTTAGTGCATGTAATTCTGGTTTAAAACAGAGTGGAGGCGCCGCATAACAAACCTAATTCTAGATAATCAGTGCCGTTGGTTTGATGGGGTACTTTACCTCTGTCGACGTGGCTGCATGGTTGGTATAAACCAGATAATCTATCGTATGGCCCACGTTATAAACGGTCATCTGTACACTGATCAGTCTATGCATGCTGTCTGACCTAAAAGAATGGCTCTTGTGTCCAGTTTTAGAGGGGCCCACCAAATGGACGGTCCAGATTCTCCGACCAAAAAGTGAACGGTGATGAACTAATGTGCGGCCCACTTCAAATTAATGATGGTGACATGCAACAACATAACAAGAATGCCCATTGATTGTAATGCAATCTTATATCACCAAATTAACAACTGATGGTGGTTGCTTTTGTTATTCTATTACTGTATGTTTTGTTTCTTCATTTAAATTCGAAGAATTTTATTTCTTTCTCTCTTCCTTTTTTTATCCAAAGTGCATTGGCATAACTATCATTAGGATTTCTTAAAAAAGACTTAGCTTTTCTTGTTATTAGAGGCAAAATCGTCATTTTGGTTATGACTTGTTTTAAGTCATGTTACTAAAAAAATTTAGGACTGATGCCCACAATTCGAGGTGCTGTCATGGGTCCACAAGGCCACCAACTCTTATGGCAAAATATGGCATGATGGGATTGAAATGGGCCAGCCGAGGGAGTTAAGCGTTCCAAGTTCTAGCCCCACTGTCTATCAAGGCTGAAAGTTGGGTTGGGTTGCGTCTCGTTGGGTCCGGTTGGTGCTCAACCCTAGCCCAACTTAAG